>VZSV01000412.1:90242-113414 GCA_013398735.1 Nothocercus julius | reverse complement strand
TTCTATTTTTTCCCTTTTCCTTTTTTTTTTCTTCTCTCACTTTTCATTTCCTGCTCCCTCCCCCCCTCCCCTTTCTCCGCTTCCCCCTTCTTTCCCTTTCTCCACTGCCTGGCTGCGCGGAGGCCTCGAGGCCGCGGCGCACCGAGGCCGCGGCGCCAGCGACGCTGGCGACCTCCCCGTCCTCCCTCGGAGGCAGCGGCGGTTCGTGGGCACAGCGGTCGTGCCCCAGGGCCTCGCGCTCCGTCACAGAGCGTTTGATGGGTTGACTGGAGTTTCATGTGGCCGCTCGGCTGTCACAGCCTTTTCGAAGCCTTCATCGAATGGCTCGATGTTAACGAAAGCCGCACAATTAGGGTGCTTATCTGTAGATCTATAGATGTAGGGCACAAGGGATAGCAGTTCTGCGCAATGCTATGGGAAAAGCCATAAAATCTGAGGCTGCTCCCCCCGAGCCGAAGCCTCTGCGCTCATGGGGCAGCGTGCCGGGGCGTGAGCAGCAAAATGCAGCGCGAGGGGCTGCAGCTCTCCCAGGCGCCCCTTCCCCCTAGGGCGCGATTGCCGAACGAGGGCAGGTTATGAAAGAAATGGGGAAGATCCAGCTCTGCGTAAGGGGAAATCCTTGCTGAGGGTTTTTATTTGTGTAAAAGCGCCGTCTTCACAACAGTTTCAAGGTTGGACAGCTGCTTATCGGAGTTGGCCTGGAGCCCAGGCAGCCCAAAGCCCCAGTGGGGGAAATGCGCGCAGGGCCCTCCCCCTCGCTTTCATTTCACTGCTGCTTCTTAGCTTTCCTAGCCGACGTTAGAGCCTCTTCCTAGTACCGACTGGCACTCCAATGTCTCTCCCCCGCTGTGCCGGCATCTGACTTGGGTCCCCAAGGTGACTGCAGAAACTAGCGGTGTTGCTCTTGGCACCCGCAGCTAGAAACGGGAACAGGTCCTGCTTGCAGGGAGCTTTAGGACCTGTGCCTGATTATGTTGCATCTCCAGACATTTCAAGAAAAAGTCTTTTTCTTCCCAATGTGTTGCAGCATTGGTATCAGACGTCACGGCAACTGTCCTGAGGTCAGGGCCTGCCGATCAAGCCTCAGGAAAACATCCGATCCCACGAGCGGAGCCACACGGCGCACACGTCGTCTTTGAGCAACCCGACCGCTGGTGCCTAAGTGGATTCGCCACCTGCCCCCCGGGCACCTTGTGCATTGAGAAAGAGCAACTTTTCTTCAGGGCGACCTCCAGGGCAACGCGGGCAGCTTCTCCTTTAGCCAGCCTTGCTGCTGATTCGGCTGCTCACTCAGTGTCCTCTTTGGGCCTCAGCCTGCACTCGGGCATCACATTTGAGCTGGGAGTTTATTTCCAGAGCCCTGTTTTTTCTTTTTTTTTCCAGAAAAGAGTAGGTTAAACCTTTCCCTTCCATAACGAGAAGGTTTTGAAGGAGTGGATTAGCCGAACTCTTTTGGGAGCTATGCCTTGTGCCTAGACTTGTATTTTTTTTAGAACCAACTGAACTTAGACACAGGGGGATGTCAAGAGCTCCCCTGAAGCTCCTTCTCCTCTGGAATAAGCAGAGCCTGCGGAGGTGAGAGATGCGATCTGAACGCAAAGGGAGCCAGGCTGCCCCCTTCGAGATGAGGTTGTGTAAGACCGATAACTTAATGCCCCACAGACATAAAGAGGCTTCTGCTCCAACGCCAGTTGTCCACGAGACGAGGGAGACGGAGCCCATGGCCACAAGCGGAGGCACCAACTTACCAGCGGGGCTGAACGTGGAGAAAGGCAGGAAAGGTCTGCAGAGCTAATGCCAGCTGCTGGCAAAGACGGAGGGGACTGCGGTGATAGCGCTGTAGATTAAAGGGAGCTTAAATTAAAACTGAGAGAGCAAATTAATCGCTCCTG
Source organism: Nothocercus julius (assembly GCA_013398735.1). NCBI lineage: Eukaryota > Metazoa > Chordata > Aves > Tinamiformes > Tinamidae > Nothocercus > Nothocercus julius. The sequence goes on along the minus strand of VZSV01000412.1, from coordinate 111,522 downwards.
ATTAGAAGAGCAGATGGACACACACCCCAGGGTTTGGGCCAGAGGAGCGCACAGACCTGATTCACCCCCCGCGACCAAAGAGCTGCTTTGTGACCGCGGCCGCCTACTGTTCTGTCTCTGCAAGACCAACAAGTTCACATTTTTTTCTTCACTCCAAAAATATGAGAACAGGGATGAGTAAGCTCATTAAAAATACCAAGAAAAAGAAATCTATATAGCAACAGGCAGAACTTCCTCTAGGAAAACAGGCTGGACACAAAGAGGAAGAGGAGGAAGGGTGGGTCCAGTGGCACCACATTGCTGCGCTGGCAGGACATGAACTCCACAGTGGCCACAGCTGCAGAGGGGGGGACGTAGAAGGGTCAGACACCTCACAGGCCTCCACCTGGGGCTGTTGCTCCTCTTCTGCAGGAAGGAGGAGCAACATTGTCCAAAAAAATGCGCCTCTCCACGCTCGGAGTAACAAGTATTTCCAGCACACAGCTGGGACGCAGCCAGCTGCCTCCTCACGTTGCTCATCATCAAAACGGGGACTTCTTCATGCCCAGCTTTTTACCAGCGACTCTCAGTTCAACAGCACAACCAGAGTCACCAACAACTGCTTCAAATCATGTCTCATCCACAAGGAGAGGGCTCCCCGTGTCGCAGCGCTTAAGGCATCGCTCACGAACACAGCAGGTTGTATAGAAACTTGACTAGTGCAAGGGTCTGTTAAGGTCCCCTTCTTCCTACGCTCCCTCCTCTGCACTCACATTCAAGATGACAAATTCCCCTCGGCTGTTGGAGAAGCTGCTTTGGTCTGAATATGGTCCTTGCCTACACGGTCCATGAGGATACAGCCACTGGCAAGAGGCTTCTGGAGAAGCTCTGCCACTCACCCCAGGGTGAGGGATTCCAGGACTGCAGCGTTTGGAAACTACTGCAGCACCGGACATGAGTCGCTCACTGGGAAAGCAACAAAACCCTCCAAAAAAATCTTGTCAACTACCATGTGACAGCGCTATCAAAAATGCTCTTTTTGCTCCAGTTGGTGAGATGCTGGACCAAAAACCCCAGAGTGAGGAATACAGACACCAGGATACAGGGAGCTTAGAAAACTGCCTTTATTCTATTAGTTGTTGGAAAAATGAGAATACAGAAAGAGTCTAGTTTGGCTGCAGAACAGCAAGAAGTTCACAGGTTAGGAGTCTGATCACTACATGGTAACCAAACTTACACAAAAAGTTGCATTTTCTTTTTTTCTTTTTTTTATCGTTTTAGTTGTGAAATTGGGTCCAGCAATGAATTTAAGGCAACTGAACGGTTCAGAAGCTTTGAGTGGGAGCAGGCTGACTTTCCTCATTCCTAGGGCACGTCATGGAAAAAAGCTCCTGGGTATAAGACCACTCAAGTCATTCCAAATGGGGTCACTCTTACAAATGAGCAGGGGAAAAGGATGAGCTGCTTTCCATCGGACTTTATTTTCAAATACAGTTTCTTAAAAAACCCAGAACACCTTAATGTAGAGGTTACAAGTAACAGTATTAGGAAATCCAATTATACAAAAAATACTACATCTAAGCTGGGGTAAATAGATTTATTTTTGGTAACATACATTTAAACTGGCACTAATTACACAGTAACTAAAAGGTAACTAACATGAAACCACAGAACCCTCACTTTTCCTTAGCTGAATGGGACTTGGTCAGTTCAGAGTGATCACATTTCCAAACTAATGCTTAAACCACAGAGCCATGGAAATCAAATCTTTCTCAATGTGATAGCACTGAAGCTACACTCGATTCCACATACAGCCATTTAACGGTTGTACTCAATTAGAATAGGACATTAGTTATAAAGTAGCTACAGACCAATCCTCTGTGTTGCCAGCTTTTTTTTTTTTTTTTTTTTTTTTTTTTTTTTCTCTTTCTAGAGAGGAGAAAGAAGATAAAGAATCGTCTTCAGTTAGCGCCTGGCATATCCTGTGAGCGCAGAAAAGGTTTGTTAGAGGAATGTTGAGGTTAACCTTGGGTGCACAGATGAATTTGATGCAGATTGTTATAAAAATCATGGTTGGCTTCTAAATACTGGTAGCAAGATGACTCGATTTTTAAATCTCTTAAGTAAATTATAGATAATGAAAAAGGCCAGTAATCATACACTAAGATTAATAAACAGCACTTCAAAATTACTCAAGTGCAGGGTGCTCCTTTGGCCATCTTCCCCTGGCCACGCTTTACAAGAGAAGGCACCCGGACTTTTTCTTGCCACGCCGGGCTTGCAAAGCAGCTCTAGTGGCCATTTCAAACACCTCCCTCACACCGTCTTTGGTCTTTGCCGAGCACTCCATATACCCAAAAGCACCGATGCGGTTTGCCATGTCTCTTCCCTCTTCAGGTTTGACAGGCTCCTGTAACAACACAAAAGCAAGTGCAGGTAAGAACACCACCAAAATGCACCAGACATGCTTGTATTTTCATCCACATCCAGCTTCTCAATCAATGTAAACAAATTTCCAGATTAAATGAACATCAAAAAGCTACTGTATTATCAACAGGTAAAGGATCAATCCTTTAAAATAACCAAAGGGAAATTTAAAAGAAAATGTGCCTATTTACTGCAGATGCAGTACATTTTATTGCATCTCTTTACATAGCTTTACATAGCCTGCATGTTTACTTGCTAATGCTTGGGGGCACACACAGACTTCACAGCACCTCCGGCTTCAAAAGATCCAGGATCTTCTGAAATTCCGGCTTGCTTGCATGTAACTGTAAGCACTTATGCAAGTCTTTGCCATAATAGTAACAAAAGCCTATGAACAATTCTCCAAATTGGCTCATCAGTCTTTGTCTAAAAATAAACATTATGCAACAGGAACAAAAAGTCCAGGAAGGAGCAGATTATTTTCTGTCTTATACCCAAGCCAGGGGCTTTCAGACATGATCTGAAACTGAAACTAAGCTCCAGGGCCAGGAAGGAGCAACAGCATCTGTGGTTATTACTTCAAAACATCTACCAGAGAAGCTGCTTCCTTATATGTCTTCAACACAGAAAATGACAGAAACTCAACCATGCATCTACTTCATAGATCAGTGTCTCCAAGTACTTCATTCCAAACTATTTCATTTCTACCTGATGATCCAGTTCTTCAGTCTGGAGCAGCTAATTGTCAGGAACCTAACAGTTCCCTAACAGAGCAATTTTCATCACTGAAAGTGCCTTTTAAAATACACAATATGAGATACAACGCACTCAAAGGCAATGCAAACTTTCTGCTTCCTGTCACAGAAACATCTCCAGTTTCTATTCTGTTTTTTTTTCCCCTGCAAACCCTAGGAAGCTGCCAGCAAGCTGCAAATGCCCATTCAGTGCTGGGCCAGAGTTGCCGCGTGCCTCCTCCGCACTGCAAGGCCACAGGAAGGGGAACCTGCCTGCTTCATTTTGGCCAGCTCTCGTCTTGTGTGCTCGTCATTCCTCAGGTCCTTCTTGTTTCCTACCAAGATGATAGGCACATTGGGGCAGAAATGCTTCACCTCTGGGGTCCACTTCTCTGGGATGTTTTCTGGAAAAAAAAAAAACATATACATAAAAGTAGCACCTAGGCTAGTTGTCTTTTAAAGTTTGGATCTGCTGCCTGATATTCTATATGCTGGTTTCAGTTGCACAGAAAATGACTTTTTCTAAGCCACTTGTGGATTTGCTGTTTATCTACAGCAAATTAATTTGCACTCATACACAAGAATCTTTTGTCTTTTAACTTCCCTAGGTGTTTTTTTTTAATTGGAGCTTGGAGTGTAAGACTTGAGGTTTCTGCAAGCAGAGATGGGACCAATTCTTTACAGCAGGGTGTTGCACAACCCAAACCATCCAGGCTCTGCTTCCAGAAAGTGAGATTCATGGATCCAGCCACTGCAGCATCTACAGGAATATTTTATCTGCTCATTTACTCAAACTTTGTACAAACTGTGACAGAAACAGTATTTTTGACTACTGGAGCAGATATATTCAAGCCCAGTCCTCCCATGAGATGCATTTTTGTGCTTCACACCTCCTTTTTGCCTCATTCTTGGTTCCTTCTTGAGACCCAACCCCAGGAAGCAGGAGCAGAGGTGTGGAAAAAGAGCTGCTTGGAGAACAGCTTGCAGTGATCGTGATGATCTTTGCAGCAGAAAACTCTAAAGGATTCAATGGCTTAATGTATGTGGGAGACAATTTGTATCTCCTTTTTAAGCACCAGTTAAATAGACTTGACACTCTGCATTTATACATAGAACAGAGGGACCTCTCATTTTTTCCTGACAGGGACCTGCCTCTATGCACAATGTATGGATGTACTTTTGACCAGTTACAGATACCAGCCAGTCATCACAGCCAAAGTCCCTGTCCAAGTTACAGCTGGTCACACACCTACATCCACTCACTCTAAGTATGTGAAGATTTTTCTCATCATCATCTGCATTTTAATAAAAAACTATAGAAACAGCAAATTTGGAACAAAATCCACCATTGAGAAACAGGTAACTGAATTTCTGAAGTTAATTCCTTCGCTTTTTTTTTAAGAAAATCCTAACCCAGAACAGTTATTTAGGAGAATACGCTAGAGGGGTAATCGCTACTTTAACAGGAAAGAAATCAAAGTTCCAGAGATGTTTTCAGTCTTGGAAATACAAGCACCTCTATTCCTGCTCTTTACCTTTTTCACAGAAATGCTTTGTAGAATCAAACACACACATATCTGCATCAGATTTTTAAATCTATTGCTTAAAATTTATATGTTGGATGCTATACAGAAAAGATGCACATCCAGTGCATGAGTAGGTGTTCGAAACATGTTTTCAGAGCTTACAAATCATAAACCCAACAAGTCTTTTCCTCCGCCTCCTCCACTGCAATGAGGCTTCAGACCCTGGAGAACAGACTAGGGTAGCCTAAATCTGCAGCCTCTGTCATCATTTTCTACAGGAAATCTCTCTCACTGCCAAGCTGTTTTCAGAGCAAAAGGGTATTAGGGACCAAATGACTTAGTGTGCATCAGGCTGATCCTTCTTCAACAAAAAGTGGGGGAAAAAAGAGAGTGAAAACACAACGCTAGTATTCCCATTATACAGAAATGGAGTTACTACATTGTCCTTGACATAGTTTTGCCCTGAGGGCGTAAGAATTCTCCCTTTACACGGAGAAATAAGAAACAACTGTCCCCAAGCCCTGCAAACCTTGGGTGGGCTGTGCTGCTCAGCAGACGCCCCAGAGCGCAGCCGCTGCCTGGGGTCAGCGAAGCGCCGTTTCCCTGCGGAGGCGACGCCGGCACCATCGTCTTGGCTGCTCTGACCCTCTGCACTGCCAGCTCCGGGTGACCGAGCTCAGCTGAGCTGCCTCCGCTGCTCAGTGTTGCTATAATTACTCAGGGGGGCCTTGCATAAAAGCAGCTTGCTGCTGAGGCTGCTTAAGGAGGCAACAGAAGAGAACTTGAAGCTTGAAGCAAACAGATTCCTTTAAAATTGGAATTTCTGCAAGCTGTATGCTTGAACCAGCACTAATTTTAAAGCTAAAAAATGTTCTCGGTCATTAAAACACACAGAAATAGATTAATCCTTATAATCTCCTAGGGAGACTGCAGAGAAAGGCTTCTGGTTCAATTATCAAATACACTTACCTAAACTATCAGGACTATCAATTGAAAAACACATAAGTATAACATCGGTATCTGGATAAGAAAGCGGTCTAAGTCGATCGTAGTCTTCTTGTCCTGCTGTATCCCACAAAGCCAACTCGACCTGTGAAAGGAAGATCAGGGCTGTAAGCCAAAGGGGCAGGGAAGCTCCGATTCGGAAACGCACAACCCAAGCAGAGTGGATAAAAGGATTTCACTCAACACCACTTGAAAGGAGAACACAGGGCAAGGGCACACTGTTTCCACAGGAGAACTATTAGAAACTTGATGCTCCGTAACTCCAAAAATCAATTTATTGCAGTTAGGAGACTTTTCATTATACCCAGGACCATTGTCAATTCTGTGAAAGAGACATTAAAAGCTACCAAAATAAAAGCAATACAGAAGAATCAAAGGGAATCGGCTCCAAAGGCCTGGGGATCATTTTGATAAGCGCTCCAGAAATATCCGTTTTTACTGAAAGAGAGCTGCCCGAGCACACGCCTTTTGGGATCATGCTCATTTGCAATTGGTTTGCAGCTGGAACCTGCCGTGACTAAGAAATGTCAAAGCAGTGCTCATTTGTACACAAATTCATTAAACCTCCATCACAGCAAGAATGCGAACCTGAAATTTGGCTTGAAATAAAGCTGATTTGCCCACAAAGCTCTTTGTTACTAAGAGCTGAATAACAAGGCCCATGTTTTCAATATTTAACTTATAGTGGTGCTAAGGGAAGAACAACCCCACAGGACTCCTTAAAAGCACAGGAGCAATATTTAAATGAGGAAATTTGAACATTTTCATCAAACTCTTTGAGATATGCTATTGTTTGGGATTCTCTGATGTGGCTGTCTTCCAGGTGAGGTCCTTTTCTCGACTCTTACGTGCACAAATTTTGAAGAAAACTCATAGAATCACACAGAAGGGTTGAGGTTGGAAGGCACCTCTAGAGATCATCTCATCCAACCCTGCCATAGCAGCTCAGGAAAAAACAGATCCAAAATCCAAAGTGAGCTTGAACATGCAGTGCGACTGTCTGGCTAAACTGTTATGATATATGCCTATTACTAAGAGCGTGTAAAGAAATTCTTCCATATTTCAGGGAGATACAAGACTGCTCTCAGACTTCTCTCTGCATTCACAGTTGCAAAGGTGAATTTTGTGGCAAACACTCATTTTTTTCCACCACCATGTGTGTTAGTGGATCCCTCAGATCATGCTGAAATCAGGTCCTCCAGCCTTTCTAAAAAGGCGTGTCTCCCATCATCATTGTTTCTTCCTCATATGGCTCCTGGCCGTTTCTGGTGATGCTCTTCTAAAAGCATAGCAGGGAAGCAGCTGCCAAGCCCAAGTCCCACTGCTCTCCTGCAAACTCTTGTAATGAGGTGTTCAGAAGACAAAGTGTTTGGGTGACTATGTCAAGGAGCAGTGCGAAATCCAGCTGACATTTTCACAACAGGGAACACTCTGCTCAGGCTCGTGCCGTTTTTTTAAGGGAGATGCATAACCTGTGTGAGGCTGATAGGGCACAACGCCCCCGTTCAACCAACTTACAGTTGCAGAGACTCAGGCCGAAGGGAAGACGCAGGCTGCACCTCACCAGGGGATAAGAGACAGCAATGGATATCTCATGTATCCTAGCATAACTAATAACCCTCATCTAATAGCCCTTATTGAGTTTAAGGCACAATATAGTAATTGCAGAAACTGTCATTGGGAAGGAGAACATATTATTAGTCTAAAATAAAAACATTTTCTATATATTCATATCACATAAGAGAGGCATTTTCTTTTAAGAATGGAAAAGCATCAGCTTTAATGACTAAACCCACAAATAATCCATGCCGGTAACACTAGGAAATCAAATTTAAGACCAAACCCAATCCTAGCTCCTTTTTTTTTTTTTTTTTTTTTTTCTCCTCTGAAATCAGAAATGAGAACGAGTAGTTATGCTGAATCTGTCTCTATATCTGAAATTTTGTTAAACAGACCTCATATACAAGCAGGGTCTAGCAAGGTCAGGATTTGTTCAGGAAAGCAGGCTTAATATTTAGAAATGCATTTGTGACAAAACAGTAAGTATGTGTACTAAATGTCTTTAATAACCAGAGATCTCCCTGTTTTTCAGGATAAAAGCAAGCGCATATGACTGTTACAAGACCACATACATACCTGCTTTCCATCCACTTCGATATCTGCTACATAGTTTTCAAACACAGTGGGAACGTACACTTCAGGGAACTGGTCTTTGCTAAATACAATCAGCAGACAGGTCTTTCCACAGGCACCATCACCCACTATAACCAGTTTTTTCCGAATGGCTGCCATGGCTGAAAAGCAAAACAGTGATTTGTTAATCCCTTTGGTGCAGTTTGGAATGGAGATGCTAAAGAATGGACAACCACTAAGTTTGCAATCAATAAGAACGTGTAAATCAGGGTGTGCATTACAGCAGTCTTACAAGCTGGCAAGCACCTGGAATCATCCAAGTCCAAATTCACATCCTTCTGAGAAAAAAAATCCCCTCAAGATACGCCAACATACTGCTGAGGGGATCAAGTATAAAATGAATGGAAAGGAGGGGAAACCAGTAGCTTTTATCATTTCTTTACCTACTCTATAGACTGAGAGAGCAAAAGCACCAGAGGGGAAGGGATTCCCAACAGTTTGAGGGACAAGGATGGAGACACTGGAGCTAAACCTCTGCTCCGTTCACCACTCTGCCCAGCAAAAAGACAGCACCGAGAGCTAAATGATAAACTTTGCTAATAACAAGAAGTTACTGCAGGTAGACTCACAAATACAGTCTGAACTTCAAAGCAAGCGGGTGTGAGATGCCCATTCCCCTTCACCAACGAGATTTTGGGTCAAGTATCAGGCCCCCTGGAAAGACCAGCTTAGGAAATGCCCATAGTTGGGCAGGCAGGGCTCTGGTTTTACTTCTCCTTGGGCATTTACTTATGAACTGTGGCAGGAAGAGGCCAGAGATTTATATAAGAGCCAGTCTCCGAGGACGGGACCAGAACTACTCTGTTCTCTATAAGATGAGGGCGCTTTAGCAGGTGAAGCCACTTAGTTATCCTACGAAGCCTTGTGAAAATGGAGCAAAGAGCCATGTCACTATAATATCCTTCTCTTTATGACCAGAAAAAACCCACAGGAGCAGCACTCTCGCTTTTGTCATGATAATCCACGACAAGCTTTAAGAGGATGGCTAGAACTACTAAGGAGGGGACAAGGGCCCAAAGAAGGGCGCAAGACAGGACTACGAAGCCTCCTTCCTTCTACCTCCCCTTTTCCATTGCAAAATTCATCACGTAAATTACGTAAAAAAGGGACACTGCCTAAACCCTAACCCTTACTACTACTATGTGGGGAAGCAGTAGTGGGTGCTACAGAGATCCTGAACTTCTGATCCGGGGGCAAATGGAGAAGGGGCAGCTTGGCCATCACATAGCCACGGCTCAAGGACGTTTAGAGCACACGACTGCTCCAGGTAATCCAACCCTGTCTCCCCCATGGGCTTCCTTCACCTTGCAAAAGCATAATTCACATTATTTAGCTGCAGGTTCAGGGAGTTGTTTTTTACATGTGTGAAAGGCTTAAAATGATTCACTAAAAAAAAAGTTTAAAATATTTTCTACCAATTATCAATAGCAATTGGTAATTTTTGATTTTTTGAGGACTGGAAATCATCCAAACCAAATCAGGACAAACCACGTACAAGTTTTGTCTACTCCATCAGCATTGTCTACTCCACACAGCTCAAAAACTCTAACACTGAGGCCTCCCAGCGCTTCTGGAACAAGCTTCCCTACATTTCCTAGGAGAAATTTTCTCCTCAAGCGTATCCTCAGCTGTCTCTGATGCAATATAAGCCTATTACTGTTTATCCTATTTGCCATGGGCATAAGAGAACGGATTATTCCCTTCCTCCAGTGTATTTGAGAATCTACACCTTCGTGTAGAGCTCTCTTCAGGCTAAACTTCCTCCTGCTCAGAATCAACCACCCAAGAACCTCCCCTGCTTGCAAGTTGGTATGTGCAGGGCTATCACCAGCACCTCAAACCTGCTGAACTGTCCATCCAGCTGCATAGCTAGTCCAACAAACACTGCAATAATTAAAATTTCCTTATCAGCAACTTCTAGAAAATCCTGCAGGTACTCAAAGAGCCTCATCCATCTCTTCTTATCTTCATGACATGCCCATCTTTCCATCTTTTTTTTAAATTTTATTTTATTTAGTATCCCCTTTCAGCAGATGCCTCTACATAACATTCTTTGAACAAGTGTTGTATAAAATTTGGGTAAGGATGCAAATATCACTTATTTTCTAAGCTTTTACCCTCTTCCAAAGCCCTAGGAATTGCTTTCAATTTGCCTGGTCTGACTCCTGTCATCGTTGCAGGTGGCCAAGCAGTACAGGCTGTGGCGAGTTCCTGTATCTATCACTACTTTTCAGAGGGAAGTCATCAAATATTTCACCCTTTTATTTCCTCCAGGGGTCATGAATCTTGCAGCTTTGCGAGACCTGAAGTTTATTCTCTGCCAGTGAAGTTGATAATCTACTTGCTGCCATGACCGACATCGCTTCTACTCAGAACGTGAATAGGATGCTGCTGCTGAGCCTTCTTCCTAGAGAAGATTATCCTCATCTTCAATGGTCTCCAGGCATATGGAAATGCTTCAAATGGTACAACATGTCCCAAAAGACCCCATATTTGTTCTCAAAAACTTGATGCTTGTTGAGTTCAGACACTTCTTCAGATAGCAGCCTGCAGAGCAATCCCTGGAAAATTAAGATAGCTATTTCCTACTTCATCACTTATTTGCATTAGTTTACTTACAGTAATCATTTCTTATTTTGGAGAATTTGCTGGAGATATCAGCATCTTTTAACTAATCCTTTTTAGTTAAAATAAATGCACCCCAGGTCTCATCAGCTCTGGCAAGCACTCCAAGGAACAACAATCAGCATAATATAATTGAGGCAAAAAGGTTGTCTGCTTAAAATGTGGCTACTCCTTAGAGCAGTGCAGATGACAAGGACAACACTAACAGCATTCACCACAGTTGGGTCTTTTGGTTGCATTTAAATTAAGTATTCTGAAATGTGGAAAAGCATCAGATTTGCAGGAGTAGTATGTTCTGGGACAAACCAAATAGCACTTTGCTAGTCTAAAAAGTAAAAATTAAGATTTCCAGTACTTATGTTACATGCAAATCTGTATTTGCAGCACTAAAGCCTGTCACCAGCACAACATTTTATGCCCAAGGTAAAAGACAGTATCCGAAGCAGTTATGAGGATGCTACCAATAGACCAAGACCAAGCTACCAAAACCTCATTGTATCTCAAGGTACAATTTTTGCTCCTCTTAACTGAACCACTCTTCTCACCTCTGCTTTTTGAGTTGGGATTCCCTCATTTTGAGATGGGATTCTCAAAACCAGCCAGCCTGCTAAGATTCCGAGTGGAAACTGTCACGAAAACTCAAGTGAGTCACTGGAATGGATGAGATTCAGTGATGCCATTTCCCCAGCCCAGGCCAGGGCCTTCCATAGTTATTACGAGAGCTTTAACCAGAGTTTACTCAATGCCGCTAACATCACAGGAGGTTACAACACAAGGAGGCTCCTGTTTGCTGAGAGTTGCCACACCAGGAGCCTTGTCACACCGGGCTGCTTTTTCTAAGTGCAGGGCCCTTCCAAGCAATCAAGCAGCATAAAGCCCTGCTTGTTAAGGGAACTCAGCGAATACTCCTGCTGAACGGTAGCTACAAAAATATTTTCCCCACTTTTAAAATACACTTTCCCCCAGCATCGTGTCATTTGCTATGACAGCATTTGCTTTTTTTCTGGTCAGTGCTCTGCACCTTTCCCCGAGGAGCGACGTCTGCAGCAAACCGAGGATCCTCGGACGCGCTGAGGTCGGATAAGCTGCTAGCAAACGTGCCTGGTACTGAAACAAACCCTGAAGCAAGTAAGGTGGGAGGAATAGTCTTTTACCCTAGTGAAGGCAGCCCTACCGCATTTAAATACTCATTGCCAATTAATGGCTAATTTAATATTGCCTGCTGTCCTATATGCACAAACCCTATATATTGTGTACAATTTTGTCAAAAATTATTACTGCAAACGATCAGAAAAACTCAGCAGAAACAGTTCAACAGTACCATTAATGACATTACTGAGAGTAACATCCATTAAATTCTTTTGCACAGAGGAGCAGGCCCTCGGTGCTAGGACCTCCTAAATCTGGGTGCTCACATACGAGGGGGAAGAGGAAAGCGCCTTCCCCAAGGGCTCCAGAGGTGAAGGGACGTGAACAGGCAGGTTCCTCCTCGCTGTTTAGCGACATCTGGCATTAGAGTGAGTTAGATCTCAAAGCAGTTTGAGAGAGAAAGCAGACGAGCCCAAAACATATAGGTCTGCTTTTGGGACAGCTGCATCCAGACAGTGAAGAGATCGAGATCAAAAAAGGAGTATTTGGGTGGGGAAATGGTATGAAGAGCACGAGCAGAGAACGGGGAGAAGGCCAACAAAGGGGCTAAAAGGCAGCAAGATTTAACCCCTGCGACCCACCTTCCTCCAAAGCAGGATCCAAGTTTTCCACATCTTATGGCTGAGTTGCCAACAAGAGGCAAATGTCTCAACCTCTCCCTCCTCTTAAGTCCTCACAGAAAACACCAATGATTCCAGACTTTCCAATTTCTCTCCGTTATACTTTTCATTAATCTGTGTACGTGTAAATTCTAGGAACATTGCAGAGCTTGCTGCTGAAGTGCTGCTGGTGCTAGCCAAAGTCCCCCACCTTTGAGCGCACACACACAGTCTACTCGGGCTATCAGACCTGTTACAAGCAACCCTGCCTCGCAAGGGCCAGGCAGTGCTCCTAAGCAGCGAGAGTGACCCCAGTTCACCTCCAGACAAAATGGGAAAACGCCTAACAAACAGCTGCAGGATTGCAAAAAGAGAAGGTTGTGATTAAATCCACCAAGGAGTTGGATTCAATCCCTGCTATGGGACTAAAAAAAAAAAAAACTGGAAGAAATATGTACACCAAAACATGTTGCAAATGACCACTTATTTGTCTTTATTTTCTAGGACATCCAGAATAACACTCGCCCCTACTACTGCACTTCAGACACAGAGTGATCACACTGGGATCTCAAATGCCAGCAGTGAGGAGCACTCCAGTCACATTCTTTCTCCAAGGCTGTGAAAAACTTTTCCCTTGTATCCAATAGAAATTTCCTGGGTTTCACATGGTCTCCATGGCCTCCCTGGGCACTTCGGAGTACATCCTGGCTCCATCCTCTCTATACCTTCCCTCTAGGACAGGTTATCTCCATTTCTAGTTTATTATTTACCTATACAGATGGCAGTCAGTATAGCTTATTTCAATCATTTTAATTGCTTAATTTGGTGCAAATTTGCTTGAGCACACTTGCATTCATAAGTCAACATAAGCCACATTATTTAGTGTGTTTATAACAGTCCTTGGCAAACAGCTATATTTATATTCTTGACAGCATCAAGCACATAAAAGCAGTCTGTTTGACACTGCAGCAGAATAGACTATTCCTAATCTCTTTGCTACATGGGAGCAGTTGGTAAGAAAGAGACTTTTATTTTTTGCAGGGCTACACATGAATTTTAACATTTGAAGGAAAGACTTCTGAAGCTGGTAAAGCACAGGACAGACTGGGGAATTTGTATATTAAATGAAACCCCAGAAAACAGGAATTTTCTATAGTAAGACTGAAGCACAACTAAAAAGGGAGACACAAATTGGAGGGTGTAGTATCCAATGGGACCAACATCCCAGGCAAATCCTTCACCGAGGTCCTTGATTGGGTCAAGTAAGACGTTCAGCTTTCTGCTAGCAGTTTATCCAGATTGGGTATTAACCATACTCAAGTCTGGCAAGTTCGACTAGTTTGGGGGAAAAGTGCTTTGCAAAGGTAGCCACAGCATTTCCAGGGCCAGCCTGAGAAGGGGAGCACTAGAGCTGTGTTATAACCCCAGCTAATACCCCTCACCAGGTCACAGCTGACTCTGCAAATAGTCTTCTTGAGTCTTTTTGCACCCTGTTACCAAAACCAGGATCATTAGGTGTCAACATCACTGATTCATCACCAGTTCTGGTGAATCCTTAATAATTAATGGATGACAAGGTGGGTTACCCAAAAGCACAAATTTGGTGTAAGGGACAGGCACCCAGTGCGTTGCTGCTAGGCACAGCCGCAGCAGGACAGGGCACAGGACAGCTCTTCCAGCATAAAGCCTGACAGTGTGTGTGTGTGTGTGTGCGCGCGCGCGTGTGTGTGTGTGTTCCCCGCCCCACCCCTAGATTTATCAGATCAATACTGGGTATCAATATTGGGTATCTGAGAGATCAGAAGATCCAAAGCTGCATTCACTATACCAAATTACAACCTTTGCTATTTCCCTCTTCAGGGTAAAATCTATATAACCTGCAATTCTTCTGGTTCCTAGAGAAGAGAGTTGCTTTGGATTCTGCTAAATGATCTTGATTTCTAACCACTGCAGGAGACAACGTGACTTTTTCTTTGCTCTTCGCTAAACAGTCCACCATGTGTTAGTGCAATCAGCCACTCTCAGAAACACACAACCAGCCTTCTGTTAAAACCCCCAGTCCATGAGCTGTGCAACTCTACGGCCCAACACAATATCCTAAAGCAGCTTCAGTGCTGACACTGGCCAGGGGACTCACCTGTCCCTGGAGCTAAATTTACATTCTCCACATCTGTAAACTCACAGAGTCTCCTTTGGTGTAGGACTTCACATACATAAATACGGGGGTGTTAGCTTCAGCCTAAGGTCTATCTAAATCAGCATCTATTATAGCTTAGAAGTGAAGGCCTATGGAAAAAGCAGAAGAGGAAAAAGGCATGTGAAGCTTCCTCTGGGTGCTCTCCACCTCCAACCACTGTCAGTGCAGGAGCTTCTTGGGTCAGATGTGGTTTCCATGAATTTTTAACCTCAAAGACATTTCCCTTCCATGAGCTTGTCCACGCTCCCTTTGAATCCATGTAAACCTTCAGCATTCACAACATCCTGTCAGAGGGAGTTCCCACTGCTTAATGACACATTGTGCGAAAAGCCACTTCCTCCAAATTCAAAATTGGCCCTCTTAGTTTCTTCTGACACCACCTAACTTCTCAGTGGAAAGAGAGAACCCTACATCCCACTCACCCTCTTCCTGCCACTTGTATTATGAGCCCTCCAGACTGCAGCCTCACAGCTTAGTCACACCTCTGGTCGCAGAGTCCAAACCAAGATGTCAAGGACGCCTAGCTTGGTTTCTATCAGCCTATCAACCACTTTAATCGCTCTGTGCACCAGCTGCTGCTAATGTAAGGCAGCCCACATCAGTAGCGGTGTCAGAAGTGGAGTGTTTCAGCCAGGACAGCTCTTGGGCCATAACAGAGGGGCCACCACTCTGTTGCTTGTCCCAGTGCTTAATTGCATTTTCTGCATTAGTAATAAGGTTTTATTCATCACTTCCTTCATTTTCATCCTCTGAATCTCTTCACACTGGCATTAGCAATTTTTTCCAAGTCAAAAAGAGACGCAACCCACACGCTAACTTCAAGATCTCACTAGCCTCCACTTGCATTTTCAGCTGTCTTTTCTAACAAATTTAACATGAACCATATTGATTTTAGACTAGTTTAGTTTCCTGCTGAAAAGGCTGTGCAATTACTGTCAAGCTGTAACCAAAGGCTGAGGCTAACACCTGTACTTAAGAACCGAAATAAAACAAATACCACTAATTGTTTTGATTTCCCCCAGTTGGCAATGACTGACATTACCTTAACTTAATTCTTTACCAAATGTTCTGTTAGCTATTTCATTATTGTACCTGGGATTGATGTCTTAGTCTGATTTGACTTATAACTGTTAAGGTTGTCCCACTTCTCTCTATTAGTACTGCATATTAGCATTCTTTCAAACTCCTTAAGCTGTTGCAGTATTTAAAGAGCTTTCTGGAAAAAAAAAAAAGTCTATATAATAATCCCCTTCCCCCACTAATAGGCTAGCTTCATGATTATGACATAGCAAAACATAGGTGTAAAATATCCAGTTTGGTTAGCTAAAGTGTGTAATGCTATTCATATATATGTATCTATTAATATATTATATATGAAGATATAAACACATACTAAAAAGATTATCATGATACCTGATTATAGGAAAGTTGCCTGTGTAGGAGTAAGTAACTGGGAAGAAAAAAAGCTAAACTGAAATGCTGAGCTCTTGCAGTAAGAGAGCACCATCAGCGGAGCTCCTGAACCTGGAGCTCAATATTTCTGAAGTGACCTGAAAAGGGGAGTAAAAATAGCAAGACAACAAAATTTACTGATGGCAAGATGTTCGGGTAATAAGGGCAAGGGCTAACAGTGACAAACTGCAGCAGGACCTTAAAAGACTCAGGCACTGAGTAATAAAATGCCAGATGAAATTTGAAGTAGATAGATGCAAAGCAATAAAAGGAGTAAAACCTGTTCCAGCTTCCTATGAGAAACAACTGATTCTAAACTGATCATGGCTATTCGCAAGCAATATCCCCTGTGGTTATACACTTAGGTTCTTTAAAACACCAGCCCTCTTTGGAGAATTGAATATGAATATAAATAAATGTATAAACATATTCATATATTAACAAATTCAAAATTAAAATCTAGAAATGAGTGAACAAAACAGAATCGTTAAGCTAAGGTATAAATCCACAGGCCGGTGTGCAGTTCTGCTCCTCCCCATGTGAAAAAAGTGTAAAGGAACTGGAAAAGGTTCACAGAAAGGCAACATGGATGATTAAAGCACAGAAGAGCTTTCATAGGAAGAACAACAAAAGCAGGCCTGAGAAAGGGACAATGTGAAGAAAAATGGTGAAGCGCAGGAGAGAATGACAGACATTTCTCTTTCAGATGATACTCAGCGGCGAGAGAAGCCAGGCTTGGAATCCTCACCGGCTTCTAAACCAAGGACAAGGGCACATCGAATGAGACAGGGCCCAAGTGAAGGAAGGCAGCCTGTCTAGCAGCAGCACACAGCAAGGGTTTACTGTTTCTAACTTAAACTTTTGAGATGCATTATTTCTTAGTCATAGGCTTCCTTTTGGCTCCTCTCTCTCCAATCTCATATTTTTCATGTCTTTCAGCTTGTTTTATAATTTGTTTTCTACTTCCAGTTTCTTTTTTCTTTTTTTTCTCTATTTAGTCTCTACAGTTTTCTTGCATTGTTATTGCAAACAAAACAGATGCTTCCATCTCCTTTCCAAGCCAGGTTATTTAACTCTTTCAACATTGGCTAGGGGGAAAGGAGAAAAAAAAAAAAAAAAAAAAAAAAGGAAAAGAAAAACACCACAAAAGTGTCCTTTTTTTTAAGCCTATTAAAGCCAAACCAACTGCAATCTCAGTTTTTAACAATATAGACAAGCAGAACGCTCGGTCTTTGCACTGTCAATGTGCTTTGGACTCCTTCACGGTGTTTCTTTGTTCTCAACTATCTGCAAAGTTGACCACTATGCTGTTCACCTTCCTGTTCCTAAAAAATTAATAAACTACCATTTCAGATGACAGAAGAACACCTATTCCAACATTTTCCCCCTATCTTCCTCTTGTGCGAGGGTTCGTGAAAATATACACTCCCCTTTCCCAGCCTGAAGACAAAGCTCAGGCTGCTAGGGCAGCCTCCGGGGCCTGTTGCTGCCATCACTGTCTTTCATCTTTATTCACTTT
Organism: Nothocercus julius; assembly: GCA_013398735.1. Classification (NCBI taxonomy): domain Eukaryota; kingdom Metazoa; phylum Chordata; class Aves; order Tinamiformes; family Tinamidae; genus Nothocercus; species Nothocercus julius. The sequence continues at coordinate 94,117 of VZSV01000412.1, read as the reverse complement.
AACTTTCTCTTTACCTTGCCCCAGCTGAATAGTTCTTTCTTTTTTTGCTACCTGTAGGTCAGCTGATTCAGGACAGCATTTCCCTTATGCAATAATGACTGCCAAGTGTAAGCAAAAGGAGAGGAAAGGATGAGGTAGATCTGCGGATGGTTAGTAGCCTATGTGGTTCACAAAATGCTTTGCACAGTTTTCCCCTTGGTTTTCACTCCTTCCCCTCTTGTACACAAAATGGCTAAATAGCCTGCAAGCCGAATAAAGCAGGTCCTGCTTGGGTGAGATTTCCCCGCCACTGCCCTGTAGCTGGCAACAGAGAGAGAGGCACACAAACACACACACACAGACAAAAGAAACTATTAACTAACTCTTCACTTCACAAGACAACCACCTTCTGGCACCCCTACCTTCAGGGTGACATGCTCATCATCCTCCTCCCAACACGAGAGGACCAGTGAGAGGACCAGTAAACATCGTACTGGCTCAAATCAAAGGCTCATCTAGCTCAGCACTAGCAGATGATTAAGAAAGAGTAAAAACCAGGGAAATACAGCAATATTGCTGCAAAGGTATTTTCCCCGTTTCCAGCAACTTGCACCTTGGGTATTCTTTATTATTTGTTTTTTAATCTTCACGCTCAACAATATATTGAATACAATTTTTCCTATTTTTTTTTTTCTGCTCAATTTCAAGCCTACAAAGGTTGTCATTCAAAGAACTTTGTGGCAATGAAGTCTGCAGTCTTGTTACTGGCTGCAGGAGAGACACCATCAGTTTTGAGCTAGAAGAGTTCAATCCAATCACTCTGAATCCCCCCCCTCCCCCCCACTAGGCAACTAACAGTCTTGGAGATTCCTCTTCTCCTCAGTCACATCTTTCCCAAGATGAAGAACTTTTAACTTTTTAAGCATTCCTTATCCCTGGTCATCCTTGTCATCCTTTTTCTTTTGTTATTCCAGTTGTCCTGTATCCTATGGGCCATTTTCTTTCAGCTCAGAAGCAGCGCTCATCAGTGTGGCACCAACCGAGGATAATAATGATATCCCCTCTTCTCTTCTTTAATCCTTTCCCCCAGATCCCTGACATATTTAATCACCGCTGAGCATTAAACTTGCATTCGCACTGAATTAGCACAAGAGCTTCCTCCTAAGTTGCAGTAGTTGAGTTTCACCCCATCAACGTCTACGCAAACTAAGAAAATTTTCCAGACTTCGGATTTGTCTGGAATTCATTCCATTTGACATTTTACTGCCTTTTAACTCAGTCTAACAGCATCTAGCTGCAGTTCTGCCTAATCAGCTTTAGTGCTTTCTTCACTACTCAAAACCTTTCTCACCTTCATATCTCACCAGATCATTTATGAGTATGTTGAACAGCACAGACACAACACAGAGGCCTTTTCTTCTCCCTTATCAAGCAAACTTCCCCTGTCCACGCTTGCTGAGTCATTCAACAACTCCCATTGACTTAAGTAGCACTATTGTATCTTCAAAAAAGTCATTTATTCTCCCACTGCAAGTTATTAGCCCATATGTTTCCTGATTTTTTTTTTTAAACAGACATTGAACTCTGTCACACCCCACTAACCCATGTTTTAAGAATTGCTACCATATAAGCAATCTTCTGTCTCCCCGGTTTCAAAGTATTGAGAAGTTACATAGCATAATTAATAATTCAGTCATTTTATCCCCGGGTTCCTTTGGAGCCCTTGGGTGAGCAGCATCTGGTCTTGGCATTTTTAAACTATTTAGCATTTTGCTCTAAAACACTCTTTACTCTTTAGTCATTCACCCTGTGCCACATGCTCTAGGTGTCCCTGCTTGAGCAGGGGGGTTGGACTATATGATCTCTAGGGGTCCCTTCCAACCTCAACCGTTCTATGATTCTGTGCAACATCCCTCCAAATGGCTTCATCATCATGTATCTCTTTCACATCTTCACCGCCTATCTGCCCTACGGTCTCAAGCAACTTTCTTGCTTTTGATGTGCTTATAAAAGCATTTATCATTTAACTTTTATGCCATTAACATGCCGTAGCTCAAGTTGTTTTGGTAAGTCCTCATATTTTTCATTTGATTTGCCAGAGTTCACATTCTTATTTATTCCCCTGGTCAACGGCATGGCTTGAACCTTCCCAAGGCTGTATTCTTATTTCTAATAGTTGCTTTATCCCAAAACGCAAAGCACAATTGGTGCTTGGGAGATCCACACACACTCTCAAACCACTGACACATGCAAAGATAGCCTTCCTTAAACTTAAGAGAAAGAATCAACGTATTTGCAAAAAGCCCCACTAGAGAGGTTCTCCAAATTGTGACAGTTCAACCAGTCAGTGCACTCTGTCAAGCAAGAGAGAGCTATTTCTTACTGTAAGGCACTGCCAATTTATGGAGCAAGGTGATGGAACGTATTTAATTCAGTCCCATCAGTTTCTGATATTTGAAAAAATAAGCAGGACCAAACAAAAATGCCCTAAACACCACCTGTTTAAGAGCCTGGGGAAAGCCAAACCTCACGTGTTGTAGGTGTTCAGCTTTATTTAGGGATGCTGGATATCTTTGTAACAAGGGATAGCAAATATGTTAACAAAAAGTTACTCTATGGATGTCTTAGTTACTTCACTGTCTCAAATGCCCTTTTCAAGTAAGAGCAAAGACAGAAAAAGGAGAGATGAGAGGATTAACAGATCAAAGCTAATCTAGCAATTCCAATGATGCTTTTGGTTTATTTTATTCGCAGTTCAGAGCGAGTTGAGGACAGAAATTATGCCAAACTTAGGAGGCACCCAAACAACTAGCAGTGGTGTAAAAGCTCTTACACAGTGACGCTGTAACTTGGCCGGTATGCTGGAAATTGACTTTGGGATATCCATGCTTCTTTTGGATATGATCCCAAAGGTGATATTTCTTATTTCTATTTAACTACCTACTCATTTATGGAGTGCTCAGTGATACAGAAGAAGAAACACAGCAATACTGAAGGTCCAGAGGATTTTCTATCCACATTCAGGTGTGTATATTCGCATATCTATATCCCTAGGAATTAAGCTGCCTATTAGATGCATTTAATTTGCGCAGCACTGTTTCATATTAGAGGGTTTTATCAAAATCACTGGCTTATTAAGACAAACTCATCATGGATCAATCTAAGATTTAAAAAACAAGCTGACTTGCCTTTACTGACACACAAACTTTCTCAAGCTCACTGATTAAACTCCTCCACATCAGATAAATGGAAACTCAAGACAGGTCCAAAGGGAACAGAGAGAATATGACAGTTGAAGCAGATGTGAAATAACATACGAGACAGATTAGAGTTTAATACAAAGGCAAAAGGTAGTGTTGGGAGTGCAGACTTGCAAAAGACCCCAATGGGATCAAAGTAGCAGGGAATGAAATATTGCAGGGAGACTGAACAGAACAGCAAGATACAACTGGCCAGTGAGGAAAATACTGCTAGTGGGTAAGAAAGTATTAGAGACTGAGCAGAACACAGAAAAAGTGTAAAGTACCAGCAGGACTTGGGACAGTGTAAATATGTTAAGGAAAAGAGAGTTTAAAGAGAAGCGTGAGAAGGAAGAGTTACCAACAAAAATGAAAAGAGAAGATGGTGCTCCAAAGCTCTTCCAAAATATTCGATTGTTTCTATTTGGAATTTGCTTATCTGAAGAACCATCTCTAGTCCTACATCCTGGTGGCAGTTAAGATCATTTAGGATGTTTTTACTGTCAATTCCTGGCTTGGAGAACTCCCCGCCCCTGGCGCTCAATTGCTGTGGCAGGCAGCCAGAGCTCGAGTTTGGTGAACTATGAGGGATAACACAAGAGTTGTTTAGCTTAATTTTTTTTTTTGACTGAATTTCTTTTGCCCGTTGTGCAAAGG
>VZSV01000412.1:75739-87762 GCA_013398735.1 Nothocercus julius | reverse complement strand
GCTATAAAAGCCCCGGTGCTATTTACGCCGCGCGGGTGGTTGTTGTGTGTGCTGGTGGAGGTGGCGCCTGGGCCGCCCCGGCCGTGGCCGCCCCGTGCTCGGTCGCGGCCGCCCGTCTCTCCTCGGCCATCGGGGCTTGTTCTTGCCCCTTGTCCCCTCTCTGCATCTGCGGGGTGGCTGGGGGTTGTCTCAGCGTGTACCTGCCTGCCCCGGCCTTGCCTGGGGAAGGGGAGGGGTTGGGCTTCAGCTTGGGGCGGAGGGAGGTCCCTGTGTGCAGTTTTTCACCAGGGACCTTGTGAGAAAGGAGGCAAAGATACTGTGTGTTGCCTTTGCATCTGTCTTTCCAGGAAAGGCCAGGCCTTGGGGGTCCCAGAGCATGGAGAGAGTCTGGTGAAAGGAAGATTTGTTTTTTTCCCTTGGGGAGGAGGATTGAGTTAGGGATCACTGAAGGAAAATGGGAACGTGCAAGTCCATGGGCTGAGCTGGGAAATGTGCGCAATGCTGAGAGAAGGAGCTGATGTCATTGCTAGGCTGCTCTCAATAATCTTTGAAAAGTCACGGAAATCAGAAGTGCCTGAGGACTGGAATAAAGCTGATGTCACTCCCATCTTCAGAAAGGGCCAGAAGGAGGATCCAGGGGACTACAGGCCAGTCAGCCTCACTTCCGCCCCTGGAAAGGTAATGCAGCCCAGTTCGCCCTGGGTACTGTTTCAAGCATGTGAAGGATAAGCAAGTAAACAAGAGTAGTCAGCCTGGATGCACTAAGAGGTTTTGTGTTTAACAACCCAATATTCTCCTATGATGGGATGACTGGCTGTGCTAGGTGAGGGGAACGTGGTGGATGTTCTTTCTCTTGATTTTTTTAAGGCTTCTGACACTGTCTCTTCCAGCATCCTCCCAGGCAAGCTGAGGGAGCATGGGCTGGGTCAGCAGGCAGTGAGGTCAGTTGAAAACCAGCTGGATGGCTGAGCTCAGAGGGTTGTGATGAGTGGCACAAGGTCTGGTTGGAGGAGGTCCTGCACCTGGGGAGGAATCACCGCATGCACGAGTACAGGCTGGGGGTTGACCTCCTGGAGAGCAGCTCTGGGGAGAAGGACCTGGAAGTCGGGATGCACAAGAAATTGACCTTGAGGCAGCAATGTGCCCTTGTGACCAAGAAGGCCAGAGACCTCTTGGGGTGCATTAGGAGGAGCAAGGACCTCTTGGGTTGTGTTTGGAGGAGTATTGTCAGCGGGTTGAGGCAGGTGATCCCCTCCTACTCAGCCCTGGTGAGGTCACATCTGGAGTGTTGGGTCCAGTCCTGGGCTCCTCAGTACTGGAGAGACATGGAGCTCCTGGAGCGAGTCTAACCGAGGGCTACAAAGATGGAGAGGGGACTAGAGCATCTCTCCTGCGAGGAGAGGCCAAGAGCTGGGCCTCTTCAGCTGGGAGAAGAGAAGGGTGAAGGGGGATATTATCAAGTATGTGAAGGGAGGGTGTAAGGAGGATAGGGTCAAACTCTTCAGCGGTGTCCAGTGATGGGACTCGAGGCAATGGCACAATCTAAAATGACTTTTAGTGATCGGATTATCAACATAAGCTTCCTTGGTGTGAAAGGCAACATGGTCTTTAGCTGGAGTTTGAATTTGGCCTATTTAATCAGGGCTCCCCTCAGGGAAACTGGGTGCTCTGCTGGTCCTGCTATGTGATCCTGTCAAAGGGGACCTCTTCCCATCGCCAGGCTCTCCTGCCTTGACTGCGGTTGCACTGCCAGCTGACTTGAGACTGGCATTTTTATGGATACTCACTGCTGTGTGTACAGGAAGGAGCAACTTACTCCCCTGCCAATAAAAATGTCTTCGGGACAATCCAAGGTGTTTTTAAGTGTTCCAATCCAATTTTTTTTGTTTGCTTGTTTCTTAGTGAAGTTAAATTGTAATAAACATTTGATACAAACTAATAAATAGTTTTGATGCCTACAACTGGTGACTGATTCCTGAGGAACAGTCAGCAATGTGAATCATCATTGAGACCCTCAATAGCTTGTTCCATGGGATGCTGTGTTCTTAGGATAACTGACAACCCTCCATCCCTCATAAAATACTGAAATTTTTGGTCTGAAGTCAGTAGAGAAATAATCCATGTGATCTGGACACCAGCTTGTTGGAGTTCTGGCCATGACTTGGATATTTTCTAGGTTGCACGTTGTTTTCATCTTTTCTGTTATCCTCACTCTGAGATAGAAGATGTTGTGGTCTACTGCTCTTTGCTGCTCAAATATGAAGCTCGCTCTTTATTCCAGGTCTGGTTTATAAAACCAGATCAGGTACTCTTGCCACATTATGTGTATTGCTTTTCCTAGAATAATATTTTTTGGTTCAAGGCAGAGAGCTCTTTGTATTTGGGTGGGCCTATGGCCCCAGGTAAGAGCAGCACTGTTAAAGTGGGATTTAATTGTCCTATTTGGCAAATACATCAGGTTTTAACATACCAAGAGCTTTACTTCTACAAAGAAAGCTTTATACTTGCTAGGAAGATCCATGGTCTAACTCCTTCACTCCAAATTGCACCCTTGGAAGTTGTCCATATGTCTTGCCATGTTCTCTAATCATTGTCTTGTATCTGTGTCATGGCAAGGATGGTGTGAAGGAAAGTCTTCATCTTGACTTTTATGTTATGGCCAGGACCTCAGCAGATACCAGTTTCGAGGATGAGAAGGCAATAGAGGGCTGCAGCTTTTCCCATACTGTTTTCCGAGTTAAAGCAAAATCAATTAGTTGCTCACAAATGCAAGTTTCATTTCTGTTTTTTTTCCTGAGATAGTATATGGGAAAAGAAAACAAACAAAAAACATTTCTTAGCTGTTTTTTGGGGGGCCAGCTGAAACATTCCAGAATATATCTTTTGCAGTATAGCTTTTGCAATCAATTCCACTCAAGTTAGGTAGTCTCTCAAGTGTGTTTATAGCTCAAAGAAACATTTTTGTTTTTTTAAAAAGAGAAAAAGTTAGTGGAAATAACAAGATGCTCTAGCTGACTAGGATTTTTCTTAGAGAGCACAGTATGGATTATATTTTTAATAAAGTTATACTCCCTTGATCAAAGAGAAAGCATAGCTGGGAGTCTGGGGAGGGCTTCTAGCACTGCAGATGGACATCATTTAGCACAAGGCCTTCCATAACTTACTGTGCTCTATTTTTTTTGTAATTCAACGGCATTGTAGTTATTTTTGTATATATTTTTTTCCCTGGATAACCATGCCATTTTCCAGACATGCTTACTCCACATAAAATGTTATCAAATTTTTTACTGCTTCAGAACTGCTGTAATTTCACCAGTGTGCCGTGTCTGTATCTACCTGTGCAAAATGTGTTTGTGTGTTTAAAAATATAGAAAATCACATTTCCAAGCAGATCTGGATGTCCAGTTTGTCCTAAAGTCACTAGTTTTCATCTGAACTGAGGCTGAGGGGAATAAACAACCTGGATTCACAATGAATGAAAATTAGCAAGTTAAGTCACTCTGGTCATTGTCTTCGCAAAGGTCTGATGCACAGAGGAGGAGCAGAAGCTCTGGAAAGCGGCTGCCTTGTTGCCCGACACGGAGCCGCTAGCCGTGGCTGGGCAAATGAAGCCGGTGAGTCCCAGCTCCATGAGATTAAATCGGGATTAAATGTTGGCACGGTTTGGTTGTGCCCTAGGCAGCTCCTAAATGACACCAGTCAGATTTTACCCAACCCAAGTAGCAGCCAGCTCTGTCCTAGGCCTTCAGAAGGAGGGAGCAGCTTTATATTCCCGCTGGGAGAAACCTTGGCCCCAGAGCTTAAGGATATGACCAAAGACACCCCCTTGTTATCCAGGAGCCTGTAGCTCTGTGAGGCTCCAACTGGTTCGTGGGCATGACCTGAGCCACAAATAGCAGCAGGTCTGTAACCTCATCCCTTAATCCTAATATGACCAACCTGCCTTTCTCCTTGCAAAAAGGGTACAAAAAACTCCTACAACAACTCTGAAAACCTGTTCTGCACTTCACTACCATTCTTGTTACAAGTCATTTACTTCTCTGTCCGATCCTCTTGTCTTAGGTGAAAGTTGCTTCAAATCTCAATTCACAATTATTCTATTTTTTTCCCATCTTTGTCTTTGCTAAAACTTTTACGTTGTGGCAGGACAAGAACATGCAGTGAAAGCAAGCACGTTTACCTAATGGTGTGTGCAGAAAGATTTCATTGAATTAAAAACCCTACCAGAAAAAAATTGACCATTTGACTAGCAGGTGGTGAGAGAGACCAGTGAAATTTTCTTTATGCTCAAAGACCCAGTTTACTGGGAAATTTGAGGTTTAAAATGGAGCAAACCAGACATAAAAAACAGATACAGCTGCCATGGTTAGTAGGATGCAGCAACAGCTCTACTGTACAGAATTTTTAAATGCTTTAGATTAAGGAATTTATTAGAATAAAGAGAGTAGAAGGTTTAAAATGTACAACCAGATATTTAATATTAACCTTTTTTTTGTGCAGTTTGAAATAAGATAATCTGATTTTTCTCCTCCTCTTTTTTTTTTCAGCATTTAGAAATATTTGGAAGAGTTCAAAGAAGAGTTACAGTGCGAGAAAGTGGAATAAAACCTTGCTTTGTTTTTAGAGGGAAAACTGAACAGAATCCATTGAGGCACTTTGATTCTGGAAGAATCTCAGTTCTCCCCCATTTTACTAGCATTTCAAAACTGATTTTCAGTTAAGTAAGTGATTCAATGGCCCTTAGATTATTCACCCCATCCGAGACAAACTTTGCACGAGGAACAAGCACAGAGTGTTACGCATGTGTTCGGAGCTGTGTGGCCTGCAAAGAAAGCATCAGAAATAATATCCTACTGGGATTAAATTTTCATATGTGTCTTCAGCCTGCCATTAAATGCTCAGGAAAACCTCTGTTTTGGTTTTTATATATAGGAAGGCAGGACTGAAGGACACCCCATGAGCCTGAAATCTGCTGTACTTGAGCAGCCGAGAGCCCCCTGCTGCTGTGGTCAGAGGGCTCTTGTCTGATGCACTGAGCGTGTTGATGGTGCTTCTGCCCTCCTTCCTTCCTGTGGTTTGCTGCTGTGCTCTGAACGAAAAGGCAGATCACTAAAGGACAAGAGCAGGATTCCAGTGTGTGCTTATCCAGCTGGAAAAGGGGAGGAAGCGGCGGCACGAGAATGAAAGCCTTGGTAGCTCTCTGGTGCCTGGGTGAGGGGGTTTCTCTCCATTGATGTTCCACCAAAAAAAAAAAAAAAAAACTGCACTGGAAACCCCCTCTCCCATGTGCAAAAAAAAGGAGGAAAGGCAAATTTTTCTCCCTATTATGCAAGTTCCTTGCTCCAAATGACGCTTGGAGGAGCAAGTTGAGGGTGCTTTTAGTGCCTGCTGACACAGGAGGGAGCTGCCAGCTCAGCACTGAGCTTGCAGGCACCCACCTGGGAGCTGCTCAGGTGTCTGGGTGACCCACCAAGAGCAGTTAAATTGGACTTGATGGAGGTGGACACTGGCCCAAAAGCGTGTCGGGTGTTTTTTTGTTTTGTTTGGTTTGGTTTGGCTTTAAGTACATGTTGTGGGTGGTGTTTCCCTGTGCAATGAGAAGCTCTGTATTTTACAGCTGCATAAGTCGTCTTTTGTCTGGCTGCCCACGGCAAAGCTCTGAGTGGGCTGAATCATGCTGGCTCTGCAGGTATTGAGTGCACAGCTGGGCAGAAAGGGGCTATGAAGCAGAAACTCCTGGTTATGTTCCTGAATCCAATGGGTCACAGTGGGATTTTCCTGCTGTATAGTAGAGATGCTCTTGCACCTTCAAAAACATAGCTCTGACCCAGCTCCTGCGAGTCACTCACGTCAACGAGTTGGGCTTTCGAGGAAGGCAAGTAAGAAAACGTGGTGACCACATTGCATAGGTAGGGGCTGGGTTCCACCACGCTTGCATTTCGGCCAATTTCACATCAGGGAAGTGACGACCCTGGATAGTCAGAGCAGTCTGTCTTCTTGCCAAGCACCTCACATTCTCTTTCTCCAAATGAGGATGACTTCGTTTTCAGTTCTGAGGAGACCCTGCAGCACGCACTGCTTTTGTTGTGATTCTGCTCTCCGCGTGTTGCTTCGTGCTCAAGGAAGACAGGTGGGTACTTGGCTAAGAGTAAGTGAGAAGGTATTACCAAATGCCATGTGAAACAGAAGCACTCAGCCCCAGTCCATCCCCCAAATCCCGTTCCTACTTCACCAAGGCGCGAAAGTCTTTCCTCTACCTCTGTAGATGGAGCAGCATCAGCTTCCTGACGATGGTTTGAGTTTATGATAAACTGTGGGGCTCATGCAGACGTGATGGACACAAATCAGACTGTGCACTTATTCCATGGAAATAACGCTAAAATTTCACAGAGGTCTGTCCCAGACATGTTAAAATATTTATGAATTCAAAGTTTTTGCAGCTGAGGGAATGGCAGTTTCTGGAAGTTTTCTTCTAAAACTGCATATTGAAACGTGATTGTGTAAAGAGCATCCCCACACTGTTCAATTTGAGAACAGCTTAAAGAACTCAATGGCATAAACAGAAACCTTTTTATTTACTCTGATGTAGAGTCGCACAAAAACCTCCCAAAGAAAAATCAAGCCATAAATTCACATTCTCTTTTTTAAAAGCATTTTTTGACAAGAGGCAAAAGATATCAAATACTGAAGAGATTAAGACTTCTCCTTTCCTTTGAAAGGAGCAACTGTGTTTTGTAGTTAATGAGGAAAAGCCTTGCTTTTAGGAACCTAGTTTTTGCACAAGTCTTTGCAGAATATATGTCACTAGGCCACAAAAGTGAAAAAAATAATAATAAAAAACAGGACTTTTGTTGATAGTGGAGTAATCAGAGATAAATGCAGAGCATGTGTTAGGGGCAAGGCAGAGCAAGCAATGCCTCGCGTGTTGTGAATGGCTCTGAGTGGACCCGCTGCCTCCGGGCAGCTCTGTCATTTCAATATGCTCAGCAAGCCTGCATGCCAGGGTGGAATTTTGACCCAAACAACTCAGAACTTGTAAAAATTTAATCCTGAGGTTTCGCAGGAAAGTTTGAGGGAGTCCCAGGGGATATTGGCTTTTCTATTCTGCACCAAAAATTCAAGTTTAGCCCAAGCCCTTAATGGCAACAAGTGCCACATAAATCTTGGAGCAGACTTAGAAGCTTCCAATACCTTGAGCAATTGATTTACCTGAAAAAGCCAAGACAAAATGGTCAATGTTGAGCTAAAATATACTCTTGCTATTTGGAACTGCCCCTGAACTCAGCTGGTAACTTTGCAGATGGGGAGTTTCTGCAAGATATCCTGGTCAGAAAAGCTGCCAGTTTTTAGCTGGAAACCTGCTTTTGCAATTGCTGTGCTTTGTGATTGGCCTCCCAAGCTTAGGCTCTTTGCATCAGAGTCACAAAATACTTGTGACAATCTGTGACACTTTAGCAATGTTTCTCTGTCTTTCTCTTTTTCTTTTTTTTTTTTCCCTAGGCTGCCTTTCAGTCCTTAACTTCTTTTCAGCTTTGTCTACTCAGACTGCAACAAAACCAAGAATTCTGAGATCTGCACCACGGGTAGATTTTATTCTAGTAGCCTCAAAAAATGAGTGTAGGTCTCTGCATTTTCCTTAGGTATCTGTGCTTGAGTTATTTGTCCAGGTTCCTCATGTAGTAGAGGCAGACATAAAATTGAGGCATGGCTCACCTTAGTCTAAAAGAGGTGCCTAAGAGCAACTGTGGTCTGAAAGTGCCTTTTCGATTGTAACAGGAGCCAAAGGAAGACCATAACCTCCGTCCATTTTCTACCCAGAACTCACTGGGATGATTTCGGTCCCATTTCATGCAGCAGGATGGAAAGCAGCTTTTTTTTTTGTCTCCTCTCACTGGTGTTGCTGATCTCAACCCTGAAGAATGCGGGTGCCTCAGGTGGAGGTGCTGAGCTGGGACCAACACCCACTTTCTGAGTCCAGAAGGTTTCAAACTCCTCAGCAAGCGGCTGTTTCTTAAGAATGAGACAGAGAAACTCTGAGTGTGGCTTTTACCCCCTTGAATTGAAGGCACTGAGATTCACTCTACCTGACCCAAGAAGGGAAGGAGGGTGAAGCGCTGTTACACAGCTGAGGGCAGAGCAGTTTCTATTAGTCATGGCTGTTCTGGTGAAACGTAAGGGTTTCGCACTCAGTATTCTCTATTGCACATCTAAAAGATGTGCATAGCCCATTCTTCGTGTGGCTGTGCAATAAAGTACATAGGGAGGTACCAATATTAGCAGTGGAGGTAAAACAAAACAAAAATATTCTCTGGATTAGGCACGAACATCCCCTGGAAGTTTCACTGGCTCCCGCTTGGCATCGCTGGGAGCAATTGCTGCAGTCCTGCTTACTCGTGAATGAAAATTCTGCACCTGGTCCCAAGCAGGTGGGTCTCTAAACTGTTTAAAAAGAAACTTTGGGGCAGTTCTAAGCTGCAGAATGCTTCCCTCCAAACTCTGAAGTGAGCTTTTGTTCGCAAAAATCCAAGCGACGTGCAGATTTGATTACTAACCTTGGAGAGGGGAGTCCAAATGGCTGCTGATGAGTGGCAGAGTAGCTGCCGAGGGTGATGTGATATCTAAAAGGGAGATATTAAAGCTTCATCACAGACTTCTAAACAAACAAACAAATCATAATATCTCATTAAATAGCTGACAACCGTAGGTCTAAATTCTACTATGTTTTCTGGTGCTCTGATAGCAAAAGGAGGAGGTCATAGGCTAGACCCCACAAAAGCCTTTTGTTTTTTTTTCAGTATCTTCAGCTAAGTTTTTTGCAATATCCGTGGAAATTTGCCATGAGATAAGTAAGGGCCTAGCCAAATACTTGGAATAATCTGTCTAATCCTACACGTCCTTATTCTAAAACATTGAGTCACATGGAATAGATGTAGAGAAGGGGAATGCTTGTATGAAAGCAGATTTTCTTGACATATTTATCCCTGAAAATAAAAGCTGCAATGGAAAAAGATTTTTTATGCTTTAAGCATTTCTACATACTAAAGCTTGCTACAGTGAAGTCAAAATAAACACAGGAAAAGATGAGTACACACTAGTTATAAATAAAAGCGGGTTAGAGCCCTTCTTCTGACTTCCACTTGTCCAGAATAAATACCTGGAGAAGCTGCTTACTGGAGCCAGGAGCCTGTTTATTTTAAAGCTAGCATTTGGTAAAATTATTGAGAAAGAAAGATGTGATGCTCTGGATCAAAAAGATTAGTGTCTAAATGAGAAACTCTTCCTAGTCCTGCTGCTGTTTAAGCTGCCCATGACACAGCACAGCTGTTACTCACTGATTGAGTCGTCCCTGCACTTTATTCTGTTTGTTCGTTGACTTGAGCTTTGCTTTAGCGAGCGGATTCTCCTCTGTCAAGGTGTGCGTGGTTCAGTGACCTGGATCTGAGCACTCCCTGGATTTGGTAATAAATCCTGGGAGTGTGCCTGGCTGCTGTTTACCTGTCAGGAACTGCGCTGGGGTGCCGAGCAGGGCAGAACACAAGGTCTTCTGGAGGCGGCTCGGTGGCTCTGAGAATGTCGAGTTTCCATGGTGTCTCTGCCTCACCTAGCGCCCAAGTAGCCCTATAAAAGGTCTTCCCCATGTTCTCCTTTGGGCCTCTTGGAGAAACAGCAGCTGGCCTGGGTGGGCTCTTCTTTGCCCCTTTGCAGATAGCCTCCCTCCCACTAAATGAGTGTTTCCCATGGATCGGGGTTGCCTTCCTTCCAGGGAGCTTCATGACTGCCGGTCTCCAGGTGTGCGGAGGTGACCAAGTGCTGCTCTCGGTTTATCGGTGCTGCTGTTGAGTCATCTTGTTAGCTGAAGCCAGGAAGGACTTCAGGGTGGAGTCCCAGGGCTTCTGTGGTGATGGAAATTCCCTCGAGCTACGCACTCTGTTTTGGCCTTTTGCCTTCCTCTCCAGGGAGGGTATTTCCATGGTGGGTTAGTCAGAGATGTTTGTGTTGTGCCATGTTCCCAAGGCAATAAGCATCCTCTCCTTATCTCTTTGCTTATGTTGCATCCAAAGTGAGCTCCGCAAAGCTCAGGTACCCCGGGATGGACCGGCCACCGCAACCTTGTGGGATCGCGGGAGCAGGAGATGGAAGGTGCAGCTGGGGAGGGCAGGGCTGGAAATGCAGTGTGCTGGGTCATACGCTGCACCGAATGCAGGCAAGGATGAGTTCCCCAGCGCAGGGCCCCGCGTGACATGCGGAGGTGACGTGTAGCCAGCCACTTTGGGCCTGATCTTTGACAGCAGGACGCATGAGCACTGAGCATGCTGCTGCCCAGGGGAATCCGGAGTTCCTCCGTATGATGGCTGTTCCATCATACGCTGCTGCTCACAACCCTCTTCCATGTTTGCCTCCTGGAGAGAGAGAATCTACATGAGAATGGGCTCAAGGTGGGTGAGTCTCCCCCTCAGAGATGTCTGGGACCAAGCAGAGCCCAGGCAAACCTGAGGAGGCCAAATATCTTCAATAACCCTTGATTGCTCCTGGGTTGGAACACCAAGAACATGAGCTGGGAAACTGGCCTAGCTGGGAAAAAAATAGTGACACTGTCTTGTCCTACCTGTAGCAATGGTGGGCATGGCTTGTTTCAGAGGAAAGACATGAAGGTGTCAAGCATGACCCAAAATCTTAGCATTTCCTGCTGCAGCTGGAAAACGTGTGTTACATAGTAACTGTATACACGGCTAAAGCATCTTCAAGGCTGGAGCCAAAGAGGACTATCTAATGGCCAGTCCACAAGACTCTTGGGTTGTGCTCCTCTTTCTGCTCGTGATTTACTGCATAGCTCCAGGCAAAACGTGTAACTAAGCTGTAATATTTTCTTCTAGCTTTCAGCTTACAGAAAGCTTCAAGATCCTTACTAGGAAATTGATGGGGGGAAAAAAAAGGGCAAATTATTGTAATATTCCAAATTACTGTTTTTAAGTGCACTTTCCTGCTTCATGCCCGTGCATTAGCACTCCTCAAAGCAGTGCCTAGAATGACCTCTGAAAACAGAAGAACCAAGCCCAGAAGAAAGGAGATGTAGTGAGCTGTATGAAACCATAGCAAGAGCGGGTTAACACAGAGGACTTGTTGCTACATATGGAGGTATCTTAGGTGGGTGATTTATTGGGTGGGCCATCAGAAAGCAGATTTCCCCTGCACAGAGGGTAGAAGAGGCTGGAAAATGCCTGGTGAAAGGAGAAAGTTGGAAAGAGGAAAGTGTGATGGTTGCTCTTATATAGGAGGAGGAAAAGGAGAATGGTTATTATAGCTGGGCCCTTCTGATATGGCTCTTCGGAAGAAGAATGGGGAGGTGGGGAAGACTGAGGGCTTCTTTACGATGCTGTGTTTGGTCCCATTCCTTGAAAAGAAATTTGGACTTGAAGTGTCGCCTGAGAAGTGGAGGGGCAGAGGTTCCTGCCCAGGTACCAGAGCTCTGCGGCGCTGCGTGGTCTTTTGGGAAAGCGTGGCATGGGGAATTTTCCCAGCGGTGACACGAGGTGTGAACTGACTGCCGTGCGGTGGCAGAGGTGTGGGTTGTGAGACGTTGACGTGGCCTTCCCAAGGACCTCAAAGCTTGGGACACCAGGGGCTGTGCAAGGCAACGGTGCCCACGCTGATTTTGCAGATCTTCCAGATGCAGTTTTTATCAATTAGCTAAACGTAGCTCCCTTCTGGGTGATGGAGAAGCTCCTTCAGCGGATGGAGAGGAGAGTTCAGCCTCCTGCCTGCTGGAGAGTGACCCACTGCTGACGCCATTTGACCTGGACCAACACCGAGCGGCCGAGCTGACACCCCTGGCGAAGGGGGAGCTGGAGGAAGTAACCTCATCATTGAGCGCTCCCCTGGAAGGGTGAAAAGTCCTTATAAACGGGGATGCCCCAGCCTTACAAGAGTCTTGTCAACCAGTTTAAACACACCCGTTGCGCTGCTGCCTGCGGAGCCCCCCGCCCGGCCACTGCTCGGGCCACCAGCCCGGGAGCTCCGTCCCC
>VZSV01000412.1:24451-64905 GCA_013398735.1 Nothocercus julius | reverse complement strand
ATATTGCTGCTTGGCTGCTGACACAAGAATTTCAGCTCGGTGCTGGGAACAGACCACCTTGTCCATCCGTGGTCGCTTGTGGGGACCAGCGGAAGAGATGGCAGATGAGACCATTGCCACTTTGCACCCCGGGCTAAAGGCAGCCGCAAGCTGCCTGGGACTGGCACGGAGAGCATAATCTGTGTGTTGCTCCCTGCCATCCTCTGTCGGAGGCTCCGTCCTCTCCACGTCTCCTACTGGGACCCGCCTGATGTGCTGGGAAAGGGCCTGGCGAACACACCGTTCCTCCAACGTGTGGAATCTTTAGAGCCAAAAAGGGAACCCCCGATTCTTCTGGGAACACATGGCAGCTTTTAATGAGAGTGGCCATTTTCTAAACAGGATAAAGAACTGAGCACGTTTTTAGGGACACACGGCGCCGTCTACCCTTGCAGAGCGTTGTCACCCCAACTGTCCTGCACTGACTGTGAGGAACAGACCGGGGAGATGAAGTTCCCGGCCTGAGCGGTAGCTGGTTCGGGACAGAGGGAGCGGGTTCAGGGCTCCTGCCCGTCCCCGTGTGCTGTGCCAGGGGTGCCCGAGGCTCTGGGATTTCTGCCACCTTTTGGGAGGAAGTGAGGAGGTGATTTGCAGCTCGGCCATGAGTTGTCACCTGAGGGCTTCTTCACACGAGCCAGTGCGAGATGGAGCCCGGATGGGTCCCGGCTCCGCTGGTGACCCGAGGTTTGCTTTTGGCAGGGCCGCTGGGAGCTGCCCCGCGGGCGCGTGGCTCCTTTCCGCCTGTCGGCGAGCAGGGAGACGCTTTGGGACGCACGTGGCTGCGGCAGCGCAGGCTTCCCTGCCGCCGTCCGGAGGCAGGAAGGCTTGGAAAAGCAGGAGGAGGGGAAGAAGGAAGGTGGGAGGGGGGAAAAGAAACTTTCCTGGAAACAGGCGACCTGTGCCCATTTTGTGATGGGAATGTGGGTTACCATGGAGACGGCTGCTCCAAATAGCTTCTTCCATCCCTTCCCTTCTCCCTCCCTCTTCCCCAACCCCATGTCAGCCTCCCTTAAGGAAACTGAGACAGCAGTGAGACAGATTTATTTTAATTAATTATTTTTTTTTCCCCACAGTGTCTGCTTGGAAGAAAAGATGCTTCTAACGAGAGTCGCGGGTCGGGCGCAGCATTCCCCTCGCATCCCACTGGGATTTGGGGAGGAGGGGACGAGATGACAGGAGAGCGGAGGCCTCCAAGGGGCCACGGAGGCCGAGATGAGACACCCGTGTCCGGGCGAGGGAAGGAATTGGCTCCAATGGAGCCGTTCCTGTCGGACGGGAGGCCAGCGGAGTAGCCTGCTAATAAGGGGGAGGAGGTGAGGGAAAGGAGGTGGGAGACAGAGGAGACAGAGCAGCCGAGGCTTTGGGCAACCATGTGGCAATGGCCGCAGCCCTCCAAGCCATCCCAGCAGCTAAAGGCAGAAATTCTTCCTCTTGTAACGGCAGCCTGACAGCAGCAGCAACCGGCCTGATTTGCCTCTGGAGAAGCCCAGGAGACCCTGCTGGCTTGCTGCTCCGAACGGGGATTATTTGAGGGTTATTTAGCTGGGGTTATTTAGCGTCGCTGCGGCGCGTTGCTTTCCAAACAGCTCCTGCCAATGCCTCTCCCTGCTGCCAGGCAAGTGTGCCCTGCTTTCACCCCTGCTTTCACCCCTGCACAGCTGAGAAGGAGGCCCAAAAATCCTCAATGCCAGCGCTTTTATCCAGGCTCTTCAAATCACTGCCACCCCCGCTCCCGCCCCTGCAGTTTTCGTCCCCATCAGAGACCTGCGGGCTCTGTTGACTGGTCACCTGGCTGATGAACTTCTGCTATTCGTTATCCTCGGCCCGAAGCGGAGTGGAGAGGCTGTGCCGGCAGGGTGAGGGTTAACGCACCCATGGGTGTCACGGGGACAGTGGGGACAGCGCTGTTCAGCAGCAGAAGTGCCCTCCTTGCGGGTGGGGGGGATGTCAAATGGGAGCATCTGGGAAGTGTTTCTCCCTCGGGGGCCCATTTTTGCAGCCCTGCAAGGGGGTAACCTCCCGCCACTTCGGGGAGCGTTCGCTCTGCCTTGGCTTTAATGAGCTCTGCGGCGGGCGCTGCATGCTGGCGAATCTCTCTGCGTCCGCATTTTGCCTTCGGCACGCGCTGCGAGGCTGACGGCCTTGGAGCTGCTGCCCCCGGAGGCGCTCGGGCAGCCAGCGAGGTGGCTAATTGCGCCCGACGTGGGACATCCGTCTGGCCTGTTGCAGCTCGTGGCAACGCGTCCCCGTTTGGCAGCCCGGTGGCTTGCAGGGGTCTCAGCAGTGCAGAGAGGCTCAAACTGGCCTCTTTTGGGTGGCGTTGGGGTAGGAAGCTTGGGCCTGCACTTGAAGGACGTTGTGCTCCTTGCAGCTGAGTAGGACGTGCAAGTGGAGGGGGACGAAGGTGCCCTCATCTTCCTCCTTGCTGCCTGGGTGCCGCTCAGCCTTGTCTAAGCTCGAATAGGAGCTGCCTGGCTCTGAACTCCGACCCTTGGCTTTGAGAAGGGGGATTTCATCTCTTTAGCTCGTCTTACAGTTGCTTTCTGTGGTTTTCAGCACAACCCGCTGTGCCCAGAACAACCTTCTCCCACCAGGTTCTGCAGCGGGGTGTTTCCTGCCAGGCGACGGCTGCTTCTCCCAGCTCGTGTAGCAGCGTTTTATGGTGCGGGTGTCTTTCGGTGTCTTTCGGTGGACGGGTGGCCCCAGCAGCGGCTCCGTAAGGCCAGGAAGAACTGGGGAGGCACAGGCTGCCGTGCCCCTCTGCACATACTGCCTGCTGTAAGCCGCACCGGGTGGTTTTGGAGAGCTCCTGCCCCCAGGCTGGAGGAGCCCTTGGAAGACTGGGCCCTTCTTTCTAGCCTAAATGTGTCTCATCACCGGTTCTTGCCATGGGATCTCATTATTTCTTTGGCCGCTGGATTACAGAGCCAGTTATCCGGACTTCAATACTCTTGCCAGCTCTGACAGTTTAGAATGAAGTCACCTCTTACCTTTCTCTTTGAAAAGCTAAATATAAAGAGTTTGCAAAGTCCTTTTCAGTCTGACATGTTTTCCAATCTCTTCATAATTCCTGGATTTCTCTTCTGACCTCTTTTTCACGTAGAAATATCTCTGATTTGGAGGTATCGGAGTGAGACACGTTATTTCAGCAGTGGTCCTACTGCTGTAGGATATTGAGGTTTTCTGATTTGGGGTTGATACTCTCTCGTCTCTCTGGGAATATAAGACATGTTTCAGGCCAGGCACCAAGTCTTCCTGAAAAACAGTCCTTCCAAGAGCAAAGGCCCCTGATGTGGAAACGCAGCCTTTTGTTTTCTTCCTTGACGTTGTGTGAATGAGTGTGGGGTTGAGTTTCCATTTTCTGGAAGATCCTGTTGTAGCTCTCTCTCTGTTTTGGGTCGGTCCTTGGCTGACGCGCCCATAATTACCCAGGTCAGCCTATTTACCCATTTCAGTATTGCCACAGTACAGGTCCAGACCCTCTTCTACATTATAGCATCTCCCAGCTGGTCAGGAGTCACTCTCTGACATTCAGGGGACTTGTCAGACGGATCTTTTACATGTTTTAAATACATGTTATCTGCATTCAGTGTTTTTAAAACCTATGATTATGTAAGCCGTGGGTTACATCTTCCTATGGAAGAGAAAACATTTCACCAACATCCTCCAACTGTGTTTGGGGCTTTTTTTTTTTTCCTTTTCCTTTTTTTTTTTTTTTTTCTTTCTTTCTTTTTTTTTCCTTCTAAATCCAGAGCAGAGAGATTCATCGAATGCTCCTCCCCTCTCAGCGGTACCATGGAGGTTTCTCCGCGTTGTCTTGCCGGGGATCTGTGCTGTTGTTCAGGCTCTTTTTATTCCCAAAACGATCGGTTCCAACCCTCTGAACAGTTTCTTAGTGTGAACTGCTCCCTGCTTATAGGAAAGGGAAACCTCTGTGTCGTCCTTTACCTTGGCTAAGCTGTGGTGCCTGTGAGCGTCTGTGGGCCTTGTATTTCTGCTTTCGCTCCCCTTATCACATTTCTACAGGTTTTTTTTGGCTTTGGCCATCGGTGTCAAGGTTGCTTTTCTCCTGGTTGTTATAACAGGTGGTCTTTAGGACTGTTTTCCCAGCCCATTTATCTTTTTGTTTTAAAGGCTCTGGAATGGGGTTCTTGCTTAGGGGAGAGAGGCTTGGGCTGGGGGTTGGCACCTAGCAAGATATTCCCAAAGAGCACTCAATTATCCTAACAATTTTCTGCCTTAATTCTTTCTTCCAACTGATTGCGTTCATTTATTTCCTCCTCCGTGCACAGGACCTTTTTAAATACCAGCTTGGTGGGGGGATGTGAGTGGTTGGGACTCCAGTCTGGCTCTATGTGGCTCAAGATTCAATTCCCGGCTGCAGCTGCTGCTCCTCTGCTCGTCGCTCCGCAGCCGTCCCCCGAGCTGCCCCTCCTGCTTTTCCCACCAGGATTAACACTTCCTGAGGTGGGAAAGTGGCAGCTCTTATTGCAAACCTTGGACTTTTTCCTCCTCATGTCTTAAGATGCACTACGGGGGCTGGTGCTTCTTGTGACAACACAGCGTCCCCTCTTCCCACTCTCTCGAAATAGCTGGGCCTGGCGCTGCTCTGCCCTGCTCTGGTGTGATGGGGCTTTCAGGCAAATATTGGCTTGATCCACAAGAATTCAGGACCTGCGGAGCAAGACGGGATTCGCGAGCAGGGCGAGACCATGTCGGCAACAGCAGGGAAACAGGTAGTGTCACTTTGGACAAGAAGTACCTCTTGCTCTCCTAAGGTGCCCATCTGACCTTCCATTCCTCTTGTTTGTAAGCAAGGAGTTGTGTCTGGTTTTAGTGTACAGGCTGTAGGTTTTTTTGTCTTGTCACGTTGTTTGCAGCCCTAGGATTTGGGTCTAAATGAGCACGATATTTTTTCCTCTGTCCTTTTGCCCTTACCAGCTGCTCTGGCCTGACCAGAGGGTTTTAAACGGGCTGTGGGCCTGTCGGTGAGGAGTCAGCCCTCGGGGACTGCTGTTCCTCAATAGTAGCCTTGCTTGTCTTTGCCTCCTCTTTTGGTCCCCTCGGAGTTCAGGCAGATGACAACCGATCAAGGTTTAGCCCTTAGACCACTCAAATTGTGTTGTGGCCCGACACCACTCAAATTTACCTCCGTGGGGAGGAGGAGGAGCAGAATTCCTCAATGCAGAGCTTGTTGCCACCAAGCTGTGACACTTGCACTCTCTCTGCCTCGTCTTGCTGGCTTGGAAGGACTTCTCCAGGTGATTTTCTCCCTCTCTGCATCGGGGACATCTCTTAGCCGACTCAGAAGCTGCGGGTCACCCTGCAGAACACGTCTGTGGCTTTCTGGGAGCTTGACCTGTGTGTCCTCGTTCTTCTCTGCTTCACCTTGACTGTGGGTGCTGTTTCGTGAGTGCCCTGAAGTTTGGGGAGCTGCGGAGAGGAGCTGCAGAAGTCTCTGGCATCCTGTCTCTCCGGCTAGGTGGGGTCATGTAACTAGTGTGAAGCCGTCTCTGTGGAGTTATCGGAAGATAAAAGATTATTTCATGCTGTTGTCAAATGATCCTCACGTAGCTCATAAAAACAGGAGGAAAAAAAAGCCCTCGAGAGTTGCAGAGAATTTGACTCGTCTAACTTGTATTGATAGCAGAGATGAGACCAGAACTGACAGTGTGACAGGCTGCAGGGCTCTGGGCTTGGCAGGGACTCGGGTGAAAGATACGGACTCGGGGGGAGAAAGTTTTGGAAGCCTCTGCGAGCGTCCGCCTGTGACCCAGCCGGGGCTGTGTGTGCTTTGCCCGTGGTAGCTCTTGCTGCTCCCTTGCACCTTCTGGCCACAGGTTGTGCACCTGGGTGCTGCGGCAGCAGCAGATCTCAGCTGCTCTCCGAGGTTGTCCCGCAGATACCTCCACTGCGGATGCGGACGCAGGTAGCGTCTCCTGCAGCGGGTCCGTGGTCAGGGGTGGGGAGGTGGCCGCTTCCCCAGTGGGACACAGGCGCCCTGAGTGGCAAGGACGGCACAGACATATTTCTGCTCGCCTCTCTCTTCATCTTCCCTTCGCTGGGGCTGTGGGGAGGAGGTGAATGTGCCGTTTCCCCCTCAGGCACATCCTCAAAGAGGCTGTGAGATTTTCCGTTTTCAACATTTCCCACTTTTGTGGGTTTTTTGACCTTAGTGTTATGATCTGACTCAGATTTGGGAATTGAAGACAAGCCATGTCCCTGTTTCTTGCCCTTACTACTGATGAAAGCCAGCCAGCAGCAGGGTTTGGAAGTGAGTGGGAAGGAACAGGACCCTTTTTAAACACATCCCACTTATTTTCCCCTTTTAGAAACAAAAAACTATCTCAAAAGCTGCTGTCGGGGAAATGGCTTCACTGCCTGGTTGCTAGAAGCCCAGGGAACAGAAGGGCTCTTACATGGGGCTCCCAGAAAGCTGCATTTCAGAGAGGGATCTGGCTCTATTTATCATATGACAGAGGACGTCCTCAACGGTCCTGTGTCCTCATTGCCTGTCACTCGTATCCAGGAACGCTCAGCTGCATAGTAATTTGGCTCCCTTTTCTCCTTTAGTTTTAGGCATTGCAACGTGTCGGACGTCTGTAGCTTGTTCCATCGAAGGACAGTGAAGTGCAGCCTGAAGTGCTTCCCCGTAGGCCAGGGAAATGTAGGGCAACTTGCTTCACGGACAGGGAAACTGAGGCATCGGGATGTCACATCCAACCTGGGTTGTGCCGGTGTGGTCCAACTCCCACCACTGCTTAGGAGCTGAGGAGGGAGAAATAAAGCAAAGTCGGGGTTGCGGGGTGAGTGTTTTTGCTTCGTCTCTTTGCTGTTGGCTGGTAGGTGTCGGAAGGCGGCTCTTGGGCGCTGTGGGCGAGGGGTGTTGGAAAGGCAACGTTGGGGGTGAGGTTTCCTCTCCACGCTGCCCTGCTGGGAGGCAGCAAAGTGCTCGTCCTCAGAGAGGGGCGAATAAGCAGGGGAGGAATACGCTGCGCCCTGAGCCCGCCTTTTGGGTGACGGGATGCCCCGTCCGTTTGGATGCCCGTTGGCCCTGTCCTGCCCTCCTGGTGGAGCAGGGACCTGCAGCTGGGGGGTGGTTGTCTCCAGCCGATCTCGATGCCTTTGTGGGCATCTCCCGCTGACTTATCCTGACAGCTGCGTTTCAGCGTTCCCTCTCCAGCAAGGCTGCCTGCTCACTGATAGTTGGCACCCCCCAGCTGCGTGTCACATCGCATCAGCTCGTGCGCTCACAGTGACTGCGATTTGCTAAATATTTTTAGCAACAAAACCTTCCTAAAAAGTTCCAGTCGTGTGAGCACCAGTGACCCAGCCTCCAGCATCGCAGGCTGGTATGGGCAGAGAGGAACCAGCCTGCTTTGAAACCCAGGGGATTCGGATGAGAACTAAGCCAAGTGAAGGCTTCTCGGCAGGCAACTTACCTGAACCTTGTGCTTGGCATCCTCGCCTGGCATCCGAGGACTTTGTGCTGGTGCGAGAGCAGTTTCCTGAGTCTGAACTATGTAGCTCGATCTGAGGAGACCCTGGGGACTTCTGTCCTTTCTTCCAGCAGAGAACCTTGAGGAGGCTCCATTGTGCCGCATCGTTTTCGGCCTTGGGGACCTTGAGACCTGACTCAGGGTGAGTTCCTTAAGCAGGGTGGTTCTGTTTTTAACCTGCTTCCTGCAGGGAAATTTGCTCCTCCCTCGCAGCTCGTGGAACATACGGGAGCCTGGGCCGCTGCGTCACGTCTCCTGCCATTCGCAGCAGCCTCCCAACTTCCCTCTTCTCCAGGAGCTCTGGGGCAGCCCCAGGCCCCTACTCATCTCCCCTTCGCTTCAGGGGAGGAGAAGAGCCACAATGGCATCACCCCCACGAAGAGGAAAGAGGTTTTCAGGCCAGCTTTGGACTCTGGTAATCGCAAAGCCTTCCTGCCCCTGCCATTTTGGTCTCATGTGTGAAATTGCCTGTTTTTCCTGATTTCTGGTTGATTTTATGCAAGTATCTGCTGTGTTCCGCAAAAGCAGCCTCATTGCAGCAGTAGGCAGCAAGGGCCTGGGCTGCGGAGAACAGTTGGTGTGGGCACAGGTTTCCATCGGCACCCGCCTTCCCAGGCCCGCGTGTCCCCGTGCCGTGGACGTGGCGTCTGCCACCGTCTCCTTGTGCTGGTGGTGGTTGAGGCTTAGACGCGGGATTGTGAGGAAGGTGTTAATGTCCTCTGTGGGTTTTCCTCGTGGCTTTCATGAAGTGAAATCTCTTCAGTATTGGGCTGTGGTGCTGCAGTCCTTCTGCTTGCTGAAATCCTCGCGCTCGACCTGCACTGCAGGGGTGCAGCCCCTGTCCCTGTGGACCTCACCTAGCTCTTCCCTCTGGGAATCTCTTGAGGGGCTTAAGGGCCTTCCCTGGCTCTGCAGCAGGAGCTCAGGGCACCTTCGCAGTGGCAGCTTCTCATCTTCTAGGGGTTGGAAAGCTGCAACAACCCTGGCATGGAGATGTCAGTTCCGGATGGACATCGCAGGAATTTGGTGACTTCAGGTTATGTACAGAGTTAGGTACCGGTTCAACGCAGACTTGGCCTTGCAGAGTGCATGGCTGGAGAGGGAGCTCTGGGGCTGCAGACCGCTCGCGCCTGCGCTGCTGCTGGAGGCTGCCCCTGCGGGTGCTTTCCTGTGACATCCGTCCTGGGGTCAGGTTTCCATCCTGGGTCCTTTGCAGGGAGCATTTCCAGAGACAGCTTCTGAAACGAGAGCCAACGAGTTGCTCTGAAGAGTCTGCAGCCGCATCCAGGCCAGGCTCTGGGGACAACTGCTGAGGGCCCTATGGCCTAAAGCCCGGCGTGGTGTTCCCTGTGCGCTGGTTGGTCCCGTTGGTGGCATTTAAAACACCGAGTCCCTTCCCAGAAGGGGACGGCAAGGCATGTCGCTCCCTCCGCAGCTGCTTTGGCAACCTCAGACTTGCAGCCTTGTAAAAGCTTCTCCAGCCTTGCAAAATTGTCATGGAGATGCAGCCGCTCAGGCACAAAGATTGGTTCCCCCCATCTCCTTTGCAGCCAGGATTAATGATCGTGGAGAAAGCCAGTGATATTTTACGGGGCTGTCCAAGGCAGAGTGGGAAGGCAAATGGCTTGCCTTGGGCAAGGAGGGAGAGTAAACTACTACAGTGCTTTTCTGTCAGATCTCTTTATTGACTCAATCCGTACGCGCATCCTCCCCTGGATGTATTTACAGAGAGGTCCAGGGGATGCAGTCGGCTTGAAAGATTTTCTCGTCAGGCATCAGAGATGGGTCCAGCTCTTGCGAACGATGGAGCCAGCGCAGACCTTGGGGACTGTCCCCCAGCTAGACAGTTAATTCAAGGCTGCGATTGATCTTCCCATCTGCAGATATTTTAATGGAGTCCTAATGAGTTTGACTGGGCTGGTTCTTCTGCCTGCCCCTATGATCCAGTCCTCAGCTGTGCTGGGCCTGAGAAACAGTAAAACGAAGCCGAACAAACATGAAATGGCTTCTTAGAAATACTGTCCTCCCCCTCCAAACCGTGGCTGGCCCAGTTTCCAGTTCTGTGAAGCTCCCACTTTGAAACCTGCAGAGCGGTGAGATAAGAGATTTGAAAGTAATGGCATTTTTATGTCCGGAAAAGCTACCGTTGTGCTATGGTTAAGTTTCTTTACTTCTTTTTTTTTTTTTTTTTTTTTTTTTTTTTTTTTTTTTTTTTTTTTTTTTTTTTTTTTTTTTTTTTTTTTTTTTTTTTTTTTTTTTCTGATTCTAGTTAGGTATAAAAGGTTAGTAAAGGCCCTGATTCAGGAGGCAAGAGAGGGAAAACGTTTCCATTTGGCTTTGAGCGAAAACATGGCTGGATCTCAGGGGTGTTGGCCTGGGTAGATTATTAGAGCGGGTCTTGTGGCTGGGGGGCTATTTGATCATGAGGAAGGAATAACAAAATGGTCCTTCCTGTGCAGAGAGCTTTTGTGCAGCGGGTGAGCTGCTGGTCTGGGGGCTTTGCACTTGCCCACTCCTTATGCTGGTGCCTGGTTATGGGAGTGCCTATCCGAGGGGATTTAGTGAAAGCTGCACGGGAGGTGCCGGCTCCACGGCCAGGACCAGCACAGACATCTCATTGCTCAACAGAAACATGAATTCGTCACGCACGCTCATACTAAATGTTATTAATAGTTACTTGATTGGAGCTGCAGTGGGGAGCTTAACCCCAGCTGTTCACTCCGAAGCGGAGGGTGATGGTGAAAGTCCCTCAGGGTCCCTCGCTTCACCAATTATTAATTCACTATCATATAGCCCTCTTGTTTTCGTCTGCATATAGGAGCCGCTGCCTTTCGGGATGTTGTACAGTTTCCATGAGCACTGTTGGAACTGGTGTGCGCTGGTAGCCTTGGGTAGATGGGGCAGGTTTGTGGTGCCTTGAGTTTGTTAGTTCTTGTGGCTCCCGCAGGCACAGAAGAGCTCTCTGGAGCTCAGCCCTTTTGGGGCAACCTTCACACGCTCCCTCTCAGCACGTACTGCTCTTTTCAACCTGCTGTTCTCTGGTAACTGTCTCTCTGTTGGTGTTTACAGCGCCTGTTCTCGCCCCTCGCACAGCAGGGGTGTTTATGGCACTGTGCAAGGTGTCAGGTGAGGTGGTTCGGCAGAGAGCTCGTGCACGCCGACAGATCATGACCTGCTTTGAGGAGCAAACTGGCCGTCTCTGTCAGGGTGTTTTTAACCAGCGGCTCTCCCAAGTTGAACTCCACCCTGTGTCCCAACAGGCTGCAGAAAATCATACTAGAGGAATCGGACCCTTTTTTAAAATGAATTTGCCGGTGCCTTGGGGTCGGGGCTGCATTGTTCTCTGTGCTCCTTAGGCGCCTGCTGTTGCAGGACTTCAGTGCTGCTTGCAGCTGCTCTGGTTGCTCCTGGAAAGAGTGTGGTCTAGCCGTGCTTAGTTCTTGGCTTGGTGGGTTTTTGGAGAGCCCAGGGACCCCCAGCTCCAGGCTTCCTTTTGTCCCATTTCTTTTCCAGCATGCAGCTGCTTATTCCAGCCTCTCTCCTTGAACCGAGCCGGCGGAAATGGGAGCCTTTAATAGAAATGTTGACAGTGCCTGGCCTCGGTGCTGCTTGGAAGAACTCTAGGTGAGAGCTGCCTCCCGGGTCTGAGAGATGGGATGTCTCCTCAGACTGTTGTGTAAGGCAGTTGATGGATGTCTGTGGCCCCGCTCCTCTGAAAGGTGCAGTGAGATCTGGGCTTCCTGCAGTGCTTGGCAGAGGAAGAGCTGGCGAGTGCCTAACGAGCGGTGAGCCCTGACGAGCTGCTTTGCCCTCCGTGTACTGGGCCGGGGGGACAGGCGCCCGGCATCTCTCTGCATTGCTCAAAAAGGAGCAAGCAAGGCATTCTCCTGCTGTAAATCACAACAGGGAGGGAAAATAGTGGTGCACTGGGTCCTCTGTACCTTCTGAGCTGATTTCTCTCCTTACCTCTTCTGCAATGGTTGACACTGGGAGGAAATTGAAGCTGTCTCTTGGAACCAGTCCTTAGGTGTGTGCCAAGGCAGGGGTCCCTTGCTTTGCTCCTAACACACCTAACACTTGTGTTTCCTGGGCTCCTCAGTGCTCCAGTGGGCAGGAGGCTCCTACCTGGCTGGAGCGGCTGCGTTTCTGCTGTGCTGGAGATGTGCTCTCTCTTAGGTGAGATATGTTAGTGGTCGGAGGGACTGCAGGAAATTTGGGACTCAAATGCAGAAAAGTGATGTGTCTCCAGCGTGGAGGAGAGGAGGAAACCCGCCTAAGAGGGAAGCTGGTGAGGAAAGAGCATCACCTCTTCTTACGGGAGAGAAACTGGAGTTTTCTGCTCTGACTTGAAGCAGAGCCTGAGTACTGCTCCTGGGACAGGAAAGAGCCTGGATTAGATTCCTGTGGCCCCCTATCCACTGTCTCTAAAGTTTGTCACTTAGGGGATTGGGCTGGAGGGAGGATGTCTTGGCCTCGTGGTCTGCGTGCACAAGGAGAGACGAAGACGGATTTTGAAGGATTTCTGGATTGTGGGAGCAGCCCAGCAGCTCCGAGACTGTGGTGGCCACTCCAGGCTTGCATGAATGAAGCATCTGAGAGACTCTTGCCCCGAAGCTGCTCTGCTAGCCAGACCTTCCTCCACCTGGGAGAGGAGTGAATCCCAAACGAGTGAGTGAAAGCCAGCAGGACTCATTGCCCAGCAAAGGAGAAACTTGCAGCCCGCCCGCTCTGACATTTGGAAGGAGAAATGGAGTCACTAATGAGGCTTGGGGTGGGTTTGGCTCTTCCAAGCCGCTGAAGTTTGAGTGCCTTTAGGTCTCTGTGATTTTTGCGTCCAGAATATGTGTGCATCGCTTCTAAAGCTCAGCGAGGCCTCTGCCATCTGAGGCAGAGGCTGCTGATGAGCTTCAAATTAAATTATGCCAGACGGTGCAGCTTTACATTTCAAAGGGTTTGAGGGAGAATTGGGATGCCTTGGAGTTTCTGATGCTGTGGAGTAATTGGGGTGGTTTTCTGACAGATTTTACAGTTACTGTCAGATGCTTTCTCCACAGCTGGTGCGTGCTGCTTGTTCATCTTCTGCTAACACAAGGAATTGTAATGACCACTTGATGGACGTGTGTGTGTGTGTGACAGCTGAGTGCAGCAGGAAGAACTGGTTAGTAACTGCTCTGGGTCCCTCACCTTGGTTGCTCATCCCATGGGGTCAGTCAGAGCATTAATTTGTGGACAAGATGCAGCTTTTCATTATAAGGCTCCTAAAAACTTTAGCTTTTGTCCTCTGTCCCCTCCCTTCCCTATACCTCCCATCAAGCAGAAGATCCCCAAGTATGTTTAGAGGTTTTCTGCTTTCTATCTTACTCTGCGCAGCTCTGGAGTGAATCCTGAGGTGTTCCTTCAGCTTGCCAGAAGTTCCAGAGAGATCTTTAAGGGAGGCAGCTGGGAAGTGTGGCAGGTCGGTGAGTCCGTATCCTGGCGTGGCGTTGGGGGCTCTTGTCTTTCACGTGAAACCCAAGGCAATGTCCTGGCCCCTTACATCTGAAGAGGCAATGTTGTTGGGTACTGCTGCTGTTAGCTACCTCCTGGCTTCTTATATGCGTTGAGCACCTCTGTTTAAGCTCTGTTGTGCAATAAGGCACTGCAGGAAAGCTAGAGGGAAGGAAACTGTGGCCTCATTCCCACTGTAGACACTGGCATTTTCTCCCTGCCTCCCTGACCAGGTACTCTCAGCTGTTCTGCAGAGATTTCTTTCTGCCTGGAGATGGTGGCAGCTCCTTGACATGCTAAGAGGCAGATATTTATCATCTGCTGTGGCCAGCTGCTCTTCTTTTCATGCTGTGTAGATTCACAGTTGGGGCACCGGTAAAGTAATCAGAGTGTGAATTGGGAGAAGATTGTCAAGAGGTCAGTGTCGGAGAGAGATTTGCTCTGATGCTTCTC
The DNA here is from genome assembly GCA_013398735.1 of Nothocercus julius. NCBI lineage: Eukaryota > Metazoa > Chordata > Aves > Tinamiformes > Tinamidae > Nothocercus > Nothocercus julius. The sequence goes on along the minus strand of VZSV01000412.1, from coordinate 51,427 downwards.
TGTCGACCAGTTCAGGAGATGAGCTGGGGTGGAAATGAGCAGTGAAGCTGCAGGAACTGCCCTGTCCTGCCCTCACTGCGGAACCAGATTCCTCTTTATTTCTTGCATCACTCTCCTTTCTCATACACGTCTTGATCCCACATCCATTTCTCCTTTCCTTGCTCAGCATTCCTGCTCTGCTGAGAATTCCCATGCCTCTGTATCCTACCGTTTTCCCTGTAAAACAGTCTCTTGACCAGCTTCACTTTGGCAGGGGCTGCTTGTGTCCATCGGAGCTTTTTGCGTTACAGCCAGAGGGATTTATTTCCTCCCTTGGCTTTCCTCGCTGTGTAGCTGCTCCCGGGCTCTGCAAGCTGAGCTTCCCGAGGCGGCTGACCTGAAGGATTGACTCAGCTCTGCCTTTGTACCGGCTCCTAGAAGGACAAAGAGAGGCTGAGCTCTGTCCTTGCCCGCTTCCCTTCCATACCCTGATTGATCTGCCCAGTCAAAGCACGATCGGAGGCGGCGGAGGAAAACCAGCCAGACGGCAAAGGCCGCCAGAAGCAGCTGCTAGACCCCCTCGCCAGGTGCCTCTGCTTGGAGACTGCAGCAGAAACCTGCCTTTGGGGCCGCTTGCTCTGTGCGCTTGCTTCGGTGCTGCCTGGCTGCTGCTGGGCTCGCTGCGCCCTGCTGCTGCCGCTGGGCGCTCAGCAGGGCTGTCCTCTCGCGGCCGAGGTAATGAGCCCCTTGGGACCTCGGTCCTGGTGCTGCTGGAGGAGGAGGAACTGGAGGGAGGGCTGTGAAGGAAGGGTAGGTACCCGACCCCCCTTTGCCTCCGACTTGTGTTCCGGGCAAAGCGGCTGCCGGACTGGTCTGCGTGTTTCCCGTGGAAATTGCGGGAGCTCTGGGTTTGTTTTGGGGACCTGCCAAGTGCTCACCAAGGACTGCAACACTGAGAAGTGGCCAGGCAAAAGAGCAAGAGTCTCTTCCCCCCTGGAGAGGTCTCCGCGGAAGAGGGTCCCAGCTGTTCCCCCAGCTACAGGAAGGGGCAAAGCCTCCTGCTGAGCTCTCTGGTTTTGCCCCATATCCACCTTGCAGGAGACATGCCGCTGTATGGAGAGGATATCCAGGGGCTTCTGGTGCCCTTTTTTTCTGGAAGTCCCCACTGAATATGCTTTGCTTCCACACAGGGAGGTACTTCGCTTCAGACTGGTAGTGCTGACAAGGCAGCCTATGGCTGAACCTATAAATTAGTCCTGTGCAGATCATGAATTGACCAGCAGGTTTCCATGGAGGCTCTACAAAGGTTTCAGAAGGGACATCTGATGACTCAGGTTCATGCCATCCAGCTGAAGAACCCAAGGTAGGAGCCTGCCTGCCCTCAGCTCTGTGTTTAGTAAAGGTGTGAGTTTGGGGTCGCTATCCTAGCTCACATCTCCATCTTTCTCGGGAGGTACACAACAAAGCCCATCAGACCAAGCTGGGGCACCTGGGTCTGTGTTCTGCCCCTGTCCGGGGCTCAGCAAAACCAACCTGGTCATTGCCAGCAGTGCTAGGAGATGCTGCTCATTTGCCCCTCTCAATCTCCCCTTGAATTTGACTCAGTCTGAATTTCTTGTCACTTGGGCCTCCTGAATTGGAGGCAATATCCGTGGTTTCTTTTGTTTCTTTTTTTTTTTTTTTTTTTTTTTTTTTTTTTTTTTTTTTTTTTTTTTTTTTTTTTTTTTTTTTTTTTTTTTTTTTTCCTTTTTGCTTTTTGCCTGCTAGTGCTGCTTGCGGGGGAGATTTCCTAGGGTGAATCATTAACACAGCGAGCGCGCGGTGCCTGGAGACTCTGGGGGCTTCATTAGCTGAGCTCCCCGCAGGAGTCCTCTTCGCACCGGTGCCTGCCAGGGTCACTTGCTCTTTGCTGTTTGCCCCTGAGGACTGTCAGCTTTTTGGAAGGAGGTGTCAGCTCTGAGGCATGGGGGCTTTGAACACAGCCTTCCTGGAAGCCTGAGGGGAAATGTCTCTCTCTTGTTTGTTTATATGCTGACAAAAAATCAGAAAGGAGCTTGTCCTGGGCTCTGGCTTGCTTCTAAAACATCAGTCCTGAAACGCGAGGCAAGTCTGATGCCATCTGTTCCCGGGGCAAGGAAAGAAGCCGCTGGAGGAGCGTGAGCAGTGAGCCAAGGACGCGTGGTGGCTTTTGGGTGTGTGTCTTGCAGTGCCCACGAGGGATCCTGGCATCTGTGTCAGACTTGTGCCATGCCCTTTACGGGAGATCAAAGAGTGTTCGTCCTCTGTTGCTTGTGTGTTATCCCGTAGCTTGGAAGGTCTTCATGTGTTTGAGACGTGTGTTCTGTTGACAGATTTGGTTGATATTTGCCAGCGTGCCCTACTGGGGACAAACCAGTGGACATCGTAATTGCCTTATCTGTCCTTCCTCAGCAAACTAGGCTAAAAACTGCTCGGTCTTCCTCTTTGTCAGCATTTCTTCTTTTCTAGATTAGCCTGTTATACCTATGTTAAATCCCAACCGGTGGGGAGGAAAGGACCATCTTTATCCTGAGATGACTTTGCACATCAGGCAAACTGCATCCTGGCTCTGCTCTAGACTTCTGCTCACTTTATCTGTGCAAGTTCAGGAAGCTCATGGTCTCAAACTTTCTTTTTTGCCTTTCTCATCTGTGAAGGGGTGGTGTGAGGATGAGTTTCGCTCTTCATGAAATATGTTTCCTGATGTCTTGGAGCTGGGGGCATGACAGAAAGACAAGCTGGTGCAAGGAGGTAGGAAGGGACTGGGGGTATTTATTGCGTTGTGCCGTTTCTTCCCAGGGATGTTAATCTAACACATCTACTGAACCTGTCCTAGTGACAAGGAAGAGCATCTGGAGAGAAGGACCTCTGGAGCTGAACAGCAGGACGAAAGGGTTGACAGTCTGCAGGAAAGGCCCAGACCTCAGCTTAGGAGACTGTTTAGACACTTCCCGTGGCCTCTGGGCTTTGGTCGAAGTGGCAAGGCTGGAGCCCACGTCCTTGTGTTGCTGTAATGTCTCTGTCGCTTTGGTTTAGCCACACGGCGGTTTCATTGTAGACCTTTTAAAGGACATAGTTAGAAGGCTAGAAATAGCAAGTGTGCTCCTGTTGCAGAATGACAAGAACTCAAGTGAGGAGTGTCCTAAGAAGTGATGTTGGAAATCAAGCGGGTTCGGGATAACACGGGATATCCAAGTGGATCAGGAGCCCTTGGGGCTCTCAGCTGCGAGTTAGGCATGGAAGAAAATCTTTCAGCACAAGAAACAAACTATAGTGGGTGTCTCGAGATTGGTATGTACTTCTCTAGCTTCATATTTTTTCTTCCTGAGAGCAGCCTGATGAAGACCTATGTTTCAAAGAGGTGGTTCTTACCTGCCCGGTGCCCTGCGGAGTGTGGGAGTCTGCGGTCAGGTGGCGTACGTGACCAAAGTGGGATGCGCCTGGAAGCTCTTAGGCGATCATGCCTTTCCTGATGAGGAAATGGAAGGCTCTGCCTTGACAAGAAGCAGAGAAATCACCACAGCTGCAATCCTTGGCAGCCTTGCCAAGGCAACGGAACGGGCAAAGCAATTTAGCATTGCTCCAGCCATCCGTAATGCTGGAGATCATTGCATCAGCCTCTTCTCCGGCTGGCCGATTCGCGTTGGAAAAGCACCCCCGGAGGCCTCAGGGGAGAGTGTTGGTCCCTGGGGACCTGGGGACCTGAAACAGAAGCAGCTGGGTCCTCGCCTCCCTCAGAGTCCTCGAGCTCCTTGCATGTGCGGCTGTTGATGTGCACGCTTCGACATAACCGTGTTACGGCGGATGGAAACAGAGAGTCAGGACTGAGTCCTCACGTGAGAAATTACATGGATTTACCCACATTTCTTACTCTATAATTTCATCAGGCAAATTTAGATTTTGAGCTTTCCAGGTATTCAAAACCAAAGCCCCTTCCAGGGAGCTTCCGTAGGAAAGCAGTGGGGCGATAATGACAAATAGGAAGGGACGCGGTTTGGAAAATTGCATTCAAGGGGAAAAAGAAGAGTGGAGGACACACAGGCACTGGAAAGTGAAGAAAAAAGGCTGCCTAGTTGGCTTCTCTTATCTCATTGCTTGTACCAGAGGAAAACGGAATGTGGCAGTATGGAAAGCCTGGAATTTTAGGGAGTTGCTGCAGGAATGTAATTTTAAATGCAGTGCTTGCTTCACTTTTCAAAGTTTCTGTTCCAGGATTGATTAGTACTAAATAGTTGTAAAATTGTGGGAGACCTAAACCCCGTAAATCAGAATTATTAGGTGGGAGCAGGGAAGTACACTCTGGTTGTGTGTGTGTATCTGAGCTCCCTTAGGCAGGGTAATGGGCTTGTCCGGTGTTGCAGCTGGATCCCAGGCTTGTCCTTTGCAGCTGAGGGAGAGGGGAAAGGGATTTCTGTCCCTATTCCCCTGCCATGAGCTCTCACTGTCCTCTGGTTTCCTTCTGGAAAAAAAAACGAATGTTTCTCTTCTGACCATTGTGCTGGGACTTATGGCCTCACCTGGGGTCCTTCCAATCCTCAGCTCTAAAGGAAGAGGATGCTTGTGGATTTGGTGGGTGTTATAGGATCTCTGATGCATCTTGGCAAGTCGCTGCATGGGAGAAGGAGAAGAGGTTCTTAGCTTGTCTGTGTTTGCAGAAAGGCAAAGTCTGTTAGGACTTGCTGGAAAAGAGTAAAGGAAGGAACATCTCGGCGCCCTTCCTGGGAAGGGGTCAGTAAAGGAGTCCTACAACAGCTTTCAGCAGGAACCTGCAGCCATCAAAGAGGCCATTTCTGTGTCTCGTGGGCTCCTCACCCAGCCCTCTCTCGGAGCTGGGATCCCTCAGCTGAGACGCAGGGAAGGGGAGCTCCCGTGGCCAGGAATTCCCACCTGGTTGTTCTTGCGCGTCCTGGGTTCGCCGTGCGTGTGACGGCTGCTGCTCGCTGGCTCCGCTGGCTGCACCATGTGTGAAAGTGCCTGCGTGCCAGGACAGGAGCAGCCGGGGCTTTCGGCCCTGGGAAGCGATAGGGAGCCAGCCGAGGTGTAAATTGCGTGGCCGGCTGCCTTCGCCGAGGTGAAAATGAAAAACTCTCCCATCTAGCAAGGCGCCTTTCTCAGCTCCCACAGCCCAAATGCTCTGCTCGCTGCTGCCGAGGACATCTCAGAAGCTGATTTTCACCTGTCTGTCCTGCTGGCAAAACGCTGTTTGATTCCCAGGATGGCGTCCTGGTTGCCTGATGGTGACTCCGATGTGGAAATTGGAGGGCAGGGAGAGATGCTGTTGGCTGCGGGAGGTGTTAATTGTCAGGTGATGTGTTTTGCTACCTGAAGGACTTACTGTCCTGCTGGGATTTTTCATTTTCCCCCTTTATTGCTCTCCCTTGTCTCCAGCACTGGAATGGTGTTTTGTTGTTGTTCATTTTTCCTGCTCACCGGTGGAAATGGGATTTTCTTGATGACAACAACATCACCTTATGTTTCTGTAACACCTCTGAGCACAAGGGGGTTTGAAGTGAACTCGTATATATGTGGGAATGGGCTTGCCAGCTTCTGGAATGTGCCTCTCTCCAGGCTGGGAAGCAGCAGCTGTTTTGCAGCCCTCGGTAGCATCGTGTTCACAGTTCGGCGCTTGCTACCTGTGTTGGTTGCTGACTGTGTGTGCTGGCCGCTCCTGGAGGTAAATTACTGCTGTGCAAATCCTGGAGGGATGGGTTGGGAGCCTCTTTGGGGGAAAAAAGGAAGGAGTTGTGCGATCCAGATAAACCTCTGTGTTGTGGTTTGCCTGCAGTGGCACCTCACGTGTGCCCTATTCAATGTGATGGATCTGTCTGAGCTGCAAATTGTGAGATAGCAGGGTTTCCTTGCGGTCTGACGTGTTCCTGGCAGAGAGCATGTCTACCTGCCTCTCCTTCCAGTATCTCATCCTCCCTCTTGCCCAAACCTTCTTGATTTCCACACACCTCTTTCCCTGACCCCAGTTCGGTGGCCAGGAAGGCCAGGGCTGTCCGGGGCCCTGTTAAGGAGAGCGGTGCCAGCAGATCCAAGATGATCCTTCCCCTCCGCTCAGCGCTGCTGAGACCACAGCAGCAGCAATGTGTCCCCTTCAGGGCTCTTCCAGATGAGAGATGCACGGAGCTGCTGGTGCTGCTGAGATGATGATGGGCTTGGAGCAGCGTTCCGAGGAGGAAAGGCAGAGGAAAGGCTGCTGCGGTGAGTGGGAACACACCTGGCTGGCACAGGCAACGGTGCTTGTTGTCCGTCCGCCTGGTCAGGTATTGGTACCACTGAGCACACCCCAGCCACGGGGAGAGCAGCTCTTCTCAAAACCTGGAAAAGGGGGACAAATTTCAGTTTTGTCTGCAGGGTCGGGGGTTTGGGACCAAGGAGGAGATGTTTAACCATGATTTGAGCTCTCCATTCCTGTGCCCTGCCCTCAGCAGGGCTCTGCTGCAGCAAGTGATCCTGCACCCGGGCCAGCTGTGGGGCCGCTTCGTAGCAGCGGTAGCTGCAGCTTTGCTCATCTCGGTTGCCGATCCTGATCTCGGTGGCGTCCGGTATCACCTCACCTGTGTGGAGCGCAGCTCTACCGCATTCCAGTCCCGCTGGTAGCGCCAGGTTGTCTGGACACAAACAGGCTGTTGTCTCCTTTTCCCTTTGGAGCCATGCACGGGTGTGCGGGCTGGTTGTGAGCACCTGGCTCTAGGGATGGACCAGCAGAGCATCGCCCTGGCTCCTAAGGCGACCTAAGGAGTCTTGCGTGTGCTTGTGTCTGCAGCAGCGTCACCAAGGGTCACATGGGACGAAGAGGAATGCAAATGGAGGAATCCCCCGCCTGGCCTTGAGGGTGATGTGATGCTGCAGCACGGGTGCTTTCCCCTTCTGACCAAGGGAACCTCCAAGGCGCCCTGCTCTTGGTCAGAGGGCTGCAGGTACTCGATGAGCTAAAGAAGCCGCTCTGCGCTACCCCGGCCCGCGCAGTCTAATATAAGACGGGCTGCCATACTGCGCGGGGGGCGTGTGGGGAAGCGAGGAGGATGTGGCACACAGCGCGCTCCCTGCAGCACCAGCCAGGGGCTCCGTTTCAGCATGCTGGTCCTCCAGGTCTAATTTTAGCACCTGCAGTGAGGGCCCTTCAGTTCCGTGCGCTTTTGCCGTCTCTTTGTACCCGTAGCATCAAAGCACAGGGCTTCGCGCTCGGGAGCAGAGGATGGGCAGCCCCTGGCTGAGAGCACGATGCGGCGCAGGCCTGTCCCTGCAGGCAGGAGATGCTGACGTGCTGGGGGAGAGGCACGGCGGGTCTCCCCCTGCATCCCCCTCTCAGCTGAGCGCCAGCCGACTTGTTGGCATCAGAAAAAGCAGCCGCCCAAGTCCCAGCGGTGCAGGTGAGGGGGCAGCCATCACAGGGAGTCCTTGCTGATGTTTGTGTGACGAGTTCGGAGCTTCCCGATGTGTCCGTGGGTCCGTCTGCCTGTCTGCCCCTCCTGCCATGTGTCCGATCTGGTTTTCCAAAGCGATGGCTCCTAGCACCCTCTCCCCCTCGTGCCATCCCTTGACGACTTTCTATGATTTCCCGCGGGCGAGCCACCTGTCGGGCAGCAGGTGCTGCTGCGAGGAGGGGGGCCGCCCTCGGTGACAACGCGCGAGTGGCCCAGGCGGAACTCGAGCAGCTTCTCTGTGACCTGCCCAAGGCAGACGTGGACTCTTGCCGATCTACCCCCTTAGGGAAGTTGTATTTTCTTGATCGGGCCCACAGCAGGGGAAGGGACCAAAGTTCAACCTGGGTGCTGGACTCTCCCTTGATCCTGTATTGTCACCTTCTGGTGCCTCGCAAGGTTGCAGCAGCTCTGCCTCCTTTCTAGAAGTGCCTGACAGGAGCTGCCACTTGCTTCGGGTAGTGCTGAAAGGAAGGATGCCCAGGTTCCACCGTCGTGTGTGGAGCTTTGCAGCTGAACGTGTCCTGCTCTGGCTAAAACCACCGCCTGCCCTGGACAGCAGATGGGCCGAGCGCGGCAGCTCGGGGGGCTGCTTCGTGTTGCTGGGGTCGAAGAGAGCGTCTGTTGGCCTGACGCATCTCTCACTCCCCTGCTGCTTTTCCAATAACGGCTTCGTTTAACCGACGCTTGCCGGCCTCGCCAGAAGGCAGAGGAGGGTGACGGGCATTCTGGAGGATCTGCACCTGTAACTCTTTCCAGTTGCGCAGCTCCTCCCTTCTCCTCCTTTCTGTCATCGCTCTCCTCCCGTTTCTATTCCACCTTTGCCAGACCTGGCTCTTCCGGAGATACTCGGGCCTTTAACAAGGGACTCGCCAGCATGAGGAAGGTGAAGAACACAAGCAGGTGGAGGGGCAGGAGGACCTGCCAGCTGACTTGCGTGTTGATTTGCAATCTCAGGGACATTCCACCACTTCTTAGCAGCCAGCAAGGGACCCTGAGTCCCTCTGCTCTGTTTCCGCGCTGCTTTTCTATGGAAGTCCAAGGCTGAAGGAGCATCTTGAGGCAGCCGGTTGGTTGGGCTGAAGCCTGAGTGCCATTGCAAGGACTAAGAAGGTCTTTAGCTGAGCAACCTTTTGGCTGGCTGGAAGCACGAGGCTCTGTTTGCTGATCTTTTAACAAGCAGCGACTGCTTCCAGCAGCAGGAGCTGAAGCAGATCTGTTTGGTGGCATTTGAATTTCTGAGCAGATGAGCCCGATGAAGTGACAAAGCCCATCCCTGCAGTGCTCCAACTTGCCTTCTGCCTCCTGACAAGCACCATGGGGCACGGTGTGGCATGACCGAGCCCCTGCTTCTCTCAATTTTTTTTTGGTTTTGACAAGATTCAGCTTGTGTTTTAATGACTTCAGGTTGAGCTGTAAATTAAATTTTAATTAGATGGGTACCTTGGACTCGAAATTAAAGCCAGCCTTCAGTGTGAACATTGCTAAGCCCAACTCTAGGGGAGGACAAGACCAGGGAAGACACCTGGACTTAGGCAGGATTCCTGTCCTGGATCCTTCTGACAGGACTTGTAGCATAGTGGGGCAGTGTGAGCACGTGAAATGATGATTCCCACCGCGATGTCCATAGGGGCTCAGTAGCCTTTATATCCCTCAATGTGGCTTCTAGGCCTGTGCCCAGGAGGGGGTGGATGGGCATCACTCACCCAGCTGCCCTGCTGTTCCAGCGCAACCTGCCGACTCTGGCAGTGGTGATGGGGCAAAATGGGCATCCGCAGAGAGGTGGTGACCGAATAACCCTTGGCCACCTCTGTGCTTTGGGCAGGTTTGTCTGCTGTCTCTCCCTCTGCCCCATATGCTGTGGGAGATGTTCCCCCCTTTCTTTTGACCTGTGTCACGGTTGATCTGTCCTTTGAATATCCAGTTTGTGTTCCCATGACCTGCCTGCCTTCTGGGGGTGCCGTGCGTAATCCTGCTGCTCACAGAGGCAAAAGGCCAAGGGATGCGCTGTTTCTATAAAGATGGGGACAGCAGGGAGAAGGTCCCGAGGAGAGCAAGGGAACGATGTGTCAGCTGGAAATGGGGCCTGCCGATAAAGATGGAGCGGATGGTGTTTGCTTCACCCGGGAAAGAAGAGTGCTCAGCATCTTCCCCCAGGTCAGAGAAGCTTCCTGAGATGATGGTGAGCATCTCTTCACTACAGCTGCTGAACGGGACGAGAAGGAATCAGCTTCATGTGCGACGGCGGGCCTGGTGCAGCAGGAATCTGCTGGGCATGTCAGGATTAAGCTGCTGCGCTCTGGATGCGCTGCGTACGTGTCACCTGATGGGTATGGATTGTGAGCGATGAATCTGATGCTTTCACAGGCATTTATATAACCACCTGGAGAGTCCTGCTTAGAATTAGGGGAGTCTTGTGCCCTGCACTGACCCCTCCATCTCCATTGGTGGTTGCCCTTCTTCCTGGACACAGCTGGGCTGAGCTTAGCTGAGCGGTTGGTCTCAGTCCCTTTAGGAGGGATGAACCTGTGGCAGGGACTCGGAAGAGACACGACCTTGAGGAGTGACTACCCCCTTTTCTGCCCCAGTTCCTCTGGCTCTGCCTCCCGTGCTGGCAGCCTGGCCCCTGCTGCTCTCAGTGTCCCGCAGTTCACGTCTCAGTGAGCTGCTCCGCCTGCGCGAGACCGCGTTGCATTTGACTCGAGGGCTTTTCCCAGCAAACTTCCACATCCACCTTGCCGCTCCATCTGTTGGCTTAGCTGCACAGTTAACGGAGGGGCTTGTTTCTTGGCTGCAAAACTTGCTGCCTGTTGAACTTCCCTGTTGTTCTGCGCCGTCGCTGGACCTTTGCTAATTCGCCCTGCACTTTCTCTGTTGCTTTGGGACTCCGGTCTCAAGTCTGTCATGGTTATTCCTCTCTCTTGCAGCTGGATTGTGGTTTTCCTCCCATCTGAGCTAATCCTCCGGCTGCTCTGTCCCACGCTGACACCCGCCTCTTGATCACACTTTGCTCCAGCTCCATCTGTGCTTGTGATCTCCCTTTGAGTGCTCCACTTCGGTGCCTTTCTTTAGTCCTGTCTCCCAGCCTCATCTCCTTAAGCCTCATCCACTTGGTCCCAGCCTGGCTGTGAGAGTTTTCCTCGCCTTCTTTGGCCATCTCAGACCTGTGCTCTGACTTCCCCTTCTGCATCTTCTACAGCTCCCCCTGCAGCACTCGCTCATCTTCTCCCTGGTGCTGCCGCCGTCTCCGGCAGGGCCTCCGGAGCTGTTCCTACAGAATGTCCTTCAGGCCCTCCTTGTCTCCCGCCCTGGGCCCTTCGCTCTGGCAAGCTCGTTCCCTTGCCCGCTCTTGGCAGCGAGTTCACGTGTGACGCAGTGCCCTGCGCTGGCCATCCTGCCTGTGCTCGGTGGCCCTGCAAGGAGCCGGGTCGCTCAGGGAAGAGGCACAAATTTAAGGGCTGGCTCACTAGTCTGCGTCATGACTTGATGTGCAAAGGCATAAATTAGGCAGCTGGGAAAGCAGTGAGTTCATTCCCACCTGCGCGTTGGTGCTGGCGAGGCATGCGAGAGCATCCCCTTAGGCTCAGCGCTTGGCGTCTCCGCAGCTCATGGTTGGCCCGGAGCAGTTGTGGGTACAGTCTGGGCCTGGGCACTCAAAAGTGATGGGAAGCTGTTGCTGGCAGTGACTTTTCCACCTGGAGTGATCCCTTTGGGATCTTGGAGTCTAAGTTTCCTCCAGCGAAAGCTCCCAACCCCGCTCTGGCAGGACAGAGCATCCTCATCTCTCTTGCTGGACAGTCCCAAAGCAGGAAAAGGGTTTAAATCGACTACAGATCTTGCAGTTGAGTTGCAAATCCTTGCATGAAGTTGCACATCCTTGCTCTTCATACAGTTGTACTCTTTTATTCCTTAAAAAGCCATGATTCCTGCTTTTCATATGCTCGAAAGGGCCATTGCTTGTGCGTGGAGGGAGGTCACTACTCTTTCTGTGTGATTGGGAAGGGAGTTGTAGCAGCCTTTGACACGTCATTTTGAGAGAGCAAGTCCCAGACCTGCCATTCAGGAGTCCCAGTGTGGCCTTTGGGCAGTCACCTAGGGATGTTTTGGAGGCCAGACTGCATTAAGTGGTGGAGGGGCAGCTAGAAAAACAATGAATCTTGGCTCCAGAAAAACAATGCATCTTGGAAACTGGAAACCAATCTCTCCGGTGTGCGTTGCAGGAACCAAAAATAACGAAGGGAACTGAAGGTTCCCTGGTGGGCTCATTGGTAGCAGAGCAAGGGGCAGAGTGGCGGGGAGGATTTTTGCTTGGTGTTGCTTAAAAATACAGAGTTTTAAGAGCGCCTCTGCTCTGCTGCCAAAAACAACTCAACTTGTTTTTATTTAATCCGCTTCTGATCTCTGTGTGTGTGTGTGTGTGTGTTACTGTTTCACCTGCCTGAGGAGTGGGAAGCGGTCACAAGAGGTATCGCGTCTGTGCGGGATGTGGAGGGGGCTGGATTTCCTTGCTCCTGCGGCATGGGGCCGAGACAGCAGATTTCCCCGCTCAGCGCTGACGCCTCCCCGAGGGGCTCAGGGCTTGCCTGTATGACCCAGTTAAACAGGGACTGGCCTGAACTCTGGACCTGGCCTAGCCAGGAGTTTTCAAGATGCTGGGATTTCCCAAATTGCCTTGATTCAGTCAGTAGGATAAAGGACTCTGGCAAAACTCTGGATCTGAGCTCGTCTGGGCTCTGAAGTGTTGGAAGGGACAGGTAAGCCTCGTGCCCCTGCAAAAACACTGCCCAGGCTTGAGTTTGGTTCCCACTGCCTGCTCTCCGTGAGCAGCTCCAGCCCCCTATATTCTCCAAGCCTACAATTTATGTTTCCACCACCATTCTGCAGGGAAACTAAGGTCCCATGGAGAGAAAGTGAAGATTTTCACCAATATCTGTGGACCTTGGACAGCTGCCGGAAAATATCCTGGGCCACTTTGTCCAAGGCATTGAGCTGTGAGGGTTGCTGCTGCCTTTCCCTGAAAGACCAGGCCTGAAAATGACTCATATTGGCTTTATCTCACTGTATATCCTGCTTCCATCCTTCCTCGCAGGGAATCTGGAAGGGTTTCTTGGCTCCAGTCCAAAGGTTTGAGTAATTGGGTGGCATTGATTTGACTGGAGGTAACTGTTATTGCCTATAATTAGAGTATTGCCCCCCCGAGTACTCTCTTTAGAGGAAAGCTAGCTTGAAACCCTGGTGTTACAAGTCAGCGCGGAGGTTGTCCCTGGCCCTGCCAGCACCTCCAAGGATAGTCTGAATGGTCTGGTAGAGCATTTGGGGAACTGCTGTCAGCCTCGAATGTCACTGTTTTAGGAGAGGCCATGGCTGCCGTCAGCTCCTCCCTTTGGGGCATCAAGTTTCTTGGGGTCACTGAGAGCTCATCCCCCAGCCCAAGCTCGCTCATCTTCGTTACTCCGTTTGCCACCTTTTTGGGTTGGACCTCCGTGATATCCTGTGTGTCCATTCCCTGGGCAGCAGGGGTGGGAAGGCGGCTCTCTCCATTCCCAGGAGCAGAGGAGGTTTGGTTCAGCAATGGGAATAAACAGTGTGCGTTTTTTTGATTGAGCAGAGGGTTTGGAAAGCTGTTCAGACCTTGGTTTGGCCCATAATGGTTAAGAAAGTCTCTGGCTGGGCTGGGAGGAGGAGGGTGGTTGGGGGCAGCCCGTGTGCCGTTTCTGTACGGAGTCGGACCCGAGCTCCGCACAGCTTGGAACGCTTCCCTTGGGCACGGCCAGTGGTTGCTGCCCATCGAGTTGACGCGTCTAGAGAAGCCCGTGGCCTGTCCTTCCGTAGCCTTTAGTTCCCCAGGCTTCGCTTGACCTGTAAGCAGAGCTACAGCAGGGAGAGTGTGAAAGCCGGGGACGGCTGGGTCTCTGCGAGCCTGGAGCGTGCTGCCGGGAGGAGGTCGGCCGAGGAAGAGGAGGAGGGAAGGTTATCTCAAGCGCAGCGAATTCACCTCCCGACTCCCCCTGCCCTCGCAGCCCTGAAAGGGGCTGCTTTAGCTGTCACCCCTGGATTATATTAATTAGCAGGGAGGCGGTGCGCCCACTGCGAGGGCTCCGTGCTGGGAGGAGAGGATGGGGGCTTGGCAGGCTCTGTGAGAGCAGCTGCAGGGCCCCCCTGGCGACCTGGAGCCATCACGGGGGCTGGGGATTTTCACCAGGGCTTGGGTGTCTCAGGGGTGCCCCGGGGCGCTTCAGAAAGGCCCCTGCCGATAACGCTGAGGAGTTCGGTCTTCAGAAACGGCTCACCGAAGCTGCGCTGGGCGCCCCGGCTTCCACAGGGCTCAGCAGCATAGCCTGGTGCGGCGCGCGCTGCTCGAACCCGGCGCTGCAGGGGCAACGGCAGCGCCGTTGCTGGAGGGCTTGTGGGCGCACGGCGAAGGGCGCTCGTCTCCTTCGAGCCCAGCTGTCGGTGGCATCAGGGCTAGAGCTGGCGCGTCTGAACCTCTCCCAAGCCGCCATCAGCCGGTGTGCCCGAGGCGGCGGCTGCCGCGGGGAGGTACCGTCCTAATGCTGTGGTTGCCTGCTGCTCTGTTTCAGGAGAGGAAGCTGTGCGCCCACCCCAGGCTTGAGATCTACAAAGAAGACCGAATCTATTTCGTGTGTCCCCTTGCTCGCCAAGGGGACTTTTACGTGCCTGAAATGAAAGAGTTGGAGAGGAAGAGCAGGGCTGCGGCAGCTGAGGCTGAAGATGCCCAGACGGATATCACAGGTACGAGCGACTCCCACGCAAGCTTCTCTTCTCCTCTTGGCCTTCCCAAAGGTCAGGGGCCCTGGATGTCTCCATTGCTGTTCCGTGAAAGCAGCAGTTGAGGGGGCTGATCTGTGCGTGCTAAGTGCCTGCCTGATCAGGGAACTACCACATTTCAGTGAATCCTATCCCCGTGATTGGAAAAATGAAGCCCGACCTCATCCCGGAGCATGTGTGCTCTGCCCTGGAGAGTACGTGGTCATGCCTGTGATGTCAGGTAAAGGGTGATCTGCTCCCACTGATCAGATCACTGATCACACTGGCCCTGTGATATAACAGAGCTGGGTATTGCAACTTCGGGTTGCATCTGGGCTTGTTTTTTTTCCGCTTGTCATATACATCTTTCCTGATCTCATCTTCAACCGTTACACATTGGGATTGTGAAGAACTTAAATACCAGTTTTCTGTAGCTGCTGGTAGAATGATCCAATAGCATCTGCTTAAAGAGATCTGTTGGAGTGTGTCTGTATTTATAAAGGAAGGGATCACAATCACTGTAGGCGCGGAACAGCAGTGCTATAGTAACCCGAAATGCTAGTTGCTGCAGTCGGCCCACATGCTCACATGTTTGTGAGCTACGAAAGCTGTGTAATTTGGAGATTCAGGCAAGCAGCGGGGATTTCTACATCCTGGACTTTCGCAGGCTCCTGACAGTGACTTTCTGGGGAGAGAAATCTGCCCTGTACATTGCCCATGCTTGTGTAATGGACATGAAAAAAACATGACAGCCTTTCCTGGCCTTGGACTCTCTGCCTCGTGGGTAGTTCAGTAATTCTTTTTTTTTCCACATCTTCAATTTTGAATTGCTTTAATTCTTAATCGTGTTCACTGTAAAAACAAGCAGGGAAATTGCTTTGCGGGAGCTCTTTCCATTTAGCACTGAAGTTAAGAGTCTAATTTGAGCGTCTTGCTGAAGTTTGGAGCTCTAATATTTTGACGGCGCTCTGCATTTCACCCTCTTGTCTGGCTGTTTGTCGGAGCGGCTGCATTGAGGGGCTACCCCGGGTCCACCTGGACCCCGATGTGCCCCACAACCTCCTCCCTAGTGTTTTCTTTCCAAGGCTCTCTTAGGGAGCAGTATGAATATCTGGCCGTGCAAGGGGGTCACGCATGGACATTTCAAGACACGTCAGGACACATGGATGTAACAGAAGAAGCTGTGGCCTACAAGCCTCAGGTACTCTTGTGTCAGGAAGGCTGGACAGAACTGCAGCGTTTGCTCTGGTGATGCTTAGACCTGTCATGCTCTTCTGACAGAGGCCCTTAGCTGTTTTGTGTAGCTTTTGGTCTGCTTTTATAAAGGGACAGCAGAACTAATTTGAACAAAAGCTCCCTCAGGTCCTTGCTTGCTATAATTGCATATGAACGCTTCTATACATCTAGCCATAGAAATTTGGGCCTGGAGTAGCTTTATTTTGAAAGCTATGGAAAGAGAACAATGTTTTGTAATGTGTGGGACACCGGGGCAGAGTTAAGGTGTTTTGAACTGTTCTGAGAAACTCCATTTCAGTGCCAGTAGCTGGGTTTTGGTCAATGTGCTATTTTCAAAATCATGGCTTCTCCATTGTAACAGAAGAAAATGGAGGAGTCTCAGGAGACAGGGAGAATGCTGAAATGAGATGGTGTCTGCGTCCCCAGGCTTTTTGTTTTTTGGCAGGTTTGTCCAGGCTGCACCCACTCTAGACGGTAGATGAGCCCCCAGCCAGCGCAGATGGGGAATTATTCAGTGCCTTTATTTTCCTGCGCTGCCTGGTTTCTTGGTGCCTTTTCTGTGACTTTCCTGCCAAGATTTCTTTGTTGGTGGATCCTCCTGTTCATCTAGAGGAAGGGATAGGAAGCTGTTTCAGATTTTAGGTGGCAAGTGTTGTATGGCTGCTACTCTGGAATGGGCTTTCTAGAAATAGCGACCTGCTGTGACAGCAGTTCTCTTGTGGCTCCTCCACCACCACCTTTCTAGTGACAGAGATAAGCTTTTGTAAACGCCACTTGATGCATTTATGTCTGCTGAGCCTGCAGAAAAAAACAGCTTAAAATAATAATAGCTTTAAGAGGTTGGCATTGCCTCTGTACAGACTAAAAATTTAAGTTGAAATGTCATCGTTGTCACCATTGTCAGTGCTGAGCGCAGAAACAGAAATAGGTCTGGGAGCTGTAGAGAGTATCTGGGGCTGAGATCACTGCATCGTTCTTTCGTACCAAGCCCCATGGAGGATTGGAAAGGGCCAAGGAGCTCCCAAGCTCTCTGGTTGATTGTGTCCTTGTTGTCTACGTCTCCCTGAGGTCAGGAATGCAGCCCTTCCATTGGGAGGGTCTTCTCAGTGGCAGCTTTGTGCAGAGGGAGCTGGTGGCCAAAGAGCATCTCGATCCGGCAGCCACCGGCCTGCGGGACGCAAGTTGTCCGGGCTTTGGAAGAGGTGGCCACGGGTCATGGGGAAAGGCTGCCTCCTCTTGGAGAAAGTGCTTGAGGAGGGCAACTCAGTTTAACTGTTTGTGCTGCTCTGGCCGCAGTAGTTGAGTCTCTGGAGCTGTCAGGTAGACCCTGTTTCAGCCGTCCAAGTGCTTTGGGTGGTGTCAACGGGCAGGTCGGCCTCTCCAGGACTTTGCTTCCTGCCTTCGAGGTCCTCATGGGTTTCCTGAAGCCAAGCAGGAGAGGAGAACCTGCTGCACAGGGGCAGCTGATGGCTGTCCCTGCGCTTTCCGAAGCTTTGAATACTTTACCGATTTGAGAATTGCAGTTGAAATCTCTGCAAGGGGCCTGGGTTCAGAAGGCATTAGGGTGAGGGAAGCACGTGCAGTCAAATCATGACTCTTGCTAGACACCAAGCTGAAAATATTAACGGCAGAGACTTTTCCCTCCTTTCCAGGTATTCTCCAGGCAGGATGATGCTGCCTGGTCCTCCTTCTCCTGGATGCTGCATTTTGTTCGTAGGCCCACCTCTGAGTTGGGCCCTCTCTGAGGGAGAGACAGAGGCAATGATTTTTCTTCCTATCCCTTCTCATTTTAATTCCCATCTTCCCCGGTGAGCAACTCCGCGAGCTAGTTCAGCTTAGTCGCTGCTCCTTCAAACAGGGGTGATGGCCGCTACGAGCTCTTAATGATCCTGCAGTTCCCAGGGTGGCTTTGACAGCTTTCATTCGTTTCTCTCCTGGCTGCAGAACAGGTACAGCAATGTGCCACGCTGCCTTTCGGCCCTTTCCCCCCTTCTAATTGCAAGGGCTTGGATTATTGCTCGATTCACCTCAGTGCTGACAGCCCCGAGTCCACCTCCGTGCGGAAGGAGCAGGGATGCTCCTGGAGGGACGTGAGTGGGCCCTCCAATCAACGCGAGTGTGGCGCAAATCAGCTCCTCTGCACTCAGTGGCCATACGTGAACAGTGGAAGTCCAGAAACGGTGCTCTTGCTCCCAGCTGGGTCGCAAGGTAAGTGGGATCAGCCTGGGAAGTGCTGAGCCCCTTTTCCTCTCCTTAAGGCAAGTGGCAGTTGAGGGGGCTCTATGCAAGGTGGTGTTGGACAACTGTCACTTCTGGTTTGGTTGGGCTCCCACATTAGAATATTTAAGCCCTCCTTTCCCTCAAAATGTTGAAAAAAAATATAAATGACCGTTTGGTTTCACAGCAACTCTGATGTTTAGTAATGTTTTGTGTGGGCACAATGCCTGTCAACCATGGCTCTCCGGGCTCTCCCCAAGCAGCTGTGCCAACGACTCCCAAGCTGGCCTGAATTAAGGACTTGTGGAATTTCCAGTGGAAGGCTCTGCCTTTCTGCCCTCCTTTTAGGGCTTGGGTTTGTTTTCTTGAACGTGAGCAGCAAGCGCCCAACCTTGTAGCAGGGAAGGTGCATCCCTCGTTTAGGCTGTGCTGTGTTGTCCTTCCCCTCTCTTGAGTTCACCCTGCAAGGTGCTGTGTTCCTCAAGCTTGGACAGCAGAGGTTGTTGAGTATGATCTAGTGTCTCTGCTCTCTGTCATCTCCCTATGCATGGAGCAGGAATCTGTTTGCTTCTCTGAGGACTGATGTGCTCAGAACACACTGCGAGATGCCAGTGCCTCAACACCAACTCTGTCTCCTCTTTGCAATCATCAGGGTCATCCGAAAGACAGGGAACATTTTTGGAACACAGCTGATGGGTCTCCAGGGGGCCAGTGTCAATCACAATTAGTTTTGTTTTGTACTTCATTATTTTCTTGGGCTTTGGTATCAGTGTTGCACTCAGTGGGCCTTTGCTCCGGGCTTGTTCTCATCAGCGTCCTCCCGAGCATGACCCTGCTGCAGTGAGGAGAAGGTGAAAGCAAACATGCCTCTTGACATGGCCTTCCTGGTGAGAACACAGATGGTTTCTAAGCGCATGGCTCTGCCAGGAGGCTCAGGTGCTACTTTTGCTGAAGTCAAGTCTGTCCAGCAGGCTGTTTTGGAGAAGATTTCTTCCAGCCATGTTCCCAGGACTATGTGACATTTCCAGAGTGGAGGCTGGACTGTTCCCTCTTGCTCTGAGACCGGCAGCCCAGGACTGGTTTTCCATTCCTCAAGTCCTCAGTCCTACACCCTGTGGCTCCCGGGAGCTGCTCAACTGAGATAGGCAAGAAACTAAGCGGCCAGCGCCCCGTGTGACTCTGGTGGTGTCACCTGCCGAGCCCCACTGCCATGGGGGGACACTGGTGACCCTTCCTGATATCTTCTGCCTCACCTCTACCCTTTCCCTGCCTAACCACCATTGCCCACCTTAAGCACCATCGCTGTTGAAGAAATCCCAGCAGGGCCCTGCTGCCAGGCCCAGGCTCGCGGTGCCAAGTTCCTGCACAGACAGGGACGTTCCTGCCTGCCGTGTGAGGACTCAGCCTGCCTGCTCCTCTGCCTGGCCTGCCCTGGCGCCTGGTGGCTTCTGTGCGGGCTCTAGCGAGCTCAGATTCGTCGTCTCTCATGACAGCTCATTGATCTATTATTTAGCAGCAGAGGCGATGAATATTTGATCACGCTGGGGAAGGAGAGCACCAAGGAGCACCAGGAGCACCAAGAGGGGAATTCTACTTAGCCGTTTGTGTCCCAGCAGGGTGACGTGTGAGGCGAGTGAGCCAGCCCTCTTTCCCAGGAGGTTTTCTAGCTGACCTTACCCAGGGTGGCCCAGGGCTGCTGGAAGCCGCTATGTCCCCGGGACTGGTGTGGCTGGGGTCCTGCTGAGACTCTTTAGCACTTGTAAGATGGGCAGTTCCTCCGCGACAGCAGCTGTTCTGCTGTCTGCGGCTCCCTCGCTGGCCAGAAGCCGTCTCTGGCCACTGCTCCTCTCTCCTGGCTGATCTCCTGGCTCCTGGCGTTGCTTCTTGTCATCCGTTCTCCTTAGGTGTCTCAGCATTGTAGCTGCAATGGCAATTGCAGTACCAGCCAAGTCAGCGCCACGGGCTGCTCGATCCATTTGGCTGCTCTGCCCTCTCCAAGGCAGTGAGTTCTTCAAGGAGAACTTCCCCTCCTTCTAAATGTGTGGCCACCTCCTACCAAGCCATTGTCCCATCTGACCTGTCCTAGCTGCCTGTCACTTTGGACCTGCAAAGTCTCCTCTGCCATTGGACTAGCCCTTTCTCTGCCTGGAAAAAGAATCCCAAGCAGATATAGTTTGGCTTCAAGCCTTGTACCTCAACGTTTTCACTTGCATTTAGCTTTTCTGATCCTCAGAACACACTGTACTCCTGTGGACGAGCCATCTTATGCTTTCCAGCTTGGGCAAAGCCCCAGCGTTAATACAATATACATTTTGTTATAATAATAAGTCAGGTCCTCCTGTTCAGACTCTGCCAGTGGTCACAGCCTAGTTAGGTCGTCTCCAGAGCTGTGCTTAGGAGTCTCTGCATCTGGCAAGTCAAAACTTGTCTCTCTCTCTCTCTCTCACAAAGAAAAACGTTTTAGGTTCTGTATTCCTGATCTGGAACCTGTTGCAGCTGGCCATGGTTTCTTTGGAGGAAGCAGAATAAATAAGAGCGTTTTGACAGAACCCTGCGCTTCCACCTAGCTGCTTGCCATGGGGAGAACCCTTGTTGGATCCAGGAGCTGTAAATCTGCTGAAACGTATGTGGGTTCATGCCACATCCCCCTGCTAAAGGTGACTTGCATTTTCCATGAGAGCAAATGGCTCCTTCTCTTGCTCGTGCACATTTTGGCCCCTGCGCTGCTGTGCCTTGCTGGCCAGGCTAGGCTCTACCAGAGTGAGCCTTGTCCTGTGCAATGGGAACTAGGCTGCTGAAATGGGCAAATTTGCCAGCTGAGGCTGCTCAAACATGATGAAAAGTGACAGAGCGGTGAAAAAGTGCCTGGCTAAAAGGAAACATGAATCTATTTATTGTCACCCTCGGAGCAGAAGAGAGACAAGGCTGCTGGGGGTGAGAACAACGGTGTTTTTCTATGAAGCCGGTTTAGAGCAGAGCGACTGCAACCGTAGGTCAGCTTTATCCGTGTCTTTTAACTTCCAAAGCTGGTGCTTGTCTCCTCAAGACTTCCGTTGTTTTTTGGTGTGTGGTTACATGACAGCTCCTCAGCTAGACCTGCCGCCTCCTTAATACAGGGTGGATACTGTGCGGCCAGAGAAAGATTTGGTTCACTCTGAGCCCGGCTTTTTGAGGCACTCGGGACGAACAGGAATGGGCTGGAAGCTGTATTGGCTTTGCCCTAACACTCATGAGCCATGGAGGGATCGTGTCTGTGTGACCTCAAAGCACTGGAGCTGCTGCCGTCCTTTGGCTCTGCTTGATCTTTTGAAGTCCTTGCTGGTGAGCTTAAAAACTTTGGCTGGGCTCAGGAGTTTTAAGGCTTTATTTGAAAGGAGGCAGCAGGTATTGCTTTGCCTGCCTAGGCTGTTGCTTTGCCTGTCTGCCCTCCAGCCAGAGCGTGTCCTTCCTTGGAGGGACCCTGCCCTCCCTGGCCCAACCGCAGAAGTCAGCGCCCACAGATGTGTGGGGCTGTGTGTTTTGTGTTGCCTATTGGTTTGACCCGTTTGCTGGAAATCTGTTATGAGTCCGATCCCCCAGCCCTAAAATTCCGCTTTCTGTCCCTGTGAGCCTTTCCCAGTGCTTCCTCTCGGGTGAGCCCAAGCTGCCCAAACCAGCAGACCAGCCACAGAAAGAGGTGCCTCTACTGCTGGCAGCTTCCCAGGTCCCTTCAGATGTTTCCCTGAGACGGGCGCTGTTTGATGCCCACCGTGCCCATTTGCAGCTTTCCGTGCATGGCTGGGCTGCCAGGCTGCCCTGTCTCCACGCGCGGTGGAGTTTGTGCAAATCCTGCCGTGCACCTCAGAACACCCGTAAGAGGCGAAGGGGCCCCCATCTTGCAGCGAGCTCAGAGACAGCCGTCTTCATCTCCTGCAGCAACCTGTGCTCTTGATCTTTCCAGCGGGTCTCGGCTGAGCCACTACCCTGCTGAGGCTGCTGCAGTTAGCAGAGGAGCCCCTGGCTTTCTGCCTCCCCTGCCTGCGCAGCTCCCGGCTGCCCGCGGTCTCCTTCAGTGAGCACCTAACCAGCAGCACGCGAAACATCTTTTTTAACTTAGAGCAAATGTGGTTTCCGTGTTAAGGCTCTCCCTGATCTCGTAGCAAACGTGTGGCCATGCCAGGGCCACTGTTTCTTTATTCCCCTTCAGTGAGTATCCTCTGAGCTCTGCTTGTTTGGAAAGCTGAGCGCTTTGTTCGGCTCGGGGCACCTGCTGAAATTCAGACCCTTCTGGGTTGAAGCACAGGCCCGGTTCCGTGGACCTTGGCAGAGACGGGAGAGGGGACACCACAGTGTCTCCTCTTCTTTTGCTCCTGTTAGCCTCAGCTAAGAACTGGCAAAGCTCCTCTCCTGCGGGTGCGCAGGGGCAGGACGAAGGCAGGGTTGATCGGTGAGCATCTCTGCTTTTTCTGCTGTGCCTTTCCCGTCCTGCTGCTGCTGCTGCTTGGTCCTCTCGGAGTTGTTCTTGCTGTGAAGGTGGGACTGTGGGATGCTGCTGCTGCTCCGAAGGGAAAGAACTGCCACTTCCAAGCAGTTCTCTTGGCAGCTGACCATGCCAAGAAGCGCAAACAGCAAAGAATACATGGCAATGCAGAGTGTTTGGAAGATGCATCCTCTGGTAGGTCCCTTCCCTCCAGAAGACAGAGCTGCTGCTGCTGACACAGAGAAAAGGCACAGGGTTTTATTGCTGGGCACGTGGGGAGGCCGATGATCCCTGCAGGAAACCCCTTCCTCTTCCGTGGGCCCGTGTCTGAAGCTGGAGCTGCTTCTGGCTGCGCTGGGAAGAGCGAGTGTGTCATCACTGTCCAGTGCCGCAAGAAGCGCCGAGCACCTGCCGTGCTGAACGGCGCCTGCCAAGATTTCCCAGGTCCTTGCGGGTGTTATTCCCTATTTTCCTTTCCTAGGCTTGAAATGGGAGCCTTGCATGGCCCAGTTTTCCAACCTGGTGGAGTTCTTACCCCTTGGAGAAGGAACAAGCGGAGGTGATAGCAGAGCCAGAAGGCAGCCCAAGCACAGCATGTGTTTCCAGGCTGCCCTTCCGTAGGGGAAGAGGATGGGGAAGGGAGTGACATCAGGCGAAAGGACAGGCGTCTTCCGCTGCAGGAAGGCCACCCAATATTTGCTGCTGTTGTCACAACTCTGTGAAGTTGTAATTAATGATGATTAATGTTTTAGAGGAAAGCTTTGTCTCCCAGCTGGTTGCTCTGGCAACAGCGCTAGGCTGCTGTTCTTCATTTGACACCGTTGTCTCTTTGTCAACACCAACTTGGTGCTGTTGACCAAACTCAACGATCTGCTAGGAGGAGGCGCTGAGCAGAGGGGTCTGGCAAGACCGGCCGAGAGGCTGCAGAAGGAGACGGGGTGGGCCCAAGCACCTCATGATGTGACAGGCATGAGGGTTTTTGGGCCCCTGAGGTGGAAATGTCAGTCCAGGCGGGGAGGCCCATCAGTGGCTATACTCTGCTCCCCTGTGTCCTCAGGCGCAGAGCCGGCTGGGCTGCGGCACCAGCTGCCCTCATGCTGCCGCGCGGTTTGAAGGCTGGGAAGGAGGCCGGGCCTGCTGGTGGCCGCCCAGTGCGCTAACGCCGAGTGCTCCGGGGCCTTGTTGCTTGCAAGCACGGCCACATTGGGTCCATCCGTCCGTCTCCACTGGGCGCGTGGGGGAAGGCGGGATCATTTTACTGAGCAGCGCGGGCCCCTGTGATGGAAGCAGAAACCTGGGGCAGAAGGAGTTGGTGCTTGGGGAGAGAAAGCGAAACTGCTCCCTGCTCTTTCCAGGGCCAGGCGGAAGGGAAGGGTGAGGGCCACCAGCTTCTCCACGTTGTCAGCCCTTGTGCCCCTGCTCCCCCAGCCCCTCTGCTCCCCTCTGTGTCCCTCTGCAGCGGCAGGTGGCCTGCATGTTCCGTGGAGGTCCAGAGGCCTCGTTCTCTGGGAGGTCTGGCCCACGGGCTGCCTGCGGGGAGGCTCCGAGCAAGGCGGCTGCAGCCCCAGTGCTCAGCCGCCTTCCCAACGCTGCCCTCCTTTGCCGTGCGTCCAGAAGAGCAGAGACCTTCTGGCTCTCAGCAGTTTGCCCAGCCTTTGGAGAGCGTCTCTCGGGAGGCGCTGGGTCCCTGCCTGCTCTTGCAGGGGCTCCGTGTCGCGGTGCTGGCAGCGGAGCTGCGCGGGGTGATAGGAGATGAGAGGGCTGGGTCTCAGCTGCGGGGAGGAGGGTGTGGGAGGCGGTTCGCCGGGGTGGGCGCTGCTGGCTCTGCATGCAGGGCAGTGTCTCAGCAGGTTTCTCCCGTGCTCGTTGCTACCATAACGTAGGCGTGTTGTGAGCAGGGCTGCTCCCTGGCCATAGTTAGTCCCATTCAAGCAACTGGGAGGGAAGAGGAATGATGGGTGAGTTGTAACAACTCTTACGTGTCAAAAGCAGCACAAGGAGGACCTGCAATGAAGGCTGCACATCTGGCTTGATATCTGACCCCTCAGGGCCTCTCTCGTGGGTCCAGCGTTAATGAATTGGCTCCCAACATCCCGTCACAGGGCGTTCACCCTTGGCTTGGCCCCGTGGGTTGTCCGAAGGCACGGAAGGTGATGAGAGCTAGATGTTGCTCTCCCCTGTGGCCTGTTGCTTTGCTGGCATTTCCAAGGTTTTTATGGCTTCAAAAACACATAGCACCGGATCAACCAGACCCGCAGCATCCCCTCTTTGCCTCAACATTCACTTCTTCCCCTTCTCTCTCTGTCCCAGGGGCCGACACCATGAGCGAGACCAGCTCCGTCAGCCTGGAGGCCACAACCGGCAGCAGAGACACCTCAGTGGCCACCTCCATCCTGTCACCGTTCCCAGGCAGCCGGGGCCGGGAAGAGGCTGACAATCGGAGCGAGCACAGCTACAGCGAGTCCGGAGCCAGTGGCTCTTCCTTCGAAGAGCTGGACCTAGAAGTCACCGGCGATGGGGAGGGAGCCCCAGGCCTGCTCCCTGACTTGGGCTACGCAGAAGACCAGGAGGTCACAGGCAAGTGGACCAAGGAGCCCCTTGCCGCTGAGAGAGGCGAGGAGTAAAGCAGAGACGTGGCTTCCTCGCCTTCCATAGGGATCTGAAGTACCGAGAACTGGCCGTCTTTCCTGTCTCCTTCCTCTCCAGCCAAGAGATTTAAGTTACTGATTCTTCCTGGGACTTGCTCTCTTTCTTTGCAGGAGAAAAAAAAAAAAAAAAAAAAAAGGTGTTTGAACATTACCAGGACAGATGGTTCAGCCACGGTGTTGGAGCTGGGAGGCAGCGGGTCTCCCACAACGCTTGCGGGGTGCTGGGGTAGGTGCAGGCTGGTGGGCAGCAAAATGCAGCTGCAGTTTAGGCGACTCTAGGTTGCAAAGTCTCTGCGGGCATCGCTCGGGGGGTGTGTGTGTGTGTGTGTGTGTGTGTGTGGGCGCAGGGCGCACGTCCCCCCTCTCTCCGCTCTCTCTGCCGGGGCCCCTCTCTTCCCCCGCAGCCTGTTTCTCCGTCACGCGGGTGTGTGTTTTCTAGCACCAAAGAGCAACGAATAGGGTTGGTTGATTTTGTCCCCTCTGCCACCTCCTTTCTTTTCCTTGCTGGAAATTGAAACATCCAGTGTAAAATTGTCCTCCTGAAACTGCCATGGGAGCTTCTGGAATCTGTAATAAAGTGGATGCTTTTCCTCCGAGGTGGCCACCGGGGTTATTGACTGTCTTCCCCATTGTGGGCTGCAGGCTCCAGGGTCAGGACTTTTGGACTGTCCCCTGCGTGGTGTCCCCTCCTTTCCTGTACCAAGGTGTATGGCCAAGCCTCCTGGTGCTCCATGGGATGAATGTGGTGGAAGGAGGAGAGGGCTTGGACACCTGCCACTGCCCTTGGTGGCCCTGTAGACCATCCTCACCTTCATAGAAGGGCTGGAACCAAGGGACCAGGAGAGCAGGTGCTGCTCTGTGGGTGATGAAGGGGGTCGCATCGGCTGTGCTGAGCTGGTCAGACCTTTGATGGCGGAGAATATCTCCTTGGGGCTTGAAAACTCCGTGGGAGTTCAGAATGCCCACATGTCGCTCCAGCAAGTGGGTCGTGCCATGCCCCCCTGCTGTTCTCTTCACCTTCCATGATGGGGTTTGGCAGCGAGCGGGACCTGCTTGGGCAGCAAGAGGCACCGACGGTGTCTGCGGCAGCCCTGGGCGCGCTGCTGCTCTCTGGGGTGCCCCAGGGGGCTCAAGGAGGAGGGCTGCAGCGCTGGGTTAGAGCTCGGGGGGAGAGTGGGCCCTGTGCAGGCCCCACTTGCAGCCGCTGGACGAGGAGCAGGGGGTCAAGAACAATTCCACCCCTGGAGAGTGGAGAAAGCGGCTGAGATGTCGTCGCCCGGCCTGTCACAGAGCCCTGCAGCAACGCCTGCAGGTCAGAGAGCTCTCTTGGTCCGAGTTCCCTGCCCAACCGCATCGCTCAGCTCTTCTCTGGTGCCTCAGTTTCCCTTTGGCAACCGGGGCTTGTTCCTCGGCAGGGTGGCTGTGGTGGCCCCCCAAATGGGGCTGGGTTCCCCCAGGAGGAGAGGATGGGGACAGGAGACACCTGCCCATCCATCCAGGGTGGGGACATGTCCTCCCTGGCTCGCAAAGGTGGAGACTCCTCCTCAGCAAGCGATTGCCATGAGATTATTCATAAATATTTTGTGCTCTGAGAGATAAAATATTAATTTCCTCCAGCCCACATGGAAAAATATTGCTCTTCCTGGGTGTTTATCTTTGTTGCCAGTTACTACAAAACAACCAACCCCTCTGAAATACTGATGCCTGGCGGCGTCTCCCTGGGGGCTGGAGCCAGGCAGCACATCCTGATGCCACTTGTCCCTTAGCACCGGGACTAGGGCGAACTTGCCCCCATCCCTCCTGGCCCGAAAGGCCAGGGTGGCAGCGAGGTGCAGAAGAGCTGCTGGAAGCCCCGCAGGGAAACTGAGGCAGGAGGCGCTGAGATGGCAGCGCATTTGGGAAGCTGTCCGAGTGCAGGAGCCCTCTGGTTGCTTCTGTCTCCCCTGACACCCGCAGTTGTCCCGTTCTTGTTGCGGAGATGGGGAGGTCTCTTGAGGGACCGGTCAGCACGCGGCGCTACAGGATCCTGGGGGGACAGCTGGGGCCAGGAAGGGTCTGGGCGGATGTCAGAAGGCAACCAGTGACCCCGAGCGCTCCAGCGGCCGCCTCGCCTGGGACGCCCCTTAAGCCCCCCGGCGCTGCCCAGGCTCGGCGCTCGGGCTAAGGCGGGGGGCCGGGGGCTGCACGCTGGGGGTGCCCCCGGGTGCCCCGGCGGCTTGGG
>VZSV01000412.1:5420-24029 GCA_013398735.1 Nothocercus julius | reverse complement strand
CGCAGCCCGGGACCCCTCGGCCCGTGCCCACGGCAGCGCGGGGCACCGGTGCCGCCGCCGGTGCTGCGGGCGGGGATCCCACGCTGGGCACCGGCACCATGGCCGGACGGGGGTGCGTGAGCGGCTGGAGCTTCACTCTTAGGCAACGCAACCTCAGCCTGGGGCAGGAGCCCCAAAGCCTGTGGGGCACAGGGCACCAGGCACCTTCACTGAGGTCCCCGTCCTAGCGATGACCCCCCAGCAGCCAGAGCCACTGGTGGGACGGGGCCTTGGCAGCTCCCCTCTCCCCTTCGTGTTTCACTGGCACCTCTTGCTTTCTGCCCAGCTGCACCAGCAGCTGCATGGCCAGACCTCGGAGCACCCTGGCATGGGCAAGCTGGTCACCCTGGAGCACCTGAAGGAGAGACGGTGGCAGTGGGGCAGCAAATTGGAAGGGGCAGCCCCAGAGCAAGCAGGGAGAGCGGGAAGCTGCCCAGAGGATGCTTTGGCGGGATGGTGCCTTGGCTGGGGATCATTGTGGCGCACGCTTGCGCCCATAGCTCCCTTCTCCATCTGTCCTTGGCGGTGATGGGATCCCACAGACTGCAAGGGTGGTGAGACTCCAGGGCTAATTTGGAAAGGGAGAGGATGGGTGGATTACCGGGGCCTTGGCTAAGAGCTGGTGGGAGGCAGGTGACCCTCCTCCTGGCCTTGCTGCTAGGGACACAGATGCAGAGCTGTGCAGCCTCAACCACCCTGGGCTCCTCTTTCCTTGCTTTCCATGCTCTCCTGGCTGCTCTGTGCTCTCTCCAGGCTGGGCAGGAGGAGCTAAATGGTTACCAGTTGGAGGCGACCCAACGAGGGCCCTGGTGCGGGTGCTTGGACCCCGCAGTGTGGCAGGGCTTACTGGGGGACAAGGGCAGCTGTGAAGACCCTGGAGAGGGGGAGAGCCCAGCGGCGATGGCCAGGGCCCTGTGGGAGCAGCTGGGACCCTGAACTGTGGTGACGGGAGAGACTCTTCAAAGCTTCACTCCCTCTCCAAATGCCCCCCAGCCTACTAAGCATGTGTGTGCGCGTCAGCTCCGGGGAACATGCACACGCATGTGCCATTGTGCCGCCTCCCGGAGGGGCCGGGTAGCACACGTGTGCCTGCCCAGGGCAGCCCTCATGCAGGAGTGCAAGCACACGGAATAGATCCTGGCACTGACGCGCACACACCCCGTGCACGCCGGGCGCAGGTGTTGGCACGCGCCGCGCTGCGTGTGCAGATGGGCGCGCTCACAGCTGCCAGCGTGAGTGGGTGGGCACCTCAGCACGCCACGCGTGTCTGTACAGAAGCGCGCCCATGTGCGGGGTGCGTGCCTCTGGGCAGACATGCCCCGTACAGGTGCAGAGCACCCCATGCTGATGCGCGCGTGCACGGCGGTACAGATGTGCACGCCGAATACACTGACGGGCAAGGGCGCACACGGTGCCTGCCCCCGTGCACACCCTGCAGCCGTGCGCGAGGGCACAGGGGTGCACGCACATCCTCTGCTCCCCGGGGTGCTGGGGGAGCGCGCAGCGTGCACAGCTGTGCAAATACCCAGCTTGCAACCTACACCGGGGGCTGAGGGTGCACACGGGGCGCGCTTGTCCTCCTGCACACAGCGCAGCCGCCCCGGCCCCAGGGGAGGATACTGGCCACGATGCAGCGCCTGGGGGAGCACAGGAGCACGCGTGGGCTCCAGGATCTCTCTGGGAAGTGGGGCAAGGCTGGCTTTCCGCTTGCTGTGCTCCTGCCTGAGGACGTGGGCTCCCGTTTCGTGCCTCTCCACAGCCTAGGCCTCTCCAGTCCCCCTCTGCTCCTCCAGGTGCTGGTGTCAGAGAGGAGCAGATCACAGTAGCTGGGGGTGATTAGGATGTTCTCGGGGTTGGGATGTTCTTGAGGCAGCTGGGAGCAGACCAGAGTCCCTCCACTGCACTGTGTCTGTTGGGATGGACTTGACTCTGCCTTGCCTGGGGCGCTTGGGGTGCCACTGAGCATGTCCACTCGCTTCCCTTTCCAAGGTGTTCCCCAGATGTTCCTGAGGGGTTTCCTCCCTTTCAACACCACACAAACCTACCAAAGCAGCTCCAGGAGTGACCATAACCCCTGCTCTTTCTGGAGAGCTTAGCCCAAAGATGCCCTTCATCCCATTGGCTTCCTCAGGGACAGATAAACCCCAGGGAGCGGGGGTGTTCCCTGCACTGCTGAGCCTGTACATCAGAGCTCAGCCTCCGCTGATCCACACTGATGTGTGCTGGGCTTCTTTCCTGCTTGAGGAAACCCTGGGAGCAACGTATGAACCCATCCCTCATAATGTGTGTTCGCCGCTCACATTATGCAGGGACTCTTTCTTGGCCTTTTCCTCAAGCTCTTCTGAATGGGGGGGCTGAGGAAGAAATGCCCCCAGGTGTCTGGGGTCTCCCTGGGGGCAGAAGGCACCCAAGTAAGGTGGGGTCCTGCCTGACTTATGTCAGGGAGAGAGAAGCTTGCAGTTTTGGGGCATGAGGGAAGAAATTCCAGCTGCTTGCCCTCTACACCCCTCCAAAATTACACCCTTCACTGCACTGCTCCTCCTCTCTTCAGGAGGGTTGACAACTGTGGAGAATCACTATCCATTCCTGGTTGCCTTCCAGCTGGCGCTGGAGCCTCAAGGCTCTGCTCTCTCACTGTGCTTCCTCGGGCTTCCTTCCTTGCCCGTGAGCATCTCTGCACCCAGGGCACGCCTGCCTGCTCTGCGAGCGCTGAGCGCGCTCGTGCGCATCGAGGGCTTCCCCTGGCCCAGCCGCGGGGTGGGTGCAGGCTGTGGGGCTGCCTTGGGGTGGGATAGCTGGGCTCACAACATTGCTGTCCAATACTGTGGTCTGTCATCACCATCCAGTGTCACCATCCAGCAATGCTGCCTTCCTTCGCCGTCCGGCATCGTGCGCCAGCATCGTCATCCAGCATCACTGTCCAGCATCGCCACCCAGCAATGCCATCGTTGTCCAGCATCCCTGTCAAGCACCACTGTTCAGCGTCGTTATCCAGCATCACTGCCTGGCATCACTGTCCAGCACTGCTGTCCATCATCGCCTTCCAGTATCACTGTCCGATATCACCATTCGTCCTCACCACGCGGCATCACCATCTATCAGTCCCATGCGGTCATTCAGCATTGCAGGTCCCACATGGGCACCATAACCACCCAGCTGTATTTCCCCACTGCTGCAAATCTGTGTTGCTCCTATGTGTCAGGGACCTGTAGTGTCACCCCTATGCGGGAGCATCTTGAGGTCACCAGGTTGCTGTGGGTCTCCTGGCAGCTCCTACTCCTAGCCCAGATACCTAAATTCCAGACCTGCAGGGTTGCAGAAGTTAACTTTAAATGGGAAATGAAACTTTCCCATGTTTTGGGAAAAGACAACTAGTGTCTGAAGAGACTTCATTTATATTCAAAAAAATGGCATATCTGTAGCAAAAGTCTTTGATTTCTTAGCTCCACTGTGGTTTATGCAGCAGCAGTGAACAAATCCAGCTTTTACTTTTCCTGAAATTTCCGAATTTAGTGGAGAGGGAAGGAAGGGGGTGAATAAGCAGTGTCCAAAAGACAAGAATGCAGGAGTTGCCCATGTATGTCAGCTCAGGGGTTGGCAGTCCAGCTGGCAAGTGGGACTCGGCAGCAATGTCCTGCTCTTTTGCAGGCCTCATCCAGGCAGGCAGTGCTGTGGGTTGAGTCAGGGTGCTCTGCTTGGAGCCAGCACTGGGTCTATCTGCTCAGCACGGGCTGGATGTCCTTGCCCCACATGACTTCCTTACCCTGGGTGATAGCCTTGCCCTAGGGTAACATTCCTGTCCTTGAGTGACATCTCTGCCATGGACAACATCCCTGGCCTTGGGTGATGCCCCTGCATTGCATTCCTGCCCCTCAGTGCCCTCTGTGGTTCCTTTCCTCCCTCCCTGGTATTTTAGTGGGCCAGGAAGGCTCTGCCCTACCTGGACACTCTGCTTGGTGCTGCTGCAGGAGCTGCATCCCAGCCTGCCTTGGACATGCCAAGAGCTCCTGGAAGGATTTGTGGTAGGATTAGTCCCCATGCTCTAGCTTGTCGCTCCATAATTTTGTCACTTAATCATGTACCGAGAATCCAGGGTCATTGCTGGGGCTGTCACACCTGCTTGACTCTCTCCTACTCCTCTGCAGGGTATGAGGGGGCCTCCCCCTGTCGGCACCCTGGGGATGGAAAACACAAGCAAGCTCACCCTTGAACCCTCTCCGGGTCCCCCAAGCCTGATGCTCAGTCTCCAGGCATGACATCTGTGAACATTCCCTTGCAGCACCTGCACTGCTGGGACACGGTCCCCAGCTCTCTTTGCAGCCCTCAGACTCACTGTCGCCTGTTTCTGCTTTTCCAGGTACTGAGCGCTCTGCCCGGGCAGCGCTGTCCTCTCCGGCTGAAGCTGTGCAGCTCTGACCCCCTCCTATCTGATGCTTTGGGACCAGTTCCTCTCACCTTGATAGGTGGAAACTGGCAACAGGGGGTACTGCGTGTCCCCCTGCCAGCACTGATGCACCCCATCGTGGTCCCAGGTGCCCTCTGGGTCTGCCTGCTGCACTCAGCTGCCTGCTTGGCCAGTGGCCATGGCCCAGCTGGCAAGAAGGAGATCAGCATTGAGGGGGACCTGGTCATCGGGGGCCTCTTTCCTGTGCATGAGAAAGGGGTGGGGAGTGAAGACTGCGGCAAAATCAATGAACACCGGGGCATCCAGCGTCTTGAAGCTATGCTCTTTGCCCTGGATGAGATCAACAAGGACTCAAGCATCTTGCCAGGGGTCACGCTGGGCGCCCACATCCTCGACACCTGCTCCAAAGACACTTACGCCCTGGAGCAGTCACTTGACTTCGTCCGCGCGTCCTTGACCAAGGTGGATGGCTCAGAGCATATCTGCCCCGATGGCTCCTACGCGGTCCATGACGATGTGCCCACAGCCATCACGGGTGTCATTGGGGGCTCGTACAGTGACGTCTCCATCCAGGTACCTGTCAGAAAGGCAAGAGGGTCTCCGACTGGCCTGAGCGCTTGGCAGAAATGGCATTGGGGGATGACATGGTTACAGGGCTGCAGTATCTCAGTCTTTCTTCGCCCAGGACTGCCTCAAACAGAGGAGCCCTGGGCCTGTCCTCTTCTTTGGCTATGTGTCTACTTCCTTCCCTGGCAGTGTGTGCCGTGTGTGTGTGTCTAAATTTCTGCTAAAGAAAACCTCCCATTTCTGCTTTCTCAGGACTCGAAGGGGTGCAGCTGCCCTCCTCTCCCCTGCACCCTTCCGTGCTCACTCCTTGCTGCCGTTATGGTCTACTTGCTCTAAGGCTGTGCTGTGCCCCCTAGGTAGTGAAAGGGACCGTGGCCCGTTGGGTAGGATAGCCACAAAGCTGACACTAGGAGCTATTTCTCTACCATGGCATTGCCAGCCTCATCTGGCTGCTAATTTGAGGACCTGCAGCCCTGCCAGTGCCAGGGTTACCCCTTGAGGTCTCCCTGTCTCAGGCTGTGGAGGATCTTGCTGGGTCCCCGAACAGCAGCTCCTCAGCAGAGGCTCTTGCAGCTTGGGCCGTGGCAGAATCATTCCTTGCCAGTTCCCTCGGAGATGGACACTGTCCAGACTGGGAACAGATGGGCAATACTTTATTCGCCTCCTGTGGCTTGCCAAAACATGAGAGCTGTAGAAGGGGCTCCTTAGCCAATGATTATCTTGATATTCAGGTCCACACCATCCTCTGTGTTGCGGTTGCCGGCCAGTGCCCTCAGCTCCCTGGTCTTCCACCAGCAAGTCTGAATGGCGTGAGCTGCCTTCTGGTACTTCTTGTACTGCCTCCTGGCATTCCACCTCCTGGCATGGGCCTGGGGGATGACGCTCGCCCTCTCCAGCCTCAAGCACGCCGATAACGCCCGCAGCCGCCTCTCCTGCCGCTGCTGGGCCATGGCTTGGCGCCACCAGGTCTGGATGCTGAGCACGTTGTTGACGGCCTGATGAGGGCCCTGCGGACCGGCTGCCCAGGCCACCAGGCCTGGATGGCCCCAGCTGCATTGGCCTGATGGTCCTGCAGCAGAGATGGAGCATGGGGTCACTTGGGAACATGGCACGTGTTGGAAACCTGGGGCTGATTCAGCGCTGGAGAGGAAGCAACTCTTCCCTGTTGTCCAAGAAAAGAATTTGGGAGCTGAATGCAACATGGAGGTGTTTCAAAATGAATGGAAGGCAGTGTTTTTCTCCTTGTCATATTTACTGGTGAGACTCCTTGCTGCAGGAGTTTGGCAGCTAGAATTTCTGAATGTTTAAGAAGAGCCTGGGCAAGTTTCTGGAAAAGCAACCTCTTGAAGGTTATTAAATCTATAGAAATAGCCTCTGGGAGAGTTATTCAAATGGGGAAGCTGGAATGAGCTGCAAATCCCTGGAGACCGGGAGCATATGGGAAGTGTCACCCAAGACTTTCTTGGGCAGCTTCTTTGCTTGCTGCCAGGGATAGATACAACACAGCTGCTCCAGCGTCTGCAGACACACTTGTTCCACAGAGGATGCCTCAGCACCTAAATGGTGCCCTGCAGATAGACTGCGGCCCGTAACAATTCTGTCACTCAAAGGAGCCTACAACAGCCTGCTGGAGAAGGGTGCCCTGGCCCAGGTGCAGCCTAGGGGGCAAACCCACACAGAGAGGGGCAGAGATGGGGGAAAGAGAGATTACAGCAGGTACTGTGTCTCCCCAGTTTGGCTCTGTGAGGGTTCGTGGTGTCTCTCAGTTCCCCTACCCAGGAGATGAGCCCCAGCACCCAGCACAGCACTGGAGCCGGGTCAGAGGAAGGAGTCCACTCACCACAGGCTTCATGGGCTGCTCTGGAAGAGCCAGTTGCTCCACAGCTGGAGGTTAAACCACAGCTCCCCGTCTTCGCTGGATTCGCCTGAGAGCATTGCCTAGATGGGACAGGGTACAGGAAAGAGACAAACTCCTCCACAAGCTCAGTGTCTGCTTGCAGAAACGGCCACCTCCAGCATCTGAGACCTGTGCTGTGACCCTGGATGTGATGCAGCTCTGCGTCCCAAAGTGGTGGCTCCATTAATCCAGAGGCCAGCTTTGGCACGGTGTATTGGGAAAAGCATCCTTCCTAACAACGCAGCCAGCTAGAGGGGTCCGTCAAGACCCTGGGGCTGTTGATGGGCCGTGTGCTCTCTAAGATTTGGCAAGTCCCCGGGCCTTGTCTAAGCACACCCACCAGTTCCTGCGTGCAGCATCCTGGCTGCAAGCGCCTGCGTTCCCCCACCTGCAGGATGGAGGAAGACAAGTCACGGACACAGACGGGCCTGATGCTGAGGGCACCTCTTGAGACAGCCTGCTACCCAGACAATCGTGAGAGGCAGTTCTGAGGTTGTTCCAGGACACACGGAGCCTTGCAGCTGGCTCATGCGCTTGGCCAGTGAGCCGCAAACCTTACTGGGGAAGAGTTGTTATCTAATACCTCCCACCCCGGGCTGAACCTAGTTGCTGCTCTCTGAGGCCTTCCTCCCATTAGGAGATGAAATTTACTGTTAAAAACATATTTGGCCATGTCAATTAAGTGGCATGGCTCTTGCATTGCAAGCGGAGAGACGCATTCAGGCTGCTCGTTCCCATTGTCAGGAAGGCTCCTGACCCCTCCACACCTCTTCCTCCCCCCTTGCTGCTCAGAGAGCCTGGATTTTTAACAACCTCATTAGCAGCATTTTTTCCCCTTTGAAGGCAACAAGCCTTTCCGCTGAGTGGCTGGAAGCTGCAGCTGTGCCAGGCCTTTGCAGGGGACTCTGGGCTCGTGGGCTGCCAGCAGCCCCCTCTCCATCTTCAGTGCCCTGATGCCTCCTCCATCTGGCTTGGAGCGGGCAGGCAAATCATGTGGGGCGTCCTCACCTTGCTCCTGGCCCACTTTTTTTCCCTGCCTGCTGGCAGTGCTGATGCTGAGGAGACCCTTTTTGTGCTGCAGAGCTGCGAGGCGCATTGGCTTTGCTGTCTCTCATGGATCGCCTGGGGTGGATTTTCTGCTTTTACCATTTGCCCATTTACTCGTTCCCTCCCCTGCCCAGAATATCAGAGGTGGAGAGTGTGAGTATTAAAAACAAAGGAATGAGCAGGAGCCGGAAGGAATGAGAACCCAGCAAAATGGCCGTGTTTCCTGAGAGCAAATAATCACAGAGCAGCTTGGAAAATGACTCCAAGCCCTCCTGCTCGCTAGGCACCACGGTGCCCCTTCTCCAGCATGGATGGGACAAGAAGGCGAGAGCCAGTGAACGGGCCGGCTACAGGGGCCACAGCAGCCTGCTCAGGTCTCAGCCATGGCTGGGACATCCTGTGGGTCCTTCCCTCTCGTCTCTCCTTGCCAAGGCCTGGCTGCCTTGTGGCCTGAGGCTGCTGCAGCCCTGTGAGGA
Source organism: Nothocercus julius (assembly GCA_013398735.1). Taxonomy (NCBI): domain Eukaryota; kingdom Metazoa; phylum Chordata; class Aves; order Tinamiformes; family Tinamidae; genus Nothocercus; species Nothocercus julius. Next base: position 15,598 of record VZSV01000412.1, on the reverse strand, counting down.
CCACCCTTCTAGCTGTGCTCCAGCACCCACACGCGGGTTTGGGTGACCCTGTACGGGTACCTTTCCACCCGGCTGCCTGCCCGCTGGGAGCAGGTACTGAGCAGTCAGGGTCTCTGAGCCACCAGATGTGGATTGCTCTACAAACTTACTACTGTGTTTAGGATCCATGGCCTGGCTGGCTGATCCTTTAACACGTAGTCTTGGGCAGGGATCTTACAGTGGGAATGTCCCTCTTTGGGACATGTCTTCAGGAGGGCTGCGGGAGCAGACTATGGCTGGGCAATGTCCCTTGCACGTTACGCTGGTCTCTTCCTCCACACAGGTAGCCAACCTGCTGCGGCTCTTCCAGATCCCACAGATCAGCTACGCTTCCACGAGTGCCAAGCTCAGCGACAAGTCCCGCTACGATTACTTCGCCCGCACCGTCCCGCCAGACTTCTACCAAGCCAAGGCCATGTCGGAGATCCTCCGCTTCTTCAACTGGACCTATGTCTCCACTGTGGCCTCAGAAGGCGACTATGGTGAGACAGGCATTGAGGCCTTTGAGCAAGAAGCCCGCATGCGCAACATCTGCATCGCTACCTCAGAGAAGGTGGGACGCTCCATGAATAAAAAGACCTATGACGGTGTGGTCAGGGCCCTGCTGCAGAAGCCCAATGCCAGGGTGGTCGTTTTGTTCACTCGAAGCGAAGATGCCCGGGAACTGCTGGCAGCTGCTCACAGAGCAAACGTATCCTTCATGTGGGTGGCCAGTGATGGATGGGGGGCCTTGGAGAGTGTGGTGGCTGGAAGAGAAGCTGTTGCTGAGGGAGCCATCACCATTGAGCTGGCAGCATATCCCATTAAAGAGTTTGCTGCCTACTTCCGTAATCTCAACCCCTACAACAATAGCCGAAATCCCTGGTTTCGGGAGTTCTGGGAGCACAAGTTCAAGTGCAGCTTCCACACCCAGGATTGCAGTCGGTACTCCCTAAAGACAGGCAAGTTTGAGCCAGAGTCCAAGATCACATTCGTGGTTAACGCAGTCTATGCCATGGCTCACTCTCTTCACAACATGCACCAGGCTCTGTGCTCCAATGCCACCAAACTCTGTGACTCCATGAAGCCTGTTAATGGCAAGAGGTTCTACAAGGATTTCATACTCAATGTTAATTTTGATGGTAAGTTCAGAGGTGGAGAAGAGGTTTGATTACCTAGCTGAAAGGGATGAATGAAAGGGCCGAGAAGACCAAGGAGAGCCAGATTTCACCTATTCCTCCAGTGTACCCAAACTGAGCACCCTGACACATGGGCTGTGACTCTCCCAGGACACTAATGTCACACAGTCATAGTCTGGAGGAAATCTAAGCCTTTCCTCTCCAGGAGATGCTGGCAGACTACTATGGCTGTGTGGGACTGGGTCCCATGGGTTTCCCCACCTGCCTTTTCGCCCCCCCAACTCCTTCCCAAAGCCTCTGTATCTTTGGAGACTTTGGTTGTAGGCTCTGTAATTTAGCCCCTTGTTTTAGGAGCTAAACTGGAAGGATACTTTGACCAGGGACTCAAAGATCTCAGAATGAATCTGAAATACCTCCTCCATAATCTGGGCTGAGTCTGGTAATCCGTGAGTAACTCAGATCTGTGCACGTTGTAGGAGGGCAATAATGCTGCACAGGAGCTCAAAATCCCCCTTCCCTCACACCACACTCTTTGCCCTTGCAGAGCTGGCCTGGAAGCTGCCAAGCTCTTAGACATATAGGGAGATAATTCTCCACCATTACTTACGTGACCCTGTTATATCTGTGAAAGCAATTACTGCCGAGTTATCAAGAAGACAGGGGACAGCCTGAAAATTTGCCTTTGGCCTTAGCAGCTTGGACATGTCTCTTTAACGTGCTGGATGCAACGTCATCTCTACACTGGGAGCAAGTGCTCTCCTGTCCACTAGGCAGGGGTGTGGTGGGGAGAGGGGTTGGTGAGCTATGCTGAGCAGTGCTGCTGTAGCATACTGACAGTGTGAAGCCAGTGACGGTCTCCCTGTCTCCTCCCCACAGCTCCTTTCAGGCCAGCAGATACCAAGAGTGTTGTTCGATTTGACCGCTTCGGTGATGGGATTGGGCGTTACAACATCTTCAATTACCACTACGTGGATGGGCGGTATCGGTATCAGAAGGTGGGCTACTGGGCTGAGGGGCTCATTCTTGACACCAGCCTCATCCCGTGGGCTGAAACGTCTGTCCCAGTATCCCAGTGCAGTGACCCATGCAAGAAAAATGAGATAAAGAGCATGCAGCCTGGAGACATATGTTGCTGGATCTGCATTCCCTGCCAGCCTTATGAATACCTGCTAGATGAATTCACCTGCATGGACTGTGGTCTTGGTTATTGGCCCAACGAGACCCTGAATGGTTGCTTTGAGCTGCCCCAAGAGTACATCCGCTGGAAGGATGTTTGGGCCATTGGTCCTGTCACTATTTCTTGCCTGGGATTTATCTCCACCCTCTTTGTTTTTGGGGTCTTTATCAAGAACAATGACACGCCCATTGTGAAGGCCTCAGGGCGGGAACTCTGCTATATTCTTCTAACAGGGGTCCTCATGTGCTACAGTATGACCTTCATCTTCATCGCAAAGCCTTCCACTGAGGTGTGCACGCTCCGGCGCCTGGGGCTGGGCACATCTTTCGCTGTCTGCTATTCGGCCCTCTTGACCAAGACAAATCGCATAGCCAGGATCTTCAGTGGTGTGAAGGAAGGGGTGCAGCGCCCCAGGTTCATAAGCCCCACATCGCAGGTGGTCATCTGCATGGCCCTCATCTCCTGCCAGCTAATCATTGTTGTTATCTGGCTGCTGGTGGAAACTCCCGGCACGGGCAAGGAGACCGAGCCTGACAAGAGATATATTGTTACCCTTAAGTGCAACAACCGTGACTCCAACATGCTCATTTCGCTCACCTACAATGTCCTCTTGATTGTCCTGTGTACCGTGTATGCCTTCAAGACACGGAAATGCCCCGAGAACTTCAATGAGGCCAAGTTCATTGGGTTCACAATGTACACAACCTGCATCATATGGCTGGCCTTCCTGCCCATCTTCTATGTGACCTCCAGTGACTACCGAGTAAGAGCCTAAATTTTGGGGAGCTCAGGCAGACCCTGGCCTGGCTGGTCCTTGTGATGTGGGCCCTGCAAGGCCTGTGGCTGGGAGATGAGTCTGGGGAAGGGAGTCTTTGAGATTGAAGCTCATAAAGGTGATGGCCACCTACATCTTGGGTCGTTTAAGAATGAGTGAAGCATGGCAACAGGTGGTGCTAAAAGGGTAGGTCTGAAGGGTCAATGGTTCCTGAGGGCATGCCTGCTCCTGGCAAAATGTTGGTCAGGGTGATGATGGCACACATTGTCCCTGAGCTCTTCAGAGCACCCACCCGACCTGCTTCCCGCTCTTCTAAACTCCCGTTCTTCAGTAATTGCCTTCCTCGGGCCTGGCTATGAGGGAGGCGCAAGACCCCTTTTTCCCATTCCCCCCGGTGCATGGATCTCCTGCAGCCTGGGACGGCCAAGCGATCCTGGAGAGCGAGGAGCACACTGTGGTGGGTGTGGGGAGCCAAAAGATTCGTAGCAATGCTCATTCCCAAAAAGGGGCAGGCCCTGTCTGTCCGCCCTTCTGGATCTTGCGGGTGCTAACAGTGCAGGGAGATCATGAGAATGACTGAGCTCTTGGTTTTTTTGGAGAGAAACAGCAGCCCCTGGTGGGAGCAGAAATGTGTAACAGTCGTGCTGGAGTCTGGTTCCACATCAGGAAGGGTTCAAAACGGGGACATTTGCAAGGCCCAGTGCACAGAGCACACTGACGGGCTGCTCGGGTTGTTTCCCAGGCTATGTCTTGCAAGGGAAGTGTGTCCCCGTTGGGACAGTGGCATTCTCCATAAGTCTCTGTCTAATGTAGGCACTGGCCTGGCATGGGACGTTCTTTTCCACGGCATTGGGGTTTCAGTCTGCTGAGCAGGGCCACTCTGATGGGGAAATCTGGTGTGGGATGTGGCATCCAGTTTGTCCGAGTGGTGCAGGCATGTGGAAAAGGGGAGCTAACCACGGCTTCTGGCCCCCAAACCTTGTCCCTGGCTCTGACGATGTCCCAGCTTGGGGAAGGGCAGGGAGGAGTGTGCTAGACCCCACCACAGCTCAGTGTGTCCCCTGGATCAGGGTGCACACGGCAATGGCCCTTCCCTAAGGCTCAGCAGCATCCTCGAGGGTACAGGCTTCCTCTTGCCCTGCTTGTGGCAGAAGGCTCATGGCAGACCAATTCCCAGGAGCTTTCTTGGCATCGTGTTGAGCCTGCAGGCCTGGCCTGATGGCTGCCTTCTCCACTACCTCATCTCCAGGTCCAGACCACCACCATGTGCATCTCAGTGAGCCTCAGCGGCACCGTGGTCCTTGGCTGCCTCTTCACTCCCAAACTCCACATCATCCTCTTCCAGCCCCAGAAGAACGTGGCCAGCCACCGCGTGGGCACCACCCGGTTCAGCGTGGCAGCTGCAGGCTCTAGCCAGTCCCACGGTGAGTGCAGCAGGAACAGGGGAAAGGGCTGGGGGGCAGCACCCCCCCTTTTAATTGCTGGGGTGGAAGAGGCTGGAAGAAAGCTTGGAGGGAGTGGGATGTGGTTGAAAACAGGAGAGTGAAGGACACTGTTTTGTGCCCTGCCGATCATCCCTGCTCCCCATGCCAAATCCTGATCCCTCCTGTTTCACCTGGCTGCTATCCCAAGGCCGTGGCACAGCCTGCTGGCGGGTATGGCTCAGGGGTGCCCTTAGCCCCATCCTAGTGGGACACAGTAGCCCTGAGCACCCATTGCCCCCATGGGATGCAGGCACCCAGGGCACTCGTGCACAGCAGTGTGATGCTGTCACCCCAGGCACCCCCTGCCTCTTGTCCCCCCAACCTTACTCCAGTGGGATGCAGCTGACCCAACACTTATTTCCCACCACAGTGGGATGCAGCTACACTGGGTGCCCATCCCTCACCCTGGAGGATGCAGCCACCCTGGGCACCCGCTGACCACCAAAGTGGGACGACCTGGGCTGGGGGAAAAGGCTGATGGCAGAACATACTGCTCACTGCCACCTTCTTGGCCAGGTTCTGCCTCACAGTACGTGCCCACGGTGTGCAACGGTCGTGAGGTGGTGGACTCCACAACATCCTCCTTGTGAAAGATGGGCTGGCTGCTCCAAGGTGCTGCAGCCCCAGCCCCCTTGGTATGTCCCAGTTCCAGCAAGAGCTCCAAGGCTGCGCTGCATCTGAGCTTGCTCACTGAGGTGAGGGCATTGCCCAAGGCGGAATCCACAGAGCAGGACCCACCTTGGCCTCGTGCCCTTCCGTTGGGGGGGCCCTGAGCCTGCAAAGAGGCTCAGCCCCCAGCCCCGTGCGAGCCTCCCAGCCTGGGCACCAAGCTGGGGTGCACAACACGCTTCCCTCACACTGAGCTGCGTTACGACGTCTTTCTCCGGCGCTGAGCTGTGTGCCGTCACGCACTTTCCTTGCACTGAGCCACGATCCCGTGCCCCACTGCCCTCACATCAAGCCACGGTACGCCAGGCTTCCCTCACGCTTCGCTCACACTAAGCCATGCCACGCAGCACCCGCCCAGCACGCTGAGCTGTTACATGTCCCACTTGACTTCCACCAAGCCACCTTACACACTGCACCGAGGCGTCACCCGCTGCACTTCCTTCGCACTGTGCCATGGCACACGCCCCTCCCTAGCGCTGAACTGTAATTCACATTACTTTTCCGCCACACGGAGCTGTACTACACACCACGCAATGAGCAGTGGTACACATCACGCTTTCCCTGGATGCCATAGCTAGGTACATGGCCCAGGGCACATCCCACCTGCGGCGCTAGCCTCACCTCCCACTCATGCCCCCGAGCTAAGCACCCATAGCTTCACTGGTCCTAGTCACAATTTTCCTTGCCCTAACACCCTGAAAAAGCACGGGCAGGTTGCACCCGAGTACGCCACCTCTGTACCCTCATGGTGTTTTCATTTTTTTCTAGAGTATATCTTGGCACAAGGCACTCAGGGCAGGGAGGGTGACAATAAGCATCATGTCTAACCCTCCGTTACAGCCCTTGCTCAGCCAGCTGCAGAGCCCAGGAGTTCTGGTTTTTGGCCCAGGTTGAGTGACCTGCCCTGTGTATTTGAGTCCAGTCAAGTTTTTAAGAATAGAGTTTTTTTTTTTTCTGTGAGCCAGATTGTGATTTTTGGAATAATTTTATGTAAATAAAGTGTTTTTTTTTTTTTTTTTCTTTAGTTGATTCTTCTGAGAAGAGGAAAGCTATTAGGGTACAGGGCAATGAGCATGAGTGAGAATCATAGCTTAGCTTAGGGTGCTGTTGAAGGGCCTGCAAGCAGAGCAGAGCAGTGGGGGAAGAGGGTCGTATATTAACTCCAATAGTGAGGGGCAGAAATGCTCAAGGTCTCCCTGTCCCATGGGGACAGCCACACTAATGACACCAAAAGCAGAATATAAACAACAGAAGCTTTAATGAACCAGGGGATAGGGGTGAGGGAGAGTAAGAGGTTTAGGAGCTGTCAGCCATTCCTGCCTTCCTCTTCAGGGGAATGATGCAGATACTGTTTTTGGCTTCCTTGATTCTCCACCACCGGCCTAGCCTGCAGATGAGAAAAAGATGAGGTTCAGATTCCATGTGTCCTCACAGAAAACTGTGTTCCCCATCCTCATCCCGGGCATGACACGGGATCAAGGTGCCCAGCCCCTGGAGGGACCTGGGCCCCACGTGCCTCCACCCAGCTGCAGCTTTGCACCCACAACCCAGGGTAGAGGGGACAGTACCGGTGCTCCTGCCCAAGGCCAGCCACAAGGAAGTCACCTGCCGCCGAGAACTTCAGGCTGTTAACGAAGCCGACCTGAAGGGGAGAGGATGGGCATGAGGGGCAGCAGCTACAGCATGGCAGCTTCACACTCAGTGACTCAGCCCTTGTGTGGCCTCCTAGAAAGCCACACATTAAGCCAACAGAACAGAGCTAAGCCCGCCAGCATCCCCAACCTCCCCACTGTGCCCCATCCATACCAGGGGGATGTCAAAGAGGGGCTCCAGTTTCCGAAATCCCTCGCCTGATTTCCACAGCTTCACGTTGGCACTGTGTGAGCCTGGGGTAAAGAAACAGAGATCCTCCCAATCTTAAAATGGGAGCAAGGCCCCCTGCCCTGTTTCCCCTACCCATCCCCTCAAAGCAACAGGAAAAGCACGGCTCTCGCAGCACAAGGCACCTGTAGCGACAAGGTCACTGTTGTGCAGGGCAGCCACCGCTGAGACCCAGTATGGCTGCTGCAGGTTGTGCGAGCCATGTGTGCCATGAGCCTGCCTCACTACTGCCAGCGGCCTCTTCTTCGTCAGTCCCCAGAGAGCGACAGATCTGCGAGGGGAGAACGGGTGGTGATGGAGGTGCAGAGGGCATGGCCATGCCCACTCCCAGAGCAGCCCCATCCTGGCACTCACCCATCATCTGCACCTGACAACATGTGCTCCTCATTGATGAGCTGAATACAGTCAATAGAGCCCCTAGAGGGGGTGTTTAGCATTGGTTATCAGCATGCTTTGGGAGTCTCCCAAGGGAAGGGAGATAAAGCCCCATGCACCCAAGAGCTCACAAGGGCATCTGCTGTTGTAATAAGGAGCACCCACTTCACCCCCATGCAGCCCAACCTGCCTGCTCGCAGCCCACATAAATCCCCTCATCTGCCTCAGACCTACTGGTGCCCATAAAACACAAGCTGTGACTCCTCGGGAATCTTCCAGATCCGCACTGTGCCATCCCGTCCCCCTGACGTCACACAGCACTCTCGGCTCAGGCTGTCCAGCCCTGTGATGACGTCCTGGTGCCCAAATCTGGAGGGAGAGAGAGAAAAAAAAATAAAAAAGGGGAGGGTTACCTGAGTCACAGCTCTCTGCTCCCCTGCCTCTGTGCAGGGCTGCTGGTACCTCCCAGACCAGAAGGGTCCTGGGGTGCCTTTGGTCAGCAGGCTGGCCAGCTGCTGTGCCCAAAGGGTCAGTGCTCTCTTCACCTCCCACTGCCTGACCAGGGTCTTACAGGGTTTCTATGTACGCATTCTCCGCCACATTCCAGACCCTGACGGAGCGGTCGTGGGAAGCACTGTACAGCTGGTGTGTACCCTTCTGGAAGGACAGGCCCTGCGGAGGAACAAGGAGGCAGATGGACACATGCACGGCTGCAAATCTTCCCTTTCCCATCCATCTCCCAGGGATCCCCCAAGGCCAGGGGTTGCCCCACAAACCCACCGTCCTGTTCAGAGGTACCATACGTCCAAGCTACCCCTTTGGGGACAACAAGAGGTTCACAGACCTCCAAAGGCCCTGGGATGGCCCTGGTGAGCAGTTACAACTGGGGGCGGGTCTGCAAAGCCAATTCCTCATGAGGACAGAAGGACACCAGGGCAGCTTTGCATGCCCTCAAATGAGTCCTTGAGACTTCCTTCCCCATTTTCCAGCCCCTGCGAGGTAGGAAGGGTAACCAACCCCCCATGTAAGAGTCAGCAGGGACAGCAAAGTTGCACACAGCTGCCTGACCTCAGAGGCAGCAAAGCCGATGCCCATAGCTCCCGCCACTTACTCACCGACACAGCATCACGATGACCAGTGAACTTGTACAGGTGCTTGCAGGTAGCTGCCTCCCAGATCATTATCAGTTTGTTCCTGTCTCCAGTTGCCTGGCAGGAAGCAGGAGATGCCTGAAACCTCTGGAGTCCCACAGCCCTCCTGAGCTCTGTGCACAAGGCTCCCATCCCACCTGGTCCCATTCTGCAAACAGGCCACAAACTCTAGAAAGGTTGAGGGCCGTTTTAATCTAACAAGGTAAATCTGCAGCTGCAAAACTATTTTCCAGGTGACTACTTGTCACTTACCAAGTACTTGCCATCCGAAGAGATAGCCATGCAGAGAATGTGAGCTGTGTGCCCCACCTGCTGCTCTTCTGTGCCCTTCTTCCCTCGAGGCACCACGCACAGCCTCTTCCCACTCTCCACCTCCCCTGCAAGAACCGTGGCCTCTGTCAAACGATGGAAATCCCTGCCCTCTCCACCTCCCCTGCGGCAAGTTGGCATCTCACTCTCCCCAAAAAGGGTGAATAAACCTTGCACAACACCCCAGAAGAAGCAACCATGATGACCCTGGATCTGCCAGTGGTTGTGTCCTGGAGCCCATGGTCCCCATGCTCTAGGGAGAGCTTCCCTTTTCTCCCCATGATCCCAGCATCTCCTGGGACAGCCCAACACCCCCAGCAAGACCCTGCAGTCCTCCTGCAGTAGGGGCTCTGCAGGATTTAAATAGGAGAAATGGATTGATTTATTCCCTAAAGAGGAAACCAGACTTGCATTTAATGATGGAGCAATCCTTGGCAGCTGAAAAGATGAACTTGTCATCTGGAGAAACAACAAGGCAGGTGATGGGCTGCTGGTGCCCTCGCAACACGCGGATGCTCGCTGGATCGGGAGGTTGCACCTGAACGGAGAGAGAGCAGGTTATGAACAGGGTCCCTCCCTGGTCTGAACTCCCAGCGCTTCCCCAAACACAAGGGTGCCCGGCCACATGGCTTCTAAAAGGTCAGTATCCCCACACAGCAAAGGGTCCTAAAACAACCTCCCTCCCTTCCTCCAGGGCACAAATCAAATGCTGCTAATGTCCCAGGGAGGGAGAAGGGCCCTTGTTTTTGCATTCAGCACAAGCATGGGAAGCCCATGTGCGAACAGCGTGGCAGAGCAGGGGCCAGGCACTGGCCGAGCCCAACAACTGCCCAGGGAAGCGTTTCTCCAAAGGTCAGCACTACAGCCGCCCAAAGCAGAAAGGGCTCTCCCAAGCCCAACACCTCTGCGTACTTACATCCTTGGCGACCAGCCGCTGCAGTCGGCCCTTCTGCTCGAGCTGGGGAGCAAGGACAAGCGTTTGCAAGAAGGGCTCGGAGACACCTCCGCCCTCCCTGCCTGGGAGGGCAGGCACTCCGTCCCCGGGGGCTGCTGTGCCCCGGCAGGGAGCAGGAGGGGGGACCCGGGCTGCTGCCCTGCGACTCACCACGTCCTCCTTCAGGCGGTCGGCGATGAGATCGTCCTCGAAAGCCTCTTCCTCCGCCTTCTCCTCCTCTGCGCGCGACACGGGGACGCGCGGCT
>VZSV01000043.1:5459537-5476135 GCA_013398735.1 Nothocercus julius | reverse complement strand
GCCGGGAGAAAGCGCCTGCGCTGCCCTTTGGAGAGGTGAAGTGGGTCCGCCTGGCTCCCCGTGGGCTCTTCCTGCTGGGAGGTCCGAGCTTCGCTCGCGGCCTCTTTCCCTTCGTTTCATGTCTCCGTGTAGGTTGCTGGCTCCTGGGAGGGCTTTGCCACCATGATCTGTGAGAAGGTGAAGCAGTTCTTCGTGGGGTTTGGGGATAACCCCTGCTCCGTCCCCATCCTGGTGTGCGGCTCCACTGCAGCCCTTGTGGCTCTCGCCTGGGCCGTGAGAAAGCTGATGAAGAGGAAGTTTGTGCGAGCTAAGCACCATGGAGAGGCCCTGGAGCAGATGGGGAAGGCCGTCCAGCAGTTCAAAGAAGAGGTAATGTGACATTTGGGTCCTTAGACCCCTTCAAGAGGACGGGATATTTCAAATGAGGTTGTAGACATATGTCCACTGTATATTCACCTTTGCCTACAAAAGATGCTTGTCCTCCTCACTGGGCCTCCGAGAGCTTGCTCAGAGGTTTGGCTGGTTGCTCCCTAATCTGCTTCAAGCCGGCATACCTGCGTTACCAAAAGCAAGGTGAACTATAAGCAGGTTGAACCATAAGCAGGTTTCTAATTTGGTGAACTCTGCTCTGACAGAGAGTGCTCATGGACCTGCGCTTGCACAACCTCCTTTATTCATCGATATCTCATGCTCCTTATCAGGGCGCCTGGTTCTTGCTCACTGGAGAGCAGCTGAGGTTCCAGAGCTCTCTAACTTGATGCATGCTGGAAGGAAGGCATTACTCAGCCTGATACGGGCTGGATCAGGTCCTGAATTAGTTGCAAGTCATTCCTGCTTCCATGAAAGGCTCTTTCCCTTCAGTCACAGCTCAGCCTTCAGTCAATATGATTTTCAAAACACTGTTGGCGTTGGCACATCCTGGCAGTGCCTAGCAGAGCCGGTTTAGCACCAGTCCGGCTTGTAGTAGGGCTGACTCCTACAATGAGTCTGTTTTTTTTGGGTGTTTTTTTTTTTTTTTTTTTTTTTTTTTTTTTTTTTTTTTTTATGAACAGGAGGTCATTTGGGTGAAGTTAAATTGTTCCTTTACAGAACCCGGATGTCCAGACTAGCCACATCCTGTCGCTGCCGCTGGCAGAGCTGGTGCAGAAACTGAAAGAAGGCTCCTTGTCCCCAGAGAGTGTGCTCTACTCCTACATAGAGAAGGTGAGGGACCAGCCCTGCTAGGCAGGACAGGCAGCAGAGAAATCCTCAGTCTATAGAGACTCCTTTTCTGACTGTAGAACAAAGAAGTACATCTCCCTGAGTTAAATATATTTGTCACCTGTCCAGCAGAAGTGGCCCTGGTTCCCTTGTTCTGCCTGTTCAGAGGACTGGTCCTCTGACACAGAGGCAGATCCTGCTTTACTGTCTGCTGCAGGGCACCTTCCACACCTGCCACTTCAGTAGGACTGGAAAGGGCCAGGCAGCACATCCAATGCAGGTCCCACAGGGTATTAACCACCACAACTACCAAGCTTAATATAGATAGTGATGTGTTTAAAATCTCTTTTGTGAGGAGAACAAAACAAACAAACAATCAAATTAAAACAAAAAAAAACCCCAAAATATCAGCTTTCTTCCAATGCTGAATGAAGCTCACTTATTACTTAGGAAAGCTGTGAGCTGAGGGCTCATGGGCCTCATATAGTTCATAAAATGAAGGGCTCACCTCCTTCAAAGGGACATTCAAAGGGATAGAGCACTTCTTAGGTCAAATAGGAGACAGCAGAGAATCTCCCAGAAGATGGCTGTGGGTTTTCTCTTCTTGCTGATTCTTGCTCAGAGAATAAGCTCAGGCTGCGTGGACTAGAGAGGTGACTGGCCTTTCTCTTCTGTTCTGTGCTTCCATGCTAAGGCCCTAGAAGTCAACCAGGACGTGAACTGTGTAACAGCATTTATTCCTGGCTGCCTGCAACACATTCAGGAAATGAGAAACAAGAAGAAAGGGTTGCTCTACGGTGTTCCCATCAGCATTAAGGATCATGTGCTTTGCAAGGTGTTTTCTCTTTCTGTTGTATTTGGGAAGCTCAGGAACTAAGAGCTGGTGAGCCATGGGGGTTGGGTGCAAGTGCACATGCCATGTCATGAAGGAGACTGGTTTGTGATGGGCTTTCTGTTGTGTCTACTCACCATTTCATCCAGCTCTTTAGAAATAGATGGCAAAAGGACCTGAAGTCAGACCTGCAGAGGGGAAAAAGCCCAATGGGAAATGGAGACAGAATTGACATGCAGAAGTGTGGGGTGAGGAAGAGTATCTTGGTGCTTAGTCACCTCAGCCTGGGATTGGGAATAGGGACAAAAAGGCTTATTTGCAGGCTGACTGCAGCTACATGTTGGTGCTAAAAGTTTCCTGGAGTGTCAAATTCTTTTTAGGGGGAACAGCCTTGAGATTTCTATGTCTTCATGGGCACAGTCCTCAAGTTGGATCTGCAAGCTTACTCCTTAGGAGCGGTGCTGTAACCTCCACTTTGTATCTCTAACGAGTTCTATGTTTGCCCTCTGGGTTCAAGGGCTGTGGATGCATCTGTGGTTCAGGACAGAAGCTTAGTGTCCCAGAGCAAGAGGAGAGCATACTGATGAGAGTGCTGAGGAGCCAAGGAGCAATCCCATTCGTGAAAACCAACACGGCACAGTGTGTGATCAAGTAATCAGCGGGACCCCCTTCCCTAATTGTTGCCTTGCCTTGTCCTAGGCTTAGCCCCGTGGAGCTTGCTCTGGGGCATGCTCTTGAGGGTTGGTAGAAAATGATCCTTGACTCCCTGAGACACTGCTGAGACCTTTGCTTCATCTTCCTAGAGAGGGGCAACAGAGAAGATTGCAATTCAGCAGCTGCTCTGCAATACACAAAACACTAATTTCTCTATAAGTTTTCATAGATCAGGCATAGCTTAGATTCTATCCCCTTCCTTGAACTTGAATTCACCTCAGAGATGGTAGTTGGCATAACCATAAGTCATGGTGCACCTGTTCTGACCCATAAATTTCTCTGTTTGGCTCCATCGTATGGATGCAGCTGAACTGAGGACAGTAGCAAATGCCCAGCCTTCTCACTCTTTTCTCTACTCATAAGCTCTGCGGTCCCTCTTGGGTTTTGTTTTCCCCTGTGCTTGCACTGCTTTTGGAAGAGGGACCAAGTCTCAGCAGCAGGAAGCTTGCATTGGCCAGGTTGTCCATATTGTTTGCTCCTGAATTATGCAAGTTGTTTTCACTCAGTTGAACTTATCCACTGAGTGAATGCTCCCCCATCCTACACAGCAGGAACAATGAGCAGGTTTCCAATGACTGACTTGTTCCTTTTGATCTCTTCCAGCTATGACTGCAGCAATGACATTTATGGCCAGACGCTGAACCCTCTCAACCACAAGAAGAGCCCTGGAGGCTGTTCTGGAGGAGAGGGAGCTCTGATTGCAGGGGGAGGCTCCATCTTGGGCTTTGGATTGGACATTGGTGGCAGCATCCGCCTGCTGTCCAGCTTCTGTGGGCTGTGCGGGCTCAAACCCACAAGTGACAGGCTCAGGTAGGTGCTGGGGTCCGCTCTGCCTGCATTATCCAAAGTTTGTGTTTTCTGACCAACATTTGCAGACTAGCACAACTGACGTGCTCAGCCTGCTCTTACCACTTCAGGAAGAGAGGCCCCAAAGGTGCTTGGTCCCTTGAGCTGCAGATAGGACAGATGCCATCTAGCCTTGTCCTCCTATGCCAGGCAAAGGGCTGGGAGAAATCACCTGGCTCAACAAACCTAGAAATGCTGATTTAGTCTGGAAGCCACCACCAAATGTCCAACTCACATGTCTTGTCATCTACAGAGAAATTTCACAAGCTTTAGGAGGCAAGCCATAAAGCAACCCAGTGGCTAGAGAAGGGAGAACAGGAGCAACTGTGGGTGTTTGCAGTGTTTGAGGGACCTGCAGCAACTAGCCCACTTAATGTCAGCCTTGTCCACAAGACTTTCTTCCTGATCACAAACCTTCAGCAACTTCGCTAGCAGCAAGCTTGCAGTCTCTGTCTCACCTTCTGTCCATGAGTCTCATGTATTGCTGTCTTTTGTATTTAAAAATGTGTTTCTTTCTCTCCCATAGTTATTGGGGAATTAGTGATCCAGTGCATTGCCTCCAAACAGGTGAGCCAGACGCTGGGTATGCAGACCTCAAAAGCAAGGAAGAAGCTTGTTATTGATGCTATTAAAAAGCTTCTTCAGAGAACAAGTGTGGCCAGATGGCTTCACAGCTTGCCTTGGTCAGAGGAAATTGCCATCTAGAGCCACCAAGGTCTCTGGCTGCCTGCTCTTCATTTTGGTCATGAGCATGTCTGTCCATGGGCAATGTCAGTTTTGTCACAGTGGGAGTGGAAAGCCCTTCTCAGTCCCGGCCAAAAAAAAAGTCTATCAGCTAACCAGCAAAAGGTAGACACACATATGCAAAAAAAAAAAAAAAAAAAGATGCTACCATAGGACATGTAAAGTGAACTTGGTGAACTTGGGGACTAAAGCTCATGGACCTAAAATTTCCTCTCTCTGTTTGGTAGCAGTGTAATCAAAGATCTTCTTTGATGGTCATGTGGTCATGGGAGGTGGGAAGGAAAGAAAGAAAGCAAGATGTTCTTGTGTGGTAGCAACACATCCACCCTTGACATATCCTATGACCTTTACCAGCTTAACTGAAGAACAGGTATTTGGCCTAGAAGCTGTGTATATTTTTCTCTGTGGCAGCTACAGGTGTGGTGGGGCCGATAGCAAGAGATGTGGACAGTCTGGCCTTGTGCATGAGAGCACTTTTGTGTGAAGACATGTTCTGCTTGGACCCCACAGTGCCACCCATCCCCTTCAACATGGAGGTAGTTACTAAAGTGTGGTGGGTCAATACATGGAACTAATGCTCGTTAGGTTCCCACTTGAGCCAAAATCCTGGCATCATGGGCTGAGATCTCTGCAGCTATCCTGGGACTGAACTCCACAAAGACTGAGATAGACTGACCACAAGTGATAAGGGCAGAAGATAGTAGGAAGAATGGGAGGAAGCATAATGTAAAGGAGGTTAAACTCTGTGAAATTTTCACCTTGGGCTTCTCCCCAGCCATTCTCTATCTCCTTGTTCTCACAGGTGTTTAGCAGCCCCACTCCCCTTCGGATTGGCTTCTATTCCCTGGATGGCTACTTCTTGCTTCCACCCTGTGTAACTCGGGCTGTTTATGAGACCCGTCTGCTGCTCGAGGAAGCTGGACACACGGTAGGTTAGCTAGGTGGGCCCCTTGGGTGTGGATGAATGTGTATGTGCATTTCTGTCTACACTTTCCATCTTTTATTGGACTCCTCAGCCAAATTTACCTCACTTCAGCAGAGATACTGAGGTATCCAAGGTAAGAAGGTCTCAAAGGTTTCATGAATATAGACTACCAAGAAGGGGGAGAAAGGAGAAGCTCCCATAATGATCTCCGAAGAGTGATGGGTGTATTCAGCTGTTTATTAGACATCAGAAAACTCACCCCCAGAGACAGCAAATCAGCTCTTAGGAATTCTACTTACTGAGTTTCTGTCCTCTTCCTCTCCCAGATGATCCCCTTCGTTCCTCCCAGTGTTGACTATGCAATGAACAGCTTGTTTGTGAAGGGGCTCTTTGCTGACAGCAACTCTGCTTCTGCATGCATGTGGTATGGCTGATGCATCCTATCCCTACCTCTGTACATGAAACAAGTGAGGAAAGGGTACTAGGTGCCTGTGGGTAGGTGGGATAGCTCTCAGTGCTGCAGGCTGCAGCACATCTGATGCACTAAAACATCAACAGCAACAACATCTGCTCTTTGTCTTGCCCCTTTGGGCCAAATTCAGATGTCTAAGAACAGCCCTTACCCATATGAAAAGACCCGCTCCCTGATTAGATCATTCCTGCAGCCTGAGTGGTGACAGACAAATAGTTTATTCCCTGTTTAACTGCTTCCCCTGCTTAACCATAAGCTGTTTGGTGGGACTGAAGTCCCAGAGCATGGAATCATAGAGGCCTTTTCTGGGTGGGAACAGAGCTCTGCCTCGCTTTTTGCTTTACAACACTGAGGGTCACCAGGAGATGGTGGGACTCTCCCAGGTGCAGGCTTTGTTTGGTTGCAGGGTTTCTGCTTGTGTATTGGTGTCAATAAATCAGAGACTGAGACCTGGTTCACTGTCAGCATTTGGACTGGCTCGTGCCCACCTCATCCTTGTCTTTCCCTCCAAGCAAACTGGACTCTTTGGACCTAGGCTGTAGCCACTTCATCCGCTGTGATGGGCTCCCGACTGTGCTAAGAAAGATCCTGGCTTGTCTCATAAAGCCCCTGGTGAGTGGCCTGCCTTTTACCACATCCTGTCTGGGTGCAGAGGGCCACATCTGTCAGAAGATAGGGATGGTGGTGGGTCCATTTCAGGGCTCCCGAGTTACTCTGAGGAGCACAACAAAACCTCCTCTGAGGAGGTCAACAAAAGGAGAACCAGCTGGAGCTGCCTGGCTTGATCCATCTGTTTTGGGATGGTGGTGGTGGGCTTGGACCAAGGTGGCCACATACCCAAGAGAACGGTTGATTCAAAGTGAAGCAATAGCCAAAGCTAAGGCAGTGTGGACCCAAAGGCAAGCTGGAACCCTGCGGTAGCCTGACAATGTGGACTCTGCTTTGTAACCAGTGGCTCAAGGTCAGACAGGAACAGTGCAGCACAGCTTGAACTCTCTGAAAGCTTGCTGGCCCCCCAGGCCGTGGGATTTTGCCTCCTCTCTCCTAGGTCACTTCCAAACGTTGATGCTCCTCTGACAACTCAGAATCATCAGCTCTGACCAAAAGGGCTGGGATTCAGCTACACTGGGGATAGCCTGGGGATCAAGCCCACTTATTCCAGAACCAAACCACAGCCTGTTGCAGCCACGGCCATCCTCAGCTTGTCCACTGATGGCCACTGTTCATTCCTTTGCAGTTCCCTAGTTTTGCCAGCTATTTGGACATGCCATGTGGAGCGGGGTAAGAACCTTTCAGGGGGTCAGACACTGGTGTGGGAGCAGGTTGCTGCAGAAAGGGGCTTTGCAGTATAATGCAGGGAAGAAAGCTGAGCACAAGCTCTGGTCAGTCTCTCTGCTTTAGAACTGATGGGTGAATTAGCCAGATGGCAACTGCAAGTAGTAGGCATAAAAATTGTCATAAGATTGTGATTTCCTTTCCCCACTGACAGGAAGCACAGCCCCAAAAGTTGTTCTTGTAATCACTGTGTGGCTACAGAGCCACAATAAATGTGTAGTGAGATTTCAGCTGGGCCCACTGTGCAGTGTGAGGATCAGGTTAAGGAGAGCTTTGCTGCAGCGCTTCTCAGGGCTGTGTGTGGGGCTGGTGGCATGACTGCATTGCACACATTCTGCCCCCTTTCCCAGGGAGGCTGCGTACCTGCTCAGTGACCATCACTTGTATTTGGCTCATTGCAGGTCACCAAAGGAACTCGCAGACCTCCATGCTGCCATGATGGTAATGGGATTCCTTGAATGTGATGAATACCATCCCTGTTCCTGAATGAGGTTGTCTCGCCACTGGTGTGATGGTGATGGCTATTTGACATAGGTTCTCAGGCTGTTGTGTAACATGGACAGATTTTTGTAAGGTCTCTATCCATGCAGGAAACAGTGTGCTTTGAATCCCAGGTGGCTTTACGCTTGCAAAAAATGCAGAATTGAATTTTACTGCTCCAGAGAGGACATTTTTGCTGTTAGAGCTGTGGGAAGCAGAAGATTTCCCAGAAGTCAGTCTTGCAATGTAGTGTATGTCTTTGTCAGCATCAAAGATTTTGTCCTCATAGAGAAACAGCAAGATGCTTTTAGAGAAGTGGGAATTATTGGTGACTCGTCCAAACATGTTCCCTTTTTCCTGGTGTTTGTAGTCTACTCATGCTGTTCACCTCCTTGCTGAAAGCAAACACCTTAAAGCTTCAGTCACTACTCTGGTCTGTGCAACTTGAATAGTGCTCCCAGGCAGCTGAAAGTAACAGGTTACAAATAAGTGCAACATACAGTGCTCAGGGGCATAAAATGTTGGGTCCATATTGATTGCTAATGTGCTGCAGAGGGTGATAGGATTGTATAGACAGGGGACAAGCTCCCAAGAGAGGAGGAGGCTGGTGCATCCTGGAATCTGTAGCAATCTCTTGGCTCTGTCTGGTTAGGTTTATCGCTGGGAATTCATCACCCGATGGAAGAACCTTGACCTGGATGTTGTACTGTGTCCTGTGCTGGGACCGGCCTTCACCTTGGACTGTGTGGAGACAAATCTTGGTAAGCCTCAAAGAGCAGATGACAAATGGACAGACTCAGCTGGCAATCCACCAAACTTATTTGGAGGTGGAGAAATCCAAGAAAATCCTTGTGGAAGTCCTAGCTTTGTTTCCATATAGCTCAAGCCCTCCCTTCTCATCCTGCCTGTAGCATTAGAGGACATCTCAAGGGGTGACATTAAGGCAAAATGAAAGCTGGGATGATCACAGCCTAAGGATCCTGAACACCAAAAATATATCAGCTACTAGGAAGGTTTCAAGGTAGGGGACTGAAGTGATAAATTAGCTGGTTCAGCTGCTCTTGTCTATGGTTAATACTGGCCAGCTAAGTCCTGTTTCAGGAACTGTTCCTGGCTCTAGGCTGTTTTGCTTCTGCTTGCATGGTGTGGGCACTTGTGTTTGAAGCAGCAGGGTGTGAGTCCACCTCAGAGTGCTTTTGACATGTCACAGGCCTTACACATGCTCCCAGGATATCCCGCTCCTTCCCTCACTCTTTTCCAGATGCTCTGTCCTCCACTATGTTGTACAACATCCTCAACTTCCCTGTGGGAGTCGTGCCTGTCACCGTGGTCACAGAGGCAGATGAAGAACAGCTGCAGCTTTACAGTGGGTACTTGGATGAGCCCTGGGACAAGGTCCTGAAGAAGGTGAGAAGGATGGGTCCTTTCCAGGGATTGGGAAGTTCAGGGCAAGCTTGTTGCTTCAGAGCTCCCTTTGTCAGATCACAGCAATCCCAACTGGACTGTGGGGTCATGCTTTCTGAAAACCTCGACTGCTGTCATGCAGCCCCAAACCTGGCACAATATGGGGTCTTTGCTCTTCTACTTGTCTTCTTTTGCTGAGGTGCTAGTGTTAAGGCTTGGCTAGTCTGTCTTTGGCTTGTTATAGCCTGATCCCATTGAGCTGGTTTGGTGGCAAGGTCCAAACACTTTCACAAGCGTTTGCTGCTCATGATACCATAAATTGCTGGATATGGGACCACTTCAGGTCTGGATTGACTGCCAGAGAAGAGGACACTTCCACCCCCTTCAAGAAGAGGTAGCCTGACTTTCTTATTCCTTGAGGACCTTGGGTCAGGACAGTGCTCCTCTGTGTGGCTCCTGCTCTGTGGTATGTTCATTAAGGTCCTGGAGACCTTCCTTCCACCAGAGTTTGGAGATGTATTAGATCTTCAGCTTTTGAGTATCCTCTGTCACGCTTCTCTGCTCTCCATCTGTTTTAGGCAGTGGAAGGAGCTGTAGGGCTGCCTGTGGCTGTCCAGTGTGTGGCTTTACCATGGCAGGAGGAGCTGTGCCTTCGGTTCATGAAAGAGGTTGAAAGACTGACCTATGAGAAGAAACAGAGAACTGATGATTCGGGGGCTAGCACAGCCCATGGACTGAATCAGGCCTCACTGGGAGAAGCCTCTGTGGCTTGGCAGTCCCTAAAGTCAAGTAGCACATTGCCAGAGGTGTCCAGCACGATCAGCAAGGCAGAGGAGAGCCCAACAGTGCAAAGAACAGCCTTGCGAATCACCATCGCCGAGAACCAGCGGGATGACATGCAAACAGCTATTCTCCAACCAGACATTCAGAGTGATGGGCAAACACCATCATCCCGGCCTCTCACGTCAACACCACAGAAGCAGACTGATGTAAAAATGTCATCACAGCCTGATGTGACAACACTGGCGTCCTGGTCAGATGAGGAGAATGAAGGGCCCATCCTGATTCGCCCACCTGACAAAAGAGAGGACCTGCAGCCTCGTGAGGCAGAGCGTCATGTGCAAACACAGGCATCCCAGAGGGATGAAGAGAGGGACCCACAGACTGGTGAGTGAGAGCTTGGTATGCAGACACAGGTACCCCCGAGGGATGAAGAGAGGGACCCACAGCCACCATGGTGAGTTAGAGTTTGATGTGCAAACACAGGTACCCCATAGGGATGAAGAGAGGGATCCACAGCCCGGTGTCTCAGAGCCTGCTGTGCAAACACAGGCAGCTGATGGTGACATGTCAAGAGAGGACCAAAGCCAACCAATCACCCAGGTTAAGCTCACCGCTCTGTGATGTGCAAATCCCCACTTCCTCGTCTATGGAAATAAAACTTGGAATGCAACTCAGCGGCTATGCTGACCCTCCTTGTCACTGCTCAGTTTCTGTGCCTGTGAAAAGTGTCAGGGGTCCCTTAGCAACACCAGGACCTCTCAAAATATCTTTTGAGAGGAGACATTACCCTTCACTTGGCCTATTAAATTCTGCAGCTTGTTAGCTAGAAGAGCTTTTGGGGATGTGGGATTTTATAGGTGTTCTTTGCCCTTAGATGGCTGCTCCATATGTAACATGGAACAACTACTGTGTGGTGGCTTGATGGGACATCAGGAAAGTGGTTACAGTGAGGTGTCCAGCATCCTGGGACCCTTTGGGAGATCCCTAAGATTGCTTAAACCATCTTAAGCTTAACTTGCTTGAGGGGCAGAGGGCTAGCTCTGAAAACCTCCTCCTCTCTGCGCAGGTCAGGGAGTGGGTAGTGACTGTCACAGCAACCTGAGTCCAAGCAGCTTTGAACTTCATGTGAGCATTAAAAAATAAGAAAATAAAAGAGGGAGAAAGGAAATTTAAGTGGCTAAAATTACTCCCATAGTTGTTTTACACAGCTGAATGAAGATAATTGTATTGGCAATTGTGAGTGATTACAGTATTATCTGCCATCAAAAAAGTTATTTTTTTGAATGCTAAAGGAATTAATGATACATAAAACTGTGCTTAGATTGAGTGCATTCATCAGCAGAAATGCCTCATGTTGGCACTGCTAGACTGTAATTACTCCAGCTGCTTGGAGAGAGAAAGAGAGCAGGAGATAGGGGCTATTGTGGATACTGCCAAAGATTTACATATATTTACATCCTGAGCATCTCTGGGGGAGAAGAGCCAAGGCAGAAAAGCTGGAGAGGGGGGACAAGTTTGACCACATCTTTTTCTTTAGTGGTGCATTTCAGAGAAGAGAATAAGGGGTCATCTCTGTTTCTAAAACTTTACCTAGAGTGTAGCCAGCACGGAGAAGAGGCTGAAATGCTCCTAAGCATTGTGCAGTATGAACCTGGTCTTTATAGGATGCTGCTCAGGGTCTGTTGACTTGACTAAACCTATTACTGGGATCACAAGCTGTGATGGCCCCGTCCTCTGAGAAGAGAAGGTCACTGGATGCGATACAGCCTTTCGGGTGAGAGCCACCAGAGAGCAGGATAGAGCTGCTGGCCTGGCATAAATCTGGGGCTCCAGAGGCTTTTGCACCCTGTAAGCCTGCACGTGGCTTGTGCAGTGAGCACTAATGGAGGTAGCAGCCTCTTTTCTTTCTCTTGGGGTGAGCTTGAGCATTTGTAGAGAGCAACACTTTGATTTCAGGTGATTTTAAGTCCTCTTAAAAAATGACGGAAGGTTTACTGTTGGTCCATCCTGGCTTGTCTGCTTTTGCTAAGGAGGATGTCTCAGGAGTTTGATCCCATGGTGCTCAACCTGCTGCTGGAGTTTGTGCTGGTGCCCAGGATTGTGTCTCAGACCTGCAGGGTGCTGGTTTGCTCTGTCAGCTCTCGCCTCGCTGCGTGCGAAGCTCCCTGTGCTTTTGAACCCGCAAGGGCCTCCCTGCCACTGTTTCTGATTGAACGTGGAAGGAGTGGGGGGAATGGCAGAAATTATTTGAGTTTCAAGCCACCACAGGCCAAATTTTGATTCTAATAGGAGCCAGGTTTAATCCTGACAATGTTCCCACAAAGAAACATTCTCCCATAGATCAGGGTCAAGATTTAAGTGTGGTCCTGAGCCCTTTTGTGTCTCGCAATGTGTCTGGCCTGAAACCAGATCTCCTTGGCCACCAGCCAAGGGCCACCAGCACAACTTTTCCTTGACTGGAAAAACACATACCTGGAACAGGTTCGTGTTTTTTTTTCTGAGCCTCACTTTCCAAACAGGCCAGGAGAGGGAGACAACCAGCCAGGCACCGCACAGGCCTGATTTCCAGGCCTGGCAGCTCTCCGTGTCTGCCGTCGGATGGGAGCATCCGCACTTACATGTACACCCAGACATTCCCAGTGCTCCCAGAGGGAAGGTTTGATCTGTCAAACCCCAATTAACATTTAAAGGAGCAGGAGAGACGTTGGACAGAAGGAGAAGCTGAGGCCGGGGCAGACGTGTGCCTGACCGGGAGTTGCTTGTGGGAGCTTCCCAATGGCAGGAGCAGGATTCTCCTTCCTGGGGACCCTCTGGGTCCTAGGGCAGATTTGATTAGTCTCCACATTGACTGATGTAAGCCCTCCTGCACCTCAGTCTGGGGAAGGTCTACAACGTGGGCTAAAGGGGGACCATTTTATCATCATCCCATGTCAGCAGTTCGGAGAGAGCTCACCCCAGGTCCCAAGGAGGTCCAAGGGGTCTGAGCATGCAGAATCGGCCACAGAAGGGCCCTTGCTGGTCTCCTGCCATTTCATCCTCCTGGTGCCACCAGAAACCCACCTCATCGAGGTTGTTCTTTAAAATGAACCATCCCATCGATCAATCGGTCCCTGCTGCCTCCCACACCTTCCCTCCCCCTTGCATCTCCGGTGGGCCGGCAGCGCTGAAGAACTGGTGAGATCACCCTGGCGTTGAGAAGAAATAAATAAATAACCAAATAAAAATGCTGACGTGGAGAAGTCAATCAGCTTTGTGTGGCCTTGTAATATCTCATTTTATCCGCGCCACGCTTTATTAAATTCTCATAAACCTGTCAATGAGGACAGATACCATTTCAGTTTACCCCATTAGTTCTACACAATGACATCGGGGGAGAGGAGGAGAGGGAGGTGGGGAGGAGGCACTTGGTGTGGAGAAAAGAGGAATGAATTAAAAAAAAAAAAGAGAGAAATCCAGAGCCAAACTCGGCTTCATGACAATAATGTAATAACATTGGCGCCCAGGGAAAGTAATTGAATTAAGTGGCTTTTGTTAATGGTTTTAAGATTTAGAAATGTAAATAATAGCTAGGGCTCTTAATGGGACTCTGGTTTTAGGTAACTGCAGCCTTGAGAATAAGAAATGCTTTGCTGTTTAATATGATGTCAGATAGTTTTGTTACTTCTCCGGTTTCATGCCTGCAAAGCATATTTTGCAGTTTTAAAGCCGGGTGTGTTTATCATCTTTCCTTTCTAACTTCAGACGGAGCTTAATTCGGGAATATTTGCATGAAGCCTTTTTAGCCGGCGCCTATCAGTTATTTGCACCACCAGGAATAAAGTATTATTTCTGCCGAGCTGCTTTGGAGAACTTCCTGACTGAGGGGTTGCTCTGCTCAGCAGCCTTACGTGTTCGTTAAAGGGCAGCAGGAGCCGGTGTTCGCCTCGGCTCGGCTGGACTCTGCTCCTGGAGTAAGGGCCCCCGGAGCAGCACCCTTACGCCCGGCTTAGGCCACTGGGGATGGAGAATCCAGCCGACAGGTAGGATGAGCTGGGCGATTTAGAAATGACTTTCATGGGAACTCGTTCTGCTTAAAATATTATTGGATTTTCATTTAGGAACCTATCAAAGTGCAAGAATAAAGTCTGAGCTGCCTAACCCACATAGGTCCAAACAAACAGCGCTCCCCCCTGCTCCAGGATCTGCCGGCTTGCGGTTTGCAGAGGGTCCTTCAAGCAGGCGCCAGCTCCAGGGAACCTGCCTCACCAGGCAGAATAGTGGGCTTTACATTTATTGACGATGAAGATCTCGCCTGTTTCAGGGCAAAGGCCCTTCCTGGGCTCTGCCTTCAAGACCATTCCCTTAATTCCACCTGCTCTCTTAGCCTGCAGCTCCATGCTGCTGATGAGGGAGGTGACAGCAGGGACAGGCTGCCCCACGGCTGTGGGTCCCATCCAGCAGCAACAATCGAAGCCCCCAACTCCTGCCAAATCTGCTCCAGCTCACCTGGCAAAGGAGAAGGTCCTCAAATTGCAAATGCAAAATCAAAGGGTGCAAGTTACACACTTCCCGCAAGGGTTTCTTAGGTCAATTTGCAAGAGGGGACAGTCAGCAACACAGCTCAGTTCAGCAGGATAGCAGTTGGAAAGAAATTTACATAGCTCTGTAGGTGCAGAAGGACTATTTATTGCTTGCAGAGCCATTAAATAATTGGCCATGATAAGATGCAGGTGATGCTATTTTCAGATTAAAAAAAAAAAAAAAAAAAAGTAAAAGGAGATAAAATGGAATTGTTTCATATTACTGCAAAAAGCTTTCTGGTGGTGGTGACATTTGTCACCCAGTTCTGTAGCCTGACATGTGAGCAGGTGTCAACCATATCCTCAACTAAAATGCCTGAAATTACTAAAGACTGTATTGAAGAGCTTGTATTTTGGTGCATCAGGTGAACTGAGAGAGGGATGAGATGACCCTGATTCAGGACACTGTGCTGATGTATGGGGAGATTCATAAATAGGCAGCTCAAAGAGATCATCAGAGCATGCTGGAGCTGCTCCCAACCTACAGAAACACATGCTTGCGTGAGAGCAGGAGTTTGTTGTGCACAGTACAGGTGAGTGTGGGATTCAGGATGGTGCAGAATGGTCTGTGCTGGGAAAATGTCTTCACTGATAAACTCCCTACACAACCAGGAACCCATTAGAAGGATACAATCCTCTGAAATTTAATTTGCACTTTAAACTTGGGAGGAGTGGTCCTGTTAGGTAAAGATGTAAGATTACGGATGATTTATGTGGAGTTTGGGAGGCACCAGAAGGACAGCCACCCCAGAAAATGAGATTATAAGCTGTCATCTGCAGTTACACACTGGGCCGTGACTACAGGGTGGCCCTCTGCCACCATTTGAGGACACAGTGTGTGGCTTCTGTCTCCCAAGGCTGGAAAATTCTCCATCCTAAGAAGTCTCAGAAGACCAACCTGTGTTGGTCTCCATCCTTGTGCCTGCAGCCTGCTCTTGATGCATTTCTTGTGCCCCACACCTTTGGAGGAAGCAGGGAGCGGTCGCTGCCATGTCTTGCTGTGCCCGCAGCAAGGTCGCGGCTGAGCTTGCAGACAGGTCCCTGAGTAGTCACTTAGCAGCCTTTCCTGCTGCTGGCCAGGTCACTCCTGGTACCCGTGATGGGCTCACAGGTCGCTGTGACCATTAGCACATGCTGCCTTCAGGCAAGGGTGAGGACATCTCAGACCCCTCCAGCTCTCTCTGTCCAGTTTCTAGGCCACATTTGATAATCATGACCGTATCTGGATGATAATCATCCACACCATGTCTGGGAGCCTATCCTACATTTTGAGATGGAATAAATTAGATTTTGGAGCTGGCTTAGTATGACCGTCAGGTAGTGTCCTGCTGGTTGAGGAGAACCTCTACCTCCTGCAGATCGAACTTGCAGCTCCAGGGCAGGTGGTACCTGAAGGACATCACTGCTGAAGAAGTTTTAAACACTATCTTTTTTGGGGACAAAAGAGGGAAGAAGAGGAACCTGGAAAAGGCATACAGGAGAACTAATGTGGATGAAAGAATCTGCTTAAGCTGGTTTTGAATTCAATCAAGGCTGGTGTTGCACCCAAGCCAAGAAAATACAAAATAAATTATCTATTCACATAAATATGGTACCTTGTGGTAAAGGGTTGGATTTTTAGTGTTCTCCACCTCTGAAATGTGAGTCCATAGGAAAAGACTCTTGACAGAAGAGTCCTCAGAAGAGGCAGAGCCTCTTCTGGTATTTAGTCTGTGCTGGCATGGAAATGGTTAATAAGATAATCTCTGGGCCCTCTAACACAAAGAGAAAGTGAGTTTTCTGATCCATAAAGGATCAGTCTGCAGGAAGCCCCATCAGACTCCTCAGCGTGAAATTACACCGCAGCAGGGGGGTACAGTCCTCCTACTGTACAACATTAAAGAGATGAATTAGAACTTGACATTCATGTGCTTAATATGCCTATTCCTGGCATTATCCCACAAGGACCAGTCACTGCCAAGGACTTACGGTCACCAAGCCTAGGAAGGTATTTAGGGTTGCTCATTTGCCTGTTTCCAAAGCTGGGCTATCTGCCTTCCCCATCTAATCTCTCAGCGTTAGGAGCAGGGAGACAAGCAGCCCAGCTCTCCTGTCTCACTGCAATCTGGTCCAGTGAGCGAAGAGCGGCCACGCTGTCGTTGGTCAAATAAATTACAGCGATCCTCTGGACCGATGTGTATAGAACAAGAGGAAAACATGATACACGTAAAATTAAGACCTGATAGTCAAGAGGCTGAGAAAGAGGGAAAGATCCAACCTTAAAAGTATGTTTCTCGGATAGTTGATGCTAAAATATATATATAT
>VZSV01000043.1:5441354-5451354 GCA_013398735.1 Nothocercus julius | reverse complement strand
TTTTAAGTGAGTTTCTCTCTTGTAGCTTACAGACATCTGAGAACTGAAAGGCAAGGAGTCCCTGAGCATTAATTAATTTAGGGACTTGAGAGTAACTTTCTTGATCCTTGTGGTTGACAATACTGTGAGATTAAGTGAAACAGGGAATGAATGACATTACCATGTCCAAAGTGATGAGCTTTGGACAAAAGATTATATTTTCAAAATTCTTCCATTTTTCATAGGTCTTAACAAATGACACTTTCAAGTCAAACTAGGAAGCTACATTGCATAGCTCTTATTGGTTTCATTTGGAGCTCTGCCTAAATAAAATGTGTCCACTTTTACTTTCTGAGTATTTAAATCCATCATTCTTTGCTATTACTCCTAGACTTCATCATGTTACTCCCTGTTAAGCTCTGCCCCAATGTGCGAGCACTATCCACTTGTGAGCCATAAGACTTCCTGCTGCAAGGAGCTGGCAAGTGGCTAAATTCTCACATTTACAACCACTTCTGATAGTCCTTAGTCAACTAAGGTCCTGGCATATGTAAAATCAAGAGGAGTCAAAGCGATGGGGTTATTGTGAGGAGGCTATTGGGGAGACAGGAGCAGGGGAGGAAGAAAGCTGGGAGGATAGGTGGTACCAGGGTCATTTGAGGAAGAAATGCTCTGGCCATAACATCCTTTGTATCTCCTGCACTGTCCTTTTCACCTCCTGACCTTCCCTGGGACAGGGATTTTATGTGGCTCAAGGAAAACATGACAAATAAATTATGCAGGTGAAATGGGTATTTTAATGCTGTTTTCAGAGCTGGGGAACTCAGAGCACCTCCGAATTCAAATAATGGTAACACTGTCCACGTGTGCCAACATGTGGGAACCACGTTAATTCTCCTTCTCAGCAAATTGCTCCCCATGGATGTACCCAGCCTCAGAGACAAAGTCTGGGTCAGAGCCAGGGTCTGAACCCAGTGTCTGGAAAGCAAGCTCGCTCCTTTCCCTTGTTTTGCATTCGGTTGTGGTTGTGAACATCCACTGCCAAATGTAGCTGGGAGATATTGTGAGCAGCCCTCCAAGGGGTTTTCCAGGAGAGTAACACTGCTTCTGGAAACCATGTGGGTTCAAAGCAGGAATGCATTTGGCTCCTTGCTACTCAAAATCCCAGCAAAACATCCACCTTGTGTAGCTTCATATTCAGTCTTACACCGTGACTCAGGCAGGCAAGGAGCGATATGAATTCTATGCATTTGGCCCTTTTTTACTACTTTCTTTTCTTAACCACAATTCAGAGCCCACAGGACAAGGGATGGTACCTTTGTAAAGGGAGAAGCCTTTGTGAGAACCACTGGGAGATGGGGCCATCAACCTGAATGCATAAAATAGCATCAGGCACTGAGAAATTTGTTTCTATCTCGTAAATTAATGAAGAAATTCTCTGCCAGGATGCTGCAAAATGCCAAATAGTCACCTCAAAACACATCCAAGCAGAAAGACACCCAAATATAGCCTTTCTTTCCACACGAGTCCTGCTGTAACCATGGCCCGGCCAAGGCCACCGAGTGCGGTGGTGGCTCCTGCAGCCACAAGCTGCTTAGGGTGACAGCTGGGAGCCAGCGAGCGGGACAGGCACCTCTAAACACATGCTTAAACACGGCGCTATTTGCCCAATAATCAGTAACATCGAGAGGGCGACATTAAACAAAATAACAAATTGTCTGCTGGGCTTCAAATTGGATCCCTTTTTTATTTGATTTTGCTGGGATTTATTCTATTTGACAAACCATGCTGTTTAGAATACAATAGTGGCATAATCACAGCCCGAGGCCCTCATTCTTCAAGATAATGGGATACTTATTCATCTAAGGCAGGTACAAGTCCGTCCTTGGCTTTCGTTTTACAAGATTACTTGTATTTCTGTCTCATTTGCAAAAGGTGATATCTGTCAGAAACCAATTTTCACCCAATTTGGAGTTCTTAATATTTTGTCTTTAAACTCCTTTGTTGTTGATTTTTCTTCCCCCACTGCTTTGACATGCGTTTGGCAGGAAACCTGCGGACAAGCCTCTTTCTCTTTTAAATAAATAAATAAATAAATAAATAAATAGCATCCCTGGCCCTGTTTACATACCTCGACGATTTATTAGTTAAGCGTGACAGCACAGGAATTTTTCAATGTACAAGACATCCTGGCTGGTGTGTGTTCCACTTCATCCTTAAGAAAAGAAAACTGTGCTCGCTTTTGTTCAGCCTGACAGTCTCAAAGTTCACCAGAGAGGAGCCGCCGGTTCCCTGCGAGACGTGCCAAAAAAGCAGGGGGTTAAATGCTAAGTGCTAAGTACTTCAAGGGGTGAACTTAAATGTTTTTTTTTAAGTAAAGGCAAGCGAATCAGGGATTATTTTTTTGGCAGGAATGAAGTGTTTTTCCGATATTACTGGAAAATGAAAAGACAGATTTGGTCCATGGGCAGGGTTCTACTTAATGCAGAAATGAAATATTTGGAGTTTTCAACTAAATATGAACTTGAATTTTGAAGGTGTGTGCAAGAACTCTTGATCTTTTCGGGCCTAAAAAGTACTTTGATAAGACTCTAGATATTTGGGAGTTCAGCCCCTCTGCGTTCCCTATGGAAAAAATCTCTCATTTCAGACCTACTTTCCCGTTCCCTGTGCATTGCATGGATGCAGGAAAAGCCTTGCCCGCTTGTCTTCGTGCAGGAACATGAGAAGTGAAGCCCATTCTGGGCTTAGGCCACTCAGAGGAGCTGGGTGGGAAGAAGAATCGCTCTAAAGCAACTCAGGCACCTCTCTTATCCATGGGTGTCTCCGAAGGCAAAACTAATTCACTTCTTCTGCTCCACCAGGTCTTGTCTCCATTGTTCTCTACTAATGTAATTTTTTTTTTTGTCTTACTTAAGAAACATTCCTACCTGAGCAATCCTCTCCAGCACGGAGATCAAGGTGAGGAAATTAAGATGTGATTGCTGGTTCAGAAATATCTCATGTTTCAGAGTGGATCAGAAAGCTTTTTTTTTTTTTTTTCATTTTTCCTTGAAGGTGCCTTTAAGGAGAGGTTAGGCAAACACATTAGCTGGGGGGAGAGGAACAACGTGAAGCAGGGCTGATATTTCGGACCCTGCAATGCTTCTCTTGACACTGCAGTAAATATACCCTTAATTCCACAAGCAAGTTTGTTTACAGCAGATAATCTCTCGGGGGAAGAGTTTCAGCCTTGGTGGTCTCCACAGGGCAAGCACCAGAAATTTGCACTAGATGGTTAGAAGTTTTATCTGGAGAAGCACCTATAGGAGGTGTTCGATTTTTTTCTTTTTGGTAGCAAAAAGCAGAACTGAAGCTGAAACAAAACTGTTAGATTTTTCACCTGAACAACCCTCAAGCTGAAGGGTAAAGAGCCACCTCCACCAAACACAAGCCATTTATCTCATTATAGGGAAATTCATTTTTTAACTATAGAATAACTCTGTACATGAGAAAAACTGTCAGCAATGATTTTTATAAGGTAGAACTGTGTATTTTTAATTTTTTTTTCCTCACTCATTCCTCTGTAGAGACCTCAGGGAGGTTTTAAGTCAACTTCTGAACTGCTTGGTTTTATTCTGCTCCTCTTCGGGGAGTCCTTGGAGAAATAGTCTCCTGCCCCTGGCGGCTGCCCAGGCCATGGGCTGCAAATGGCTGAGTTGGGTGTCTTTTCTCTCCTCACTCAGACCTTGTGACCCTTGTGGCTCTTGTGGCCTTTTAATTGACTTCATAGGCAGGAAATAATGGGGAAATTAGCATAAATATTGCACTTGCAATCAAATTGTGCTTGCAGCTGTCATTGGGGTAAGGAATGGCTTTTCCTGTGCAAAAATGATAGCTCCAAAGTCAGCCTAGGAAGAGCAAGGATTTCATCAGGACTTACTGATAATGGAATAACCCCAGGGGCCACCACCTCTTTCACTGTCGAATTTCAGACCTGTTATTCTCTGGTTTATTGTTTTATTTTATTTTATTTCCATTTGTTTTATGTTATAGTTTGGGTCATTTGAGGTGCAGGTTTGTGCAAACTGCTCTGCAAGGAACAGGCTGCTTTTAAATCCTGCCATGCAAAAGGAGGTTGTGGTAGAAACCAGCACTTTATCCTCCAGTGTCCTTCCAGTTCCTGGGCAAGACTGGAAGAAGACTGAGTAGAAAGGCAGAGGGAATTGAACTTCCAAGCTGAGCAGGCTAAAAGGAACCAGCTCTGCTGAGGACTGATTCTGTGCCTGGCCTGCTGCTCGGTGCTGCAGAACCAAGCTGGGTGTAGGACGAGCACATGCAACCTGCCCTAAATATTCCCAAGCCTCTAGTGACTTGCAGGGCATCCGGAGCTGGAAGTAGCACCTTTTTTTTTTTTTTTTTTTTTTTTTGTATGGACTGGCTCTAGGCAGTTCCCTTTCCCATATATTTGTCCCACATAATGTAGACTTCTGCCTTTCTGACACCCTGTAGAAAGCAGTTCCCAGGTTAATGATGCACCCTGTGAAAAGGGACCCCTTTCAGGTGGTTTTGGAGATGCTGCCTGCTGGCTTCATCTGATATTCCCTGCGGACATGGCATATTGTGGGTGAACCTTCAGCCTAGGATGCAGTGGAAAACACATAAGGGATGCCACCAATGTGGAGTGCTTCAGGTCAGTTTACACTGGTGTATCCTGAGTTTCACGAACCTATCCATTTTTTTCTGTTATATATGATCATTCTGAGATTTGTTTTTCCATGATGATTCCTATGAAAACTGTAAGGAGGAAGTTCAGTCTCCCAGGACACGAAACATCCAAGTAACATCATCTTTTAAGAGGTTTCAGCTATGTTTACTGAAATAACCTGGCACCCCTGTTTATCAGCTCTCCCATGTGTTTTCTTGTGGATACAGTGCAATCCAGCCCAGCCTTATTTTGCTTTACTAATGCAGAAAGAATGTGTTTGAAAGAAATTCAAACTGAAGGAAATCTGTGCCTTGCTGGTAGGCTGGATATGGTTTCCGTCTTGATCTTGACTTTGCTTTCAGTCCCTTCATTTGTTGCTCAGGATTTGTCAGGAAGGTACTGTGCCAAACCCTGTGGGATCGGGGCTTCCCAAGAGCAGTGGGACTCAATCACCTGCAGGCACAACCCCATCCTGGCTCCTTCCAGGAAAAGCAAAGCCTAGGAACAGGCTCTGTGTGTTTCAGTGACATCCAGCTCCGGCTGGGAGGTGACCAGGACTTGGGAAGGGAAAGCAGTATTTGGGTTCAGACGCACGGTGCAGATGCCCTGCTCCTACCCCTGCCAAATGAGTCCTACCAGCCTGGGAGTAATTGCAAGCTCTGGCTGAGCCTCCTGGGCAAGCTTTGGTGAGCCAGGACTTACTGGAAACTCTTCTTCTGACTAACTGCCATGCTTTCTGCAGAAGTCAGCCAGCTAAATACCTTCCAGGCTCTGGGTCTAATCTGATAAATCCAGTGTAGGTCAGATGTAGTCCCACCACCTCCTTGCCTTGACACTCTCCTGCCAGCGCAGGGATGAAAGCATTTTCCTCTGCTACCTGCAGCAGGAGAAGGGTCTGCAGCAGGAAACTTCGGAAGATGGGAGTCCCCACCAGACTGAGGGTCTGGTCGGAGCTCTCAGTGGGAGCATCCAGGGAAGTAGAGCTGAGCAATTTCCCTCAAAAAGCTGCCGTAACCGAAGAATAGGCAGCAGATCCTGAAGGCATTGAGTAAAATGCATGCAGAGACCTTCAGTGATATATGGAAAAAAGTTGCAGGTATTTCAGTCACCTGGACATTTCTTATTTACTATGTCAAAGGTAGGGTACGTTTTTCTGATGTGTGTCTGGTGGCGGGTTAAAATAAAAGACCAGCCTGGTCCCTTCTGGACTTACAGCTCCTGAAAACAGAGACAGCCTCAGTGTGTAATAGGATCTTTGCCGCTTTTCCTAGGATTGAATAACATTATGGTGACTTTGCATATATTTTTGCCCTTCATGCAAATAGCGAAATGATTTTCTAATCAGGTAAGATAAGGCTGAAACATGCTAGATAGAGGTGGAGTTGTTAATGAGATACAAAAAAGTAGCCTGTAGCTCCTTAAACTCTTCTTAAAAATAATGCAATATTTTTTTTAAAAAAGTGGGTTACTTCTGGTAACAGCAATGTGAGAGACTCTTGATGCAAATCTTCATAATGAGTGCATTTTGATGAGCATTTGAAAAATATATATGTATTTATTTGCATTGATATGTTTATATGGCTTTACATATCAACTTAGTCAGGAAAAATTGAATAAAATATCTCAGGTCTGGGGAATGAGAGGAGATTATGAAAAGCAGATTTAATACAGCACCATTTTTTGATGTTTGTGGCACATTTCATCATATTGCCAGAGACACCCAATTACACAGCTTGCAGAGTAATCAGCAAATGGGGAATCCAAAAGGAGAATATTAACTGTGGTCTTTTTTTCCCCTTCCTCCTCCTCCTTCTTTAGCAAATATTATGTTATGCTTTATGGAAATGGATCAAAATGCCACATATGCAGTTAATATTGAGCTCTGGAGCTCCTTCAAATCTTATTTTTCCTCTGACATTGTATTTTTCTGGAACAAACCTCCAGATAACTTGAGGCCATGACTTTTATGCCCAAATCATCACCTTCAACTTTCTGGATGTTTGGACTGCAACTTTAGTGGTTAACTGATTTTATCTCATTGACCTTGAGTGGTAGGAAAAGTCCTGATCTCACCTTATTCTGATCTTATTCTTAATTGCATAACTGCAGGAGGGGACTTGCTCATAACTCATACGTTCGAGAGGCAGGAATGGACCATTTCTCCAAAAGCCAAGGCCTCTCCATGAAAGGGAGGTTGGCTCCAGGGCACGTTCCAGCGGTGAGCATCATTTGTGTCCTGTCTTCATGGGCCACGTTGGTGAGCAAGGAGCCTGTATCCACTGAGATACCACCTCCAGCCCTGAGCAGAGCTTTGGCCACCGTTGGAGCCCTGTGGGTATTTCTGCCAAAGACAGGCCTCGACTGTTGTCCCCATGCTTGTCCCCAGCTCCATTGACATGGCTGTGGCCGTGTCCCATAGGCAGCAGTTGGGTGGAATGAGCTATTTGGTGACCTGGAGGGACACCTGGAGGGCTTTCTTTACCAAGCAGTTTTTTAGTACTGAAAGGAAACCTGTGAATGCAGTGAAGAAGGGAATCTACTGGCCAATGGGACCTTCCATGGCCTGACCCGTGGTTATGGAAACAAAAAGCCATAGTTGCAGCCTGATGGTTGTAGGTGACTGGAATGTTGGGTCAATGTGATCAAATGGTCCTTGAAGGTATTGATGGAACTAGGTCAAAAAAAAATAGGACTAAAAATATTCCAGGGCACGGTTGTACCCAATCCCCATCTATAGTCTCACTGTTTCTGGCTCTTACCTGATTCAAGAGAAAGTCACTTTTCTTCCTCCATGTGCCAGATTCTCAAACTGTAAAATGAGGGTAAGTGGCACTCCTTTATAAAATTCTTTGTGGTTTATTGATGAGAGTGCCACAGAAGATATAAATCATTATTGCAAATTCACTTGCTTTTCTTTCCCAATGTTTCAATTACTTTTTTTTTTCCCTATGATATTTCTACAGTTGGAAAAGAAACCAGAAAGTCATAATGGGCCAGTCTGATGAGGGCAGGGAGAGATACCAGAACCAAAAATTTTGTTTTGTTTTGTTTTTCCCAAGATCTTCATTATTATATTAACTCAAGAAACCTTCAATAACTTCAGGAAAATATCTTTTTTCATCAGCTTCATCAGGTGTCAGATTATGCTCATGCAAAAGCCCTTGACATCACTCCTGAAGTCTTGCCTATCTTTCCCTGCACTATCTAGGTGATGTTCAACCTGATCCTGAAAGAGGAACCTCTGCTGTCTGGCTGAGCATGGCCCTCCCTGGGCCACCTGGGGCTGTAAAAAGGGACAGGTCTTCCACTGAAGAATAGAAATGCTCCCCAAACTGCTGGAAAACCCATGAAATGTTTGAGAATGATAAATTTATCCTGTGGTGCTGTCTGTAAAGACAAGCTGGCTGGTCATGCTGCCTCTGTCCCATCAGTCATGACTTTGTCTTGGCTTGGATTGGAAGATAACAACAGACCAGACCCCTTTTGCTTGGCCAGAAGGTGCCAGACAAGGAAAAGTGGCTTTCTCTGCTTCAAGTACCACTGCCTCTGTGCATAAAACAACATCAGTCCCCCAACTTCAGTGTCTCGCAGCCAAAAGGATGTTTTACCCACCACCACCCTGCTGGTGTCAGGGACCTCCACAGCAAGAGGCTGATAACTTTGTGCCCGTGAAGATGCCTCTTTTGGGGGGTGTCCCCATCATCATATCTCTGCAGGGCCAGCCAGTGGTGCTGACCCAGACCCGGGCACCCAGGTTTCTGCTGTTGAATGACTTGCAAAAAGAGCCTTTCCTTGCCTTTTTTTTTTTTTTTTCCTTCTTTTTTATTAGTGGAGTATGAAAACAGGCAATAATTTTACAGAAAGCAGGACGGGCACAATTGGTACATAGCGTCATGCTGCAGTTTTTTGGAAATGAATATAAACTCTTTTCTTTTTCTTCTTCTTTTATCTACCAGAATAAATAAATATGATACACATTTGAGTTCATCAATAGTGAAATCTAAAGCACAACTTCTTACACTACAGCTCAATTTTACAGCAATCTGTACAGTATATTACTTGGATTTCCTTTTTGTTTTCCTTTAAAAGCCTTTGTTCCTTTGCAAGATAGGTTTGACACACAAACACGGTTACACTTTGGAGCTAACTGGATGCTTTGGAGCAGCAGCTGGAAAAAAGAAAAAAATTTTGCCTCCTGGCATTAGAAAATAAACCAAAAAGTTATTTTCAATTGCACAGACACATATAAACTTCTCCAGCATGAGACTGCACTGCTCAATAACAAGAGCATTAGGAAAGGCTTTGGCCATTTATAGCAGACCAGGTGCAATATTTAACTTCAGATATGACAATCGCATGTTTTTTATAAACAAATTTGGGCGCCCAATTTTGTTCTTAGTTATGACACTGTCAGTCTGGCATTGCTCCACTGACGGGTGCACTTCGGCCTGGGTCTTGCTTTAGGAGTCTCGGTGGGTTTCTTTGCACACAGCAAAACTGCATGATCTGCGGCAGATCCTGAGGCCATGCTCAGGGTTGGGATTGATGGGAAGGGTCCTCTGTAAGAACTGCACCACTGTCAGAAATCTTTTGCTGCTGCTTATTGCACCGAGCTTTTCCTACGCCTCTGCTCTTGATTTGGGTCGGGATCAGAACCCCTTACAGAAAGAGGCCTTTACTCTGGATAGGCAAAACAGGAGATGTATTGTGCTGCTCTAGAACAGCGCATAAAAAGATCAGCAGGGGGTTCACAGAGGAATAAGGAGGAAGGAATAGAAAAATCAACACAGCTTGTTGAAAACAGCAGGAAAATTCTGTAAATGGTTTGTTTTAAGCTTAATTGAGTTATGTTTCATAGCTACTGTAATTAACTAATAAAATATGGCAGTTTGGAACTTACGTTTCCTTTTCTACAGAGATTTGTTTGGTCTTTTACATATTAACCGTTATGAAGTGTCCTCACGCTGCTAAAAAATGTGTAAATGGAAGTATCACAAGCCACACACAGGAAGAGAAATAGTTCCACTTCCCTTCTGTGTGTATATGCACTTCGGGGTTGCTTCAGCAAAATGGGCATCTCGCTTTGGCTGACTGCGGTGGCCCAGAC
The DNA here is from genome assembly GCA_013398735.1 of Nothocercus julius. NCBI lineage: Eukaryota > Metazoa > Chordata > Aves > Tinamiformes > Tinamidae > Nothocercus > Nothocercus julius. Next base: position 5,441,581 of record VZSV01000043.1, on the reverse strand, counting down.
CTGGTTAAAATTTCTCACATTATGAAATACTCAAGTCACAAATGGGAGTGGGAGAAGCTCCATGTGTGTTGTTATTTTCATGCTTGGGAGCTGGGTTTATACTTCCTACACAGCAAACCTTGATGTTTGGTTGGGGAAATACAGGAAAATCTTCTCCCACTGCTCATTATCATAGTCAATATCATTGATATTTCAGTTTGGAGGAGAGGAGAGGAGAGGAGAGGAGA
>VZSV01000043.1:5429042-5440627 GCA_013398735.1 Nothocercus julius | reverse complement strand
GGAGGTTCCTTTTCTGTTTCCATTACTACATTTTGTCACTGGCATTAGTAAGTATTTGGAATTTCTTCCACGCTGTTTAAAAAGCTTTAATTTTATAAACATTCTCCTGCACACTAGAAGCAATTTTGCTGCAAACTCTTGCTTAGGTATTTTGACCAGGTTTCCCACAGGCCCTGACCCTGCAAGGTCTGCAGCTAAGACGTTTAAAAATTGTGTGAGAAGGGTTTTGAGGGATAGCTGACTCACCAAGGAAAGGCAATGCAAGCAGAGCCGTAAGAAGGGGAAAACACCAGCAGAGGAAATCTCCAGATACACAACCTGTTTCAAAATAGAAACCAAGGAGAATATTTTCCAATCTTTCCACCACTATTTTTTAAGGAGCAGATATGCCCTTTCCTGGCCTTAGTGCCGTGCTATGCATTTATTTGGGGAGCATTCCTTTCACGCACAAAAAAAAATCAACTTGCTGGTCTGCATTACGAAATATAAAATGTTGCTTTCCTTTTTATATTTATCTCCCGTGGCTGAAACTGCACCAGTGCTGTTCTGCCCCAGCATCAGGTTGGCTGAACATCCAGGAGATGGGAATTTTTCTACCCGTAGCAGCTCCCCTATCTGATGGGCTGGGACCATCAACACTCCAGGCTTTTCATGCCTGCGATGAAGGAAACTGCGCTGCATCCAGCCACAGTGTTTGCTGGACTGCATCAGGTCTCTGCCTGAACAACAAGGGGAGGGAAATATTGCTCTATTTTGTTTCTGAAACCCCATCAACAATTTGAATTTCTTAAATAGCTCTGGCCTTGAACGAGGCCTGAATGGAGATCACCATCTCCATCACAGACCAGGGAAGATTTGTGTGATTTCTTCTTACCTCAAAAAAAATTCTGGCGTTTAAAGGCCAAAGAGGAATGACACAATATCACTTCCTTTGACCTTCCCACTAGGCACGCAAGGTTGAATTAGTTGAGGAGTTTCTCCCTTTTATTATTATTTTATTATTATTATTATTTTGCATTTAAAAAGCCTCATAGTCAAGAGGCATTAAGATAAATTGTAGGTAAGCGTCAGATTTGACAAATAATTCATTGAGAAACTTTTATAACTTAGGAATCTAAATTTTTGCTTTTCGCATTTTCAAACCAATTTTATTTTTATGTAGAAGCCTACTCCCATTTTTGAAATTTCTGTTGATTTTGACAAAAAAAAAAAGAGAAAAAACAAACATGGCATAAAATAATTCAGGGGGCACATATATTCTTGCATTTTTTTTTTTCTTTCTTATTATTACATTTAAGACTTTTTTTTTTCATCCTGACTCATAATGGGATAAATAACCCCAAAACAAGAAATATTTCCAGGCCCTGGTCTAGGACCACCTGTGCCTCACTCAGCTGGCAGATCTTGCAGTTGGTGACACACAGGACAGGGACACATAGGACACAGCCGTCCCCAGAGTGTGACAAAGATTTAGACACCTCCGCCTGTGTCTGTGCAGGGACCAATTCATGTTCTGTGCTTTGCTGGTGTCATCCAGATGCCTGTGATTTTAGGGGCATGTCAAAAACTCCATGCACAAAGCCCATAGGAGCTCATCAGAGCCCACCACGAGCATCCCAGCAGTATCACAGGGGGCAAAAGAGATTAGACATAGGAGCACATTGAGCCGTGTTAAGATGCAGGACGTTAAACTGAATTTTGCACCAAGATAGTGAGCAGGATTTCCCCCCTCGACCTGGTGTGAAGTCTCCCTCTTCTCCTGGGGTATCAAGGCAAACCTCATGCTGGGTTCAGAGAGCTTCCCTCTTGCCCTTTTTTTTTTTTTTTGCTGGCAGAAGTAGCACAGATGTCCATGGATTTTCTCCTTCTGCTAAAAAGCAGAGCCCTACAGTGAGGTTATAACTGCTCTGGCCTGAGACTCTGCTGCCCTTTCCAGCCTGCAATGCTGGAGGAGAGAACGGATGCCCATCTGACCTGGGATGGTGCAGGGAGAAGGCGATGCACTGCCTGAAACAGCCACCCTGTAACCTGCAGATTTGTGGGAGTCTTTTATTATTCAAAGAAGAGCTCTGATCTCTGTGTGGATTCCCACCTTGTTTGGTTCATGGTCTTACTTCTAGACTGGCACTAGAAAACAACATCTAAGGGGCATTAATTAAATTTGCTGTTGCCTTGGTCTGCCAAAGCAACTACCTGTGTGCTGAGATTAGCAAGAGGCTAAAAAATAAGGTAAAAACAGATTTGAGGGGAAGGGGAGAAAAAAAATTAAAGCTCTGATCCCTAGTTTCAGTGACAGTTGGGATATTCAAAGGATCCTTTTGGAGCTTGTAGATAGACTTTGGCGCTTTTAATTTAATCAGACTCCTTCAAAGTTGGTAGCCAAAATGCACTTTCTATGAATACATTTGGTTTGGCAAAGTATAGATTTTGCTGGCCACAGGGAATTATTTGATAAAATTAAAAAAATTAAAGCAAAATAAATCCCCGAACTGAAGTATTTGCTAGAACAGAAGTGTTTCAGGAAGATATTCCATTTTCCCTGAAAGCTGGCGCTACTGCGGAATTGCCCTCTGCAGGGTTTTGCTTTTGCTACAACATTAAGAGGGATAAAACATCATTTCTAACCAAAAACAACTCAGCTCCCAAGAGTTAGATGCTTTTTCAAGAGACATTAATGATGTTGGAAAGAGGCTTTTCTCTTCCCCCATATTTAAAGTAATTCGAATCATGCCTTCTGCATTGGTTTGAAGCGAGAAGGAAGTGACAGGAGCCACACACTGGGCACACATGCTACATCTAACATGTTAAAATCAGCCCTGGCGCAGATTATTGTCTGCAGTGAATTAGAACCGCTCTGTTGAGTGTGCTAGTGGCAGACCCGGCTGACATCCTTGGGATTCAAACCTCCACCTGCCATAGTCTGGGTATTTGGTCCTAGGAAATATTAGCGATTAGATCTGGATTTCATTCCTCCCTGATACTCAGGATAACAGTGGAGGCTTCAAGGGCTGTATTTGGTTTGGGAAAAAGAAAAAAAAAAAGTCATTTGGGTTGGCAGAAATACTGTTTTTCAAAAAGAAGGAAAAAAAAAAAAAAAAACGAACCACGTAGGCTGGTTATTGAAATGAAGGGTCATTCCAATGAAACAAGATCAAAACTATTAGTTCATTTTGAAGTTGGTGAATTTGGGTTACTTGCTAAACCCTGTGTTTTTTGGCAAGTTCATCTATTCCCCCTCAGCTCCTGAGAATATAAAGCCCCTGCACATCACCTGCTTTGCCTCCAGCACTTCTGCATTTTTCACTTGTTATATTTTCACTTGCTAACCAGTTTCTGAAGCTGTAGGGCTTGAGGGTAAAAATTTGGTAGTGAGAACATTTTTCTAAACACAGCTTGCATTAATCACAGTTTTGTCAAAGAATTTTCTAATATGTGGTATATGAGCACAACAGGAGTTCATATGAAGTTTTTTATTGCCCTTTGCTGTCAAAGCTGGACCAAGAAACTCTCCAGAAAGAAAACCCCATGATTTAAATAGAAGTTTACACTTTGTTGGTGATCAAGGAAGAAATGATCTAGATCAAAAATAGTCCTGCAAATTTGGCTTTCATTCTTCTCCACATAGATAGCAGCATTTGGCCAATGTATCATCCTCCATTTTTGAACAAGTGCTCTGAAAAAATAAATGAAAAATGCTTGCCCTATAGGAAGTGCTTAAACTAGAATTTTGCTTTTGTGTTATTTCAAGGCCATTGCAAAATTGGCTTTAGCAGAGAAGAGAGAAGTGGAGCAGTGATGTGCGCCATCCTTTCTCTTCATCTCAGTCACCTTTAGGACTTTGACCCAAGAAGAGCTGCAAGCTGTGGTGGGGACGATGGCCAATTTGTGACTTTGAGACTAGCTACTCAAATTGAGAAAGAAGGAGGAATAAAAGCAAAAGAGGTCACAGGTCTGTAACACTGACAGTAGCACACGAGTGGCGGATGCTTTCAACATTACCAACTATATACAGGATAAAGTAGGGCTCTTTCTTTTCCCAAAGAAAGTGACAACAGCAAAGATGTGTATATAACACATGGGCATTTTGTCAGGGGATGGAGGAAGGAGGGCTTTTTCTGAATCTCGCAATCTTAAATGATGGCAGTCCAGAGAATAGTTCATCTCTCTAAATATATATACATCCTCTCCCTCTTCCTCATTCAATACGTAGTGAAGACCAGGCTGGTAGACCACAATTGGTCTGAAGCAATTGCGGTGCTAAAGAGACTCTTATAAATGCAAAGTTTGCCCTGCAAGGGAGCACCTTTCTCCAGGAAGAGATGAGGGTGGGGGGTTCAAGGCATGGCACATCTAGTGCCAACCCTGGTGCATCTTCTTGTGGCTGATGGCAACCTGTCTTTCAGTCAGTTGGGCAGGGTGTCAAGCCCAAGGGAAGCTGCGTGCTGCTTTGCCCGGAGCCTGAGGTTCTCGATACTCGTTGTTTTACTGTTCAGGCTTGGGAGGGAGCTGGAGGCCTGCAGGATGGGTGAGGACCAGACCTGCTGAGCATGGGAGAGTGACTGGTAATAAGACTGACAGTGCAGAGAGCTCAGTGGCGCCATGTTGACGTTCATGCCCAAGTAGGGCATGGCGGAGGGTGTCCCCATTTCGAAGGAGGAGTAATGGACCAAGTTGTTGGTGGCTGCCATGTGCTGGCGAAATTGCTCCTGCAGGCGGAAGAGGCTCAGGGGTGAGGAGGAGTAGGAGTGGGTCTGAGCCAGGCCACTGCTGGATGAAGGCGTCACCGTTGCACTGATAGGAGACTCTGCAGCAGGAGACAGAGGGGAGAGGGGTTATTTCCACAAGCTAGATGCCAGCACTGATCTTCACCCAGGTAGGGTTCAGACAACAGCAAAGTTTTGTCCTAAAAAATGTATTGGGAATGCCTCATGAGAGAAGGATTGTGTTATCTCAGGAGGGCTAAAGCCTGCCTGTGGGTCAGGCTTGGCACGCTAGTTCCTGGAAATGGGCTTGCCCTTTTTCTCAGCGCTTTCCTGCTGCCACCAGGTGTTATTCCCCTACCAGGTTCTAATCCGAGCGGGACATTTTTTCCTTCTCTGCTACAACAGAAGTCAGGCCTTCCACAGGCTCCCTTTAGTCCTGACAGCAGGGAGACAAGTTTGGGAAGTCTACGTGCAAGATGCCATGTTCTAGGAGGCTAAGGACTATATCCAACCACTGGCATCCCCCTTAGAAATGCAACCAATGCTCCATAAACACACTGCCCCTTACCTGCTTTTGGGCTTGCTCTCTTGCCGTTCAAAGCCTTACTCTCCACACCAGGACTCTTGTCTGCTTTTGCCTCTTCCAAGCTGCTCTTGAACTCCTCCTCTCTGTCTGTCTGGTCCTCGGGCGCTGACTCGCTGGCCGACTGCTCCGACAGGGTGAGGTTGAGGTCTGTGCTTACCTCGCTCGGGAGGCTCTGGGCCTTTTCGGCCTCCGGGGCGGTGGCCTTGGTCTCCAACATGGGCGCCTCTGTCTTGCCCTCGCTGTGGCTCCCTTCACAGTCCTTCTGCTTCTGCAGCTGCTCCTTCTGCAGGCTGCGTTGCTTCTTCCGGAATTTGGCCCTCCGGTTCTTGAACCAAACCTTCAGTGTCACAGATGGCAAGAAGAGAAAACAGGTGGAAATCCTCCTTAAATCCCAACTCAGCATCATTTAGCCTGGGATCTTCAAGGGAACTCAAGAATTAGGGTACTATTCACTTGATTGGAACTTAGAGCTCTACCTTCTTTCAGTGCTTTTACAAATAGTACAATAAATACGCTTTTTAAAAATGTCTACCTTTATATTGGATCTTTAAGGCAAAAGCTTTCTTTTTTTTTCTAAATTGGTCAGATGATCAATGCAGCTTATGGCTGAGGATATTACACTGGCTGACAGTACAGCGCTCTGCCAGGTTCTAAAAACACTCATTTATCAGTGCACCAGAACTATAGAGGAAAGAGTCAAAATAAGCCATTACAGGTCGAAATTGGATCTAGAGTATGGGGGAGAATCCTTATTTTTCTGACCAAAACCTGCAGACATGGATTGGAAGAAACATCTTTTCAAATCATGATGGTACTGGCTGATTAGTTAGAACAGGAGACAAAAATTCTGAATGTCAAAAATATCTTAATATCTGTTTAAAAGAACCAAAATATGTTTTTTTTCCTAGAGCCACCACTTATCCAGTTCACTTTGAAGAACTTGGTGCTTAGTCTTTCAAAGCCACATCAACATAAGAACCTACCAGCAGGTTGTAAAGCATGTTGCATTAGCTGAAACTAAAAGGAGAAAAAAAAATAAAATAAAAGAACCTTATCCAATGTTACAAGTACTGGTAATGCTGGAAAAGAGCAGCTGGAATTACTTGCATTTCTGCTCCTCTGAGAAAGCCAGAAAATCACCATAAATATATAAATAAGTATAAACTTATGTTGAAGTTTCTAAAACTCCCCCCCTAGAAATGTGAAAGGGCAAATGAAAACCAGTGTACAGTTCAGACAATCCTAAATTCAAAAAATATGCTTGTGGATTCAGAATTTCTTTAGCAGATGTGTCACTTGGGTTGAGTGGTTTGGGGATTTTTTTTTTTGTCCTTTGACAGTTTCATCTGCCCAAAAATCTTTGGTCACACTGTAAGAATCTTGAAAGATCTGCAGAGCTAGTCAACCCTCTAGGAACCCCAAAGGACTTCTTAAAATGTCCCCATTAACAACCAAAAAAATGGTACCTGTACTCTGGCTTCAGGGAGATTTGTGCACATAGCCAGCCGCTCTCTCATCACCACATCTGGATAGTGAGTCTTCTGGAAGGTCTTCTCCAATGCCTCCAGCTGTTGGGCTGTGAAGGCTGTGCGACTTCGCCTTTGTTTGCGATGCTGCGATCCATAACGTGCCTCCAAAATGATGTCTTGAAATGTACAGCCGTTGGAAGACAAGAAGAGTGGCCAATTTAATTATTGGAATTTGTATGTTGAAGTTGAGTAAAATGCTTGCTAGTAATAACTGGTGAACCTACAGAGCAAGTGTTTGCATGGACTTTTTATCTAAAAAATCCTTTGCATGCACTTTGCTGGTAACTCAGGTGTTTGAGAAGATAAAAACTCTGACTAGGAGACATCTGGAGCGGAAACCTTTATATGACAGCTGTGGGAACTCTTGAGACTCCTAGGCTAAATTTGGTTGAAATGAACCAAACAAAGTTAGTGGAGAATGACCTATAGATGCACAGATCCCATCATGACATAAGCATCATTCATAGGGAACACAATTAAAAACAAGGTAAGGAGATTTCCTGCCATAAACAGGAGAAGAGCCCAACAGTATGGTCATGTTCCCCTTGAAACCAAGGGCAGAGCTCCAATAGGCTTCAACACTGCAATGAAACTCAGTGCTGACTGTTGGGAAGAGCCCATGTACCTCAAAGCCAGCTGCCTGGTGCTTGTTGTGTTGGCTAGAACCACAGTAGAAGACTTGCATCTTCCCAGAAACCAGGCTGAACTGCCTCTATTTTAGTGTCTTGTTATGTCGCTCATTGTGATGTTCAAGGCATGATATTGGAGAGTTGTTCTGGGCTCCAGTTCAGCAAAGCACTTAAGCTCATGCCCTTATGTCTGTTTAGCTTGAAAGCACGTGCTTTGCTGTGGACGGACACTCTCCAGCATCTGGTTTCGAAAACCCAGCCAGGAACTGAACCTGGCCCCACTGATTGCAAGTCCAGAGCTCATGCAACGCGTCCTTCATAGTAGAGGAGCTACTCAGAAGGTCTGACACTGCAAACTGTGCTTGCAGAATTGAGAGCAGAGAAGAAATTCAGGCTGGGGAAAATCTGAGTTTCATTTTGGGACTTGGGCTTTTTATTTTAGGGCTTATTATTTCACCACAGGCGTTACGATTTCACAACAGCGAGTTGGAGTGGAAAGGTCTCCTTAAATCAATGAAAGTAAGTTATTTTAAAGTGAATTACAAAAAAGTGTCTTTATTATGCAAGCTGGAACATGTTGTGCTACAATGCTGAAATGAAATACCCAGTTTGTTGAGAGGTTTGTTCTCAAAGATGAAATGCAGAAAGAGCTCTAGCAGTGTCTGGTATCATTTTTAATTTAGTTAAGACTATGGTTCTGAGCAGAAAAGAGGGATAAGCACATTAGAAAACAACCTAATAGGGGGAAAAGTCAGCATTATCAATGCACAGAGCCAGATGAAGGCTCTTGTTGCTGTTTGTTTGTGTGTTTGTCACGAGTATCATGGCTTGAAAGTAAACAATAAAACAAAACCTGCTGTCAGGCCAGGCCCAGAACTGCACAGCTAGGTTCCAAATATGTTCACTAATGAGCGTAGCAAATCAGCTTTGCACTACTCAAACATTCCTCTCCCAAACTTCCAGCTGTTTCATTCTAGGTCAGCATTTGCAGTGCCTTCTGGGCAGCTGCCAAAGTAGTGTGGTTTTGGCGACCTGGAGAGGACGTGATCGGGCTAAAGGTCTTTGGCCAAATACAATACAGCGTTGGCTGCATATAAGAGACTTTTATATTCAAGGTATTGCAGCCCCTGGGGGAATTAAAACACTGGTAATAGCTGCTGCCACTTTTGGAGGCAAAGACGGCATCCGTTATGCATTCAGAAACAACGCACAATGCAGCCAGCCTAGCAAGAGAAATGTTCCAGGACAAGAAATGGAAGCTACCCTGAACTACTTTACAAAGCTAACATTTGTGTTTCAGATGTAAGAAATCAGAAGAAAGGACATAGGTTTAACACCCTACCTGCAGGCTGGAATATGCCTGCATATGCCTACTCCAGAGTAGAGGTTAGACCTACCAGCTCCCCAGAGGCAGGAGCTCATGCATTAAGTTTGGCTACTCCAACGAAAGCTAAACAACAATTATTTTAATGCTTTAACTATGTTTCCAGGCTTTGTGCAAGAAGGAGAATATAAATTGCAGGTGAAACATTGCAGTTAAATTCAGAAACCTCTGTTTTCTGACTTAAGGTCATTTGCTTTTGTGCTGCTTTATTCTGACTGTCCCCGGAAGGCAAATGAGATCTATAACCCTGTACTAAAAGATATTCAGAGGTAACAATGTGAAGTAACTGCAAAGGAACTGGCTTGTAGGTATGTAATGCCTACCCCAAAGATAAGCAGATCACAAGGGGACAGTGGGATTAATTTGGCGACACTCTCACAGGTAGGTTATTAATTTGAAAGATAAGAGGTCAGAAAAGCAATTGAATTTCTTGCTAGAGAATATGAGAATAGCTCTTTTCCTCCTTTTTCTTCCTTTCTCTCTTCTTTCTTTTTTTCCCCTAGTTAGGGTCAAAGACGTTAAGTCCTCCAAGTTCTAGAGTAAAAGATGCAAACAACCAAAAATATCTTTTAGGAGATTCTTGTGTCTATGAAAGAGCCACCCGAGGGCCAAAGTCTGCAAGGTACATTGCATTTCTTGGGAACATCCATTCCCATTTGAGCACTCATGAGCTGAAAGTGTGAGGGAAGGACAGGATAGATGACCAAGACAAAGAATTTGCCTACCCATCACCACTTTGCAGGCCAGTGACAGAGCCAGAATTAGAGTTCAAGTCTCCTTGATCCACCTTAGATATTATTTTGCTGAGGATAGATTCCCCAGGTCTGTTTTCAGACTCCAGGGATCCCACAAGCCAAAAGAGTGACCTGAGGGATCATATAGATAAGGCCACTACTGACATTTCCTTCATAAGATCAATAAGGGGACATGTCTGGAAAGAAGATTTGAGAGTCAATAGTGGTCTGTTTATCCTAAAAGACTGAGGCCCTTGCACCTTGTTTTTATGGAATACCCACCTACAAGGACGGGCATGAGACATTTCTGTCCTTGCTTTGACTTAAGACCACATCTTTTAAATTTAGCCCTCTAAAGCTCTGTGCAGATGACTCTTTTCTGGACTTTGCAATTACTTTTAGTGGCAGTATCATTATAGTGCTGTAAAAATACATGGGAAGCAGACCAGATACAAGAAACTCTAGACCAGGCATTCCTGTTCCAGTGTCCAGTCAGAAACAATTTTATGTGAATAGCACTCCCCAGGTAAAGTTATGTGTGACTTTATTTGAGCCTAAAAAGGTTCCTTTGAGGAAAGCAAAAGACAGGGCAGGACCTGCAAGCCTCACACAAGCCAAGGGCTAGGATTCTCTCAAGAAATAGGTCAAAGTGACACCCGAGAGAAGATCCAAATGAAGAAGGTATTTTTACAAGAGAAAAGAGTACTTGGTGGGATAAGATATGGAAAGTAACTTCAAGAAGGGATGACATGGAAAGAGCAGGAATCTGCCTATAGCCTAGAGTGACAGGAGACTGTTTTTAAGGAAGGCTAGGTCTGAGCCCTCAGTGGGGAAGTCCAAATCACTGCATATTCATGTTCATTGGTCTGTTATTTACTAACAGCAAAGTCAGTCTTTCTGGCATCTGTTCTTCACTGTCTTTTAACCCTATAATTTTAATTCCATGTAGTGGCACCCTGTTCCTCCTTCCCCCCAGGCTCCCCAGGTACCATTCCAGAGGCGAGACCAATGGTCAGTGTGCAGCCAACACCGGAGGGCATTGTTGCCTGCACAGTGCGGCCTATATGTCTAATATATGGGATTGTGAAATGCTGGCACTGCTAGAGATGTAGCCAATACCTCCATGATTTAAATATGCACTGCCTTCCCTCCTCTCCTGCCCAGGGCTCGGTGGCTCTCCAGTCAGGGCACCTTGGGGCACCAGGGTGCACACAGCCTTGTCCTTATCCCATCGCGCTGGTTTGCTAAGTCACACGCTGACCTGCTTGAAATTCCCTGCCGAGGGAGAGTTTAGCTCACGCAAGCAGCAAGCACCTTCCCCAGGAAACAGCAAAAGCCATAAGTTGTTCTTACCAGCCAGTCTCTCTGCCAGGGTGAGCGCATGCACCGAGGGGCGGTAGTCGGGAGCATGCTGGGCTTGCTGAGCCGCCTGCTGATGGAGGTTGTACATGGCGCTCAGGGAATTCATGGCATGAAGGGAGTAGCCATTCACTCCATAGTGCTGCATGGCGACATAAACCTGGAAAACAAGAGCCGGCAGGAGAGCGGTGCTTAACTACATGCTGTTCCTGCGTCCTCGTGTCCCCGCAGAGCCTCGGAGATGTCAACCTGAAATTTAAACTGAGGCAAGCAAGGGTCACCTCCAGCCTCCTGACTCCGGCAGGCCCTAGACTAGGATTCAGACTAATTCCTCCAGACCTAAAGCGCCAGTAACATCAATCTGGCTTCCCAGCTGAGAGTCCAGCATCTGACTCTCTGCTAGAAATGATACACTGAACAAGACAGGATTTTCAGGAGGGTTAGGTACTCGCCAGAATCACTTTTAATGAACTGATCAAGGTTTAACCCAGAGCCAGGTGGCATTTTTTCCTTGCCATTGCCTGCAGTGGGCTGTTCCATGATACTGTTGCCATAATGTCAAAGAATCTGTCTTATCTGAGCACATTCATGTGTAACTCATTTCCATTCATTCTTCTTAAGGTTCTTTTTAACAAAATACAAATGGTAGTCAAAAGAAAAA
>VZSV01000043.1:5395768-5406910 GCA_013398735.1 Nothocercus julius | reverse complement strand
AAAGGAAAGGAAAGGAAAGGAAAGGAAAGGAAAGGAAAGGAAAGGAAAGGAAAGGAAAGGAAAGGAAAGGAAAGGAAAGGAAAGGAAAGGAAAGGGAACAGGAGGACTTGCTATGGAAAAACTGCTATTTCCCTGTGCACTGGAGAGAACAATTTCCTGACAAAACACTTGCTGTTTGTTTTCTTTTTTTTCCTCATTCTGAAGCGTACAACCTTTCTGCAGGGAAAGTGTTTAAAAAAAAGAAATTAAAAAAATTCTGCAGAAAAAAATAAGAAAGGTGAGTCCATCTTGGGGGGGTGCCCACCATGAATCTGGATATGTTGAATTTTTTTTTTTTGAACTGTTGACAAACATGTATTTTCAAGTCAAGAAAAAAGAAAATGAAATTGCATCTCACAATGGAACATCGCTTTAAGAGAGCTGTAGTTGTGCTTGCAGGCTCCAAGGCACTTGGCGATACTGGGAGATGACCTCCCTCAACGCAACTTGCCTATTCCCGCTGACATTTGTGGTGGGTGGGTCGGGGGCATTGCCTGACATGTGCCCATCATCTAAAATGCAGCCTGGCTCAAAAGCAGGACCTGGAGAAGCCTGGAACTCCTAATACATCAGAGACATACAGAGTCCTCATGCAAGAACAGGTTTTCAGAGTACCTTTTAATTTTTTTTTTCCAAAATGTTTTGACTTTTCCAAGTAGATTTCTTCTCCACTTCCGCAAAAAACATGAAACTTCTTTTTCTTTCTTTTTTTTTTTCTTTTATATATATATATTTAAATCTATTTTGGAGTGAGAACAAGTTAAAACAGCTGAATTTCCCACAGGATGAGTGTTTAGAATTTCACTTGGCTCAAACTGCTATTGTTATTTCTGATTTTGAACCTGAGAGAGAAAATGGCAATAGGTCCATCTGGGTGCTTAGGAAGATAAAAATTCTATTTTGTGATCTGGCAGGCTTATGGCAGGGGTAAGAGCATCTGGAGCAAACCAGATGGGATGAGAAGTTTGCACAGCACTCATGTCCTATCAGATGAAGCTTTCAGACCAAGCTGGGGTAAGGAACTTTTTTTTCTTGACAAAACTTTCATAAAGAGGAATGACCGAATAGGCTGGACTCTTCAGGGTGAAAAAACACCCATGGAGGGCAGATACCTAGCTGCCTGCAGGGGAGGGGTATGACTACCCACCTTCTCAACACGCCACAGGGCACCAAGTGAAGCCTCTCAGAGCTGGTTCAGAACAGACAGAAGAGGTTTGCTCTTCTTGCATGGTTAGTTGGACCTAGTGGACTCCTTACAAAAGGATGCGGTAGATGCTAAAATGGACAAATCCATGCAAAAGAAGTTCACTGGGAATTATGAACGCATACAAAACACATCTAGGGCAGAAGATCATTCTGCTGGCAATGCTTGGCCTTCAAGAGAGTTTATGTATTCATCCCCACATACTCATCTCCTTTTCTTACGCTCTTCTGTAGACACCAGCCTTTGGGCTAGTGATCACAGCAAGACACTTGGCATGGCCACGGGGGAAAAGGGTGCTGGGAACCCAACTCTTCCTCCTACCAAATAACCCAGACCTTCTGCTATTGCCTCTGACTTCCAGAAGTGATGTGCCATGGCCATGGGTCACCTACTCTCAGTTTCTTCCTCACCTCCTCTTGGTTTCTTACTAAAGTTTTGTGTGTTTTTTTGGCAGGAGTATGGTTTCATAGTGCTTTTGCCACTCTTTCCTTGTTGTCACTGTGAAACCTGGACTTACCACTGAGCCAGCCCAAGATGTTGCTCAGTGCTGCCCTGTGGAGACATCCCATGAGCACATGCCAAGACAAAAGCATCTCCCAAGGGTGGGAAGGCAGGGGAGAACCATCCTCTTGCACTGCTGACCAGTGTTCAAACCAACCAGCTATGGGGTGTTGTGGGATGGGGCAATTGTGCAGCAACGCTGGGGGTCCTTTCTCATCCCTGTTCCCTATCACATGTCAACTGCCATGATTAGGTGGCCCAGAGTCCCACTTGGGCCATGATCTTCTGCATCGTCTGGAGAAACATTGCCCTAGCCATGCTGTGTCTTTACCTGCCGTTGGTCTTTACTTGCCAGCCCAAGCTGAATTTTACTCATTTGGGGAAAGAAAGGCATTGGAGGAAGGCGGGGACGCAGTGGTTCACACCACCTTGTAAATGAAGCCGCCTCCGCGCCGCTGTGCCCCGTTCCCACTAGAGGCCCGTCGATCTCGCATTCACGGCATGTCCCGCAAAGTTTGTGTCAGTGGATTTAAACTTTAGAGTTGTGTGACCAAGGAATTCCCAGTTCGGTTGCATGTGTTCCCCTGTCTCCCCCTCTCCCCCCGTCTTTCTCTTGGCTGTGAAACAGCACAAGGAGACTCTTTGTATGCTCCTAATCCTGAAGCAACACAGCTTTAGCAACATCCAGGGATAAAAGCACCATCAAACCACAACTTTATGGGGGCAAATCTCCTCTAATCCCTCGCTTTAGCTAAACAAAGCTTCTTGCCCTAATCCGCTATTGCTTAAAAAAAAAAAAAAAAGCTCAGATTTTGTTTTTAGTAAGAAGATGATCCAAAGGACTAATTTTAAGAGAGACTAACCAACTCTGACAGCTTTTAAAATAGACGACAAGAAAATAGATGCAAACTTCCCTCTCGATTCAAGGGTTTTCAGGCTATGCAATAAGAAAAATATCCAGGGTTTAACTGCTTTCCTTTAAGCTCACTTTTATTGTATTAAATGCTCTGACCAACTCAGATTCAAATCACCAGGCGTAAATGCCATTTGATCTTTAAAAAGAGAGTTAAAAAGTGTGCATATTATTCCCAGGAAGGCAGTCCAAGGAAAATCAATTATCATAAACAAGGATTATATTACACACACGGTCAATATTGAAAAACAAACACAATGCTGATAATAGGCTGCTGAAGTGGTTCACATTTGAAGCTACTTTGACTGCATTAAAGATAGTTCTTTATTAATCTAAAGTTAGGCAGCAAGGAGTAATTGAGCTTTTAAACAGTCACCTCAAGCCTTGGAGTTTCTGCTCCAAAGCCAAACCAAACGATGCTTTTTTTTTTTTTTTCTTGCAGGACGTACGAAAAGTGTTAAAGTTTAACTTGGGGACTTAAGTGTGTTTGTGAGATTTAGCTCTGCTTGTCCTCAAGTAGGGGAAAAGGTGGTGGGTAGAGGAATAAAAAGGGGCCTTTGCAGCACCTTGGGATCCTGGGGTTTTGGTTTCAGCAGTGAGCAGGCTGCCCATTTCACCTGTCTTCGGCTTCCCATTTAATCCCACTGGTTTATGTTCATTTCTTTCCCAGTTGTACACATCTGCATGTGAGAATTTTTGGATTTCCTTCGGTCCCTGGCTTGACCTGCAGCAACTTATCCATCGAGAGGATCAAGGAGGTCACAGCAGTCATGGGGCTCAGTCCTCGCTCATATTTTGCTCTTCAGGGGCAGGAAAAATCCGCCCCTGCATTTTTCCATCATGTCCACATTAGCCTCAACACCTTGCCAATGCGCAGGAGCCCTGCCGGGGTTCTGCCTCACTGCGCACTGGAGGGAGGCATGTGTGGGGATGCCATCCGCCTGCTCCCTGCTGTCACCCTGCCCCGGAGGTGCCACGGGGGCTTCTCTCCTCACAGCCCCTTCCTTCTAGCTGCTTGGGTGAGCAGGAAAAAAAAAATAGTTTTTCTTTTTTTTTCCCCCCAGAATTCCAGCACTTTGGAATGCCATTTGGTACAAAACTATCTGCGGGTAGTTTTGTGATGTCAAAGGCTGGGAGTAAATGCTGAGCGCATCACGGATGGGGCTTGCACCAAAACCAAAGCTGCGGGAATATCCTGACATCGCATAAAAGCAGAAGTTGAACAAAGTGGCAAAACTCCCTTCCAGCATGTGGAAACTTGCCGAAAGGCAGCTCTCCAGAGGCCAGGACACTGGGAATGCCGGAGAGATCCTTGGGAGGCTTTCCCCCTGCAGAAAGCTGCAGAGCTCGACATTTTCCCCCCATGTGTTGGCCAACGGCTGCCGGATGGGAAGCCCCACAGACCTGGCTCCCAGGAGCCTGTTGATCCCCAAGAAAACCTAGATCCCTCCATGAGGAAGACCACGGCGAATCTCCAGGATGCTCTACCTGGAGTCCCCTGCTCATGTGCTGGTGTCCCCCGCGTGCCCCGGGGCCGCTGCGCGCACGGCCACGGCCGCCGGGGCTGCCAGAAGGGCCGGGACCTGGCCTGCTTTGTTCCTGGCCATGGAGACGTGCATAATCTTTGGCTAAGCTCCCCTAAGACACCCAGCTTTGCCTTGGCTTAGCCAAGCTGAAAAGAGCCTTTTGAAGGCGGCCCGGTGGCGTGGGCTCTGTTTGCGCGCGGGCAGCATAGGAAACTGGTAAACACGGTTCCTCGCGGAAAAGCACCAAAGTCCATATCCTTTTAGAGGCCGAGTTTCCCTTTCTCATTGACCTGCACCCAGAAGCGACTCCTGATTTGAATAGCAAACAGTAGCCGTCTCTCCCTCCGCAGCTAAGCCTTTTTCTTTTCTTCCTCCCGAGGCGAGGTGGCCTCTTTTCACGAGGCTGTTCCGCGCAGCCGAGGGCGAGCGGTGGCCGTGGCCCACGGCAGGTGTTTGGCCGAGCCGACCTCTGGGCTCCTGGCCGGCCCCGTTCCCACACAGGCTGGGTCACTGGTGGCTTCCGGTGGCTCGTTGCAGAATTAGGGGGGAATGAGGTGTTTTCTCTCCCTCTAATGGAGCGGCCTGGGACATTTTCCTCAGGTCATTGGTACTTTGCCTGTTTGGTGTTCTTCCACCAGAGTGGGACAACAGGGCAAGTCCCTTCATTTGCTTTTGGGCTAAGGAAGTCAAACAAGCATCAGGGAATTTGCACCGGGCCTCTGTCCTAGGGGTTTGATCTGTATTAGAAAATTGCTTCTTTGGGTTAAGCTTACCCACCAAATCATCTGATGGACTGGGAACACTGCCTTTATTTTCAAAAGTAGGGTAACTATTGGAAGTAGAGACGTTTTGTCTCTAGATTCACATTTGAATGTGTTTTTCCCCCCTCAGGGAGAAGGAATTTGACACAGGAATATTTGGGTTGTGCTCATTGCTGGTAATCAAACTGTTCTCTGAAAAATAACCTGCAGAAGGCACCAGCAACAGCCTTGCTGGTGATCCCGTTTGGTCTTCACCCTTAAATCTCCAGGTCTAGGAGTCGTGTGATGATGCCAGACTCTCCTGCTTCTAATCAAGGTGGAGAAGGTGTGTATGATTTATAAAGCTTGAAAACCTGGAATGAAATATGTGACCTTTTGCTTTATTCTTCTTTAACCCTTGACTTAAAAGTTTTGACTTTTAAGTATGGACAAAGACACTGAACAGTCTGACAGGAACATTCAAAGGCTTCATGCAGTTGTTCATTCACTGAGATGCTTAGTAAGATTTTAATATCCATTCCCTTGCTGCTTAGATTAACCTGGCTGAAAACTATAGATCTGTTCTGTGTGTCGCTGTGTGTATAGGGGAAAGGCTGGCTTCTGCCAGGGAAAAACACTGGAAAGCCCATTCTTCTTTCCATCCTTGGAATGAGGATGCCGAGGCGCTGAGTCTGGAGCCCTGAGTATCCAGTGCCATGTTCAGAGATTTATATTCTATGGCTTTTCTTAACATTTGATGTGAATGTTTCATAAAAAATGTTGCAAAAAGCAAGCACAAACATCCTCTTACAGTAAATGCTGGAAGAAATAAATTTAGCTGAAAAATCTCTGTCTTGTTTCTTTGTTATATTTCTTTCTCTTGGATAAGGCACAAGAAAGGGGAAAAATTAAAATCCCCTGGTTGCAAAAATGCCTTCAGTCAAGTTCTCTCTCTTACTGACAGCTCAGTTCCAGCTACAGGAGTCTTAATGATATTTTGGCCATAATGCCAAGAGAAGCAAGAAAGCCCCTTCAGAAACTCAGAGCTTTCACCCGACTGGAGCAGTAAGTAGACAGCTGAAATGTATCTTTGAACTCAGGCAGGGAAAAATAGCTTGTTGTGGCCTTCCTCGTCCTCCCCCCTGCATACGTCTCGCTGCCCTGACACGGTGGGTGCTCCTGATCCATATGGTCCGTAAGTCAGGGCTATTCCAGGTGAGGTGTTTAGGAATGGAGGCCTGGTGCTAGTTGAGGACCCTCTTAGTAAGGTGTTTCCTTAGCTTGAAGGTGTGCTGGTAGGATACACTAGGGAAAGTTTTGGGCCTTTTTCATCCTATTTTATGTGAGAATCACCCATAGCTGCAAATCTTACAGCAGCCATTAGCAACTCCAGGGTCCAGTGGAAGAGAAACAGCTGGACTTTCCTACACTGGGAACTGGTTCTGGGTGTCACCATGGGTCTGTCTCAGCAGATTGCAGCATATTACGCTTTTAAAGTTCTGTGTTTGTATTAAGTTGAGGTTCAGCTAATGGTGAGGAATCTGCTATCCTCTTAACTGTGGACCTTCCAGAGCCTCCAGATCCCCACAGGTCTACAGGGATTTATCTTCTACCCCATGCTCATGGGACGTCTTAGCCTTGGTAAACCCCCAGTGGTTATGTCTGACAACTGTGGCTGATTTCCTATCCCAGATTTTGGAGTTAAGTGCTTATGCCTCTACTGAGGACTCAAAAATTAAAAGCTCTTTCTGATGATGACCCTATCTTTGAGACAAACCTCAGGTGGTGTAACATCATCCTCTTGAGTGTCCAGCTTCACAGGGACAAAGGGTAAAGGCACATGGCTATGGAGACTCTGGTCCCTCTTCATGTCTCTCTTCCTCGTCTCTCCAGGCTTTGGACGCTTATTGAAAGACATATGCAAAAAATGTTCTTTTAGCCCTTAATCAAAGTCATTATCCATATGCTTTATTTGCCTTTAAACCCCAGTTGGAACCATTCACAGATATCTCTGAGCTGATCCTAAGTAATAAGCACCAATGTTTGAGCTTCAAAATTGCTTGTAAAGTTGCAGTCTGGTGAAGCCATCTGGTTGAAATCTGTCAGTACTTATTATCCAATGGAAGTTTCTCTTTGGGCAGCCAGCTCTAATGCTGTCTTTCGTTATCACGGAGAACTGATCATATTAAACTAATTACAGGGAATAGCTGATGACAAATTCCTCTTTAATCTGCAACCTTTTTATTATTACTAGTATTAGAATTAAGATCATTCTCAAAGAACTTAATTTTGTAAATTCCCTGCTAGCAGTTTTAGCTTGGTTAAAATATTTACAAATCCCTCTGCCTCCTGTTGCTCCCAATGGGAATGAATAAGCATGGATTTGTTAGTTGTACTCAAATTTACCATTGTTTTAGAGGCACTAAACATTGTAACCATGTACTGTGGAGAAGAGGAGCTTTCAGACTTTCAACCTTGCTAAGCCAGTTTTTCTCAGACAGTGTTAGATTGCCTTCAAACCAACACAATGTGCTTCCCATCCCTAGGCTTGGTCAGAGCCGGAGAGCAAAGAGGGAAGTGCTAATCTGACCTGTAGGAGCAATGAAATAAGGCTTTCCAGGGTGACGTAACCAGAGGAAAATACAGATTGTAAGTTGACAACAGCCTCTGTGCAGACTGATCTCTGCCTTGCTTCCTTAAAGGCACTGGCAGACATGTCAGGTAGTTGGCCTGGGTCCTGGCCAGACAGTTCAGGAAATATCCCTTTTTTGGGGGGAGTCCTGCAGGAGGTGGCAAACAGACTGTGAAGAACTCACAGAGACTTTGGGGCTGCTGGCTTTGTCTCTGCCTCTTGATTTGCTTGCTGATGGTTTGCTGGTGAGGTGATGGGACTGTCTTGCGCCTCAGTTTCCCTGAGCTAAGGATAATACCTTTCTGGGGAGCTAAGTGGGAAATTGTGGAGTCTTCATTTCAGTGTTGTGATGCTTGCTTTGGCTGCTTTGGATAATACTTTATTTTGGTTATTACCTAGTTACATCCAAAGTTTGGAAGACAGTTCCTTCCTTCCCATTGCCTTTAATAGCCTAACGTTATTGCTTCTGCGTGCATTCTGCTGTGAGACCTGGCGAGCAGCCTTCTCTGCTCTGACAGGTTAATTTCCCCACCTGTATTTACCCCTTCTCCTCCTCCATGCTGATTTATGTTTAATGAAGAGTTTCACTCTTAGTGTTTATAAAATCTAGTCAGGACCCTGCTTTCCAATTACCTTCACACTTTAAAAATGAGTTTACTGTAATAGGATATAATTTACTGCTTGAGCTTATTGCTGGGTCTCTGCAATGTAACTTGGTACCACCATCTCCATCCATGCAAACAGGAACAACTGGAGCCCTTCCCTTAGGGCTTACTCAAATACACTATATTTAATAAGAGTTAATCCCTTTAACACAGTTGCTGGCCTTGCCTTTTGAAATTGGATTAAGATTGAGGCACTATAAAGAGTTTTTAATGCCAATGAATGCTACATGTTCTAGAAAATTTGAGTTGTAAACATGATATGGATGCTAAGATAAGCCTAACCCCAGGAACTGGCCTTGGGAAGAGCTGAACAATGGCCTTTGTCACACCTTTAACTCGACAGGACTTGACGACTGTGACTCTAACAGATGAGCAGGGTTATGAAAAGTATAGCTGATTCTCAAAAGCACAATTAAATGGCAACCAGACAGAATAAACATTTCAAGCATGAGAATCCTGAAGAGCAAAATCACCAGCCTCTCCTGAGGTCCTCAGGAGATTGGAGATGTTAAACTCCAGAAGAACCTTCTAGACTGAGGGGGAAAAATATGGTGAAGCAAACATGGGTGAGAGTGGTTCACAAAGTGTTTTGAGATCTGCTGGTTAGAAATAGCTGTAGAAGAAATTGTTCTTTTAGAAATAGCTTTGAAAAACGTCATAAGCCCTGTCCTTTTGGGTTGATTTCATGGAAGGTGCAGATACTCTTTAATCCCACATTTTAGGATAAATCGAAGCGTTTCTCCAGTAAAATTTTAAATGTAAGTATAGACTCAGACCTGAGTTTGAGGGAATAAATGAAGATTAGGATCTTATTTTTACTCAGGCTCCTTTCCTGAACCCCAATTCACTCCCCTCCCACTGCATTATAGTTTTCCATCCAGCCTCTTTTGAACAGCAATGAAGAAACAGAAGATGAATTAATTACTTATATGGTTATGTGTGTATAAGGTTATAGATATTCCTGGATCTCAGAATGTCAATCCCTGAATGTCAGCGGGGTGGGACAGCAGGTGTCCCAGGAGTAACACCCAACCTCCACTCTCAAGCCAAGTCTTGAGCAAAGGGCTGGCTTCCCCCTCCTGCACAACTCCGTGCTGCTGTACTGCGGGGACTTGGCCTGATTTATTTCCTCCTTAACTTTCATGCTGTTTTTAAGGCCTTTAGTTTCCCAAGCAGTAAGAGGAGAGGTGTTTGCTTAGCCTCCTCCATTTGCCCCATCATTTGTAATACGAAGCCATAAAATTAAAGCCTGGATATCTCCAGTCTATTGATAGGCATTGGCAGCCTCAGATCCTTTCACCTTAAATGGAAGGGGCAGTTCACGGATGCAAGCAATTGCTAAATTTCAGTGACATTAGGACAGGGAGAAAAAAAAAAAAAAGGAGTAAACAGGAGTAAACAGACCTGGGAAACTCCAGCTTGACATAAAAAACAACATGATGGATAGTCCACAGTGACCATTGGCTCTGGTGGCTGGAGGACAAGCGGAAAAAAAAAAAAAGCAAGCAAGAAAAAAACCAGGACAAGCAATCTGCAACCAGCCTAGGAAGATTACTGCCATAAAAGCAATGCTGGAAGGGGCTAGTTATCAAGTGGAAAACAAGAAAATACAACTAGCTCCCCAGTCACCAGATTTAGGGGACTCTGGTTGGAAGGTTCATACTCTGGTGGGCCATTAGAGCAGAAACAGAAATGGATGCAGTAATCCAGAACATATTGAGTCTCTAGGTTACCATGAAATATAATGCAGGGAGAAATGAATTATTTTCCAAGGGAAGCTGTAGAAAGCACATATATAGACTTTTTTTTTTATTGGAACTGCGTTATCAACAGTCTCTCTTAATAGTCGAAAACAGCTTCTTATGTTTTTTATAGAGTTTTAAAGATCCCTCTGGACATGACTGGAGGGGCTGAAGTGGGGGGAGCTGCAGCCAGAGGAGGAAGCAGAGGAAGAGGACAAGGGACATAAAGAGCAGGAGAGTGAGCGCAGTGCAGCTTTCCTTGGGCTGGTTCAGCATTTGCGTGCAATATTGCATTATGTCCATGTTGCCTCATGCCTTGCATAGAAATAATGCTACAAGTCACCTTCGTTACACATAGACCTCACTGCCCTGGGTATTTTCCTTTGACATAGGGTGAACCAGCGCTTCTACCAAGAACATATATAGGGGAATCAAAATATATATATCTCCACCTGTTTTATGCTACTCTTCCCATCTGAGAACACCCTAAAGGGGTGGCAGAAAGGCAGCTAGAGGAGCCCATGGAGACCTAAATTCCTCCAGTTTTTGGAGGTTTGGGGACAACTCCTGATTCTCTTAAGCTGTACATGTTCCTGTGGCTGTTCCTTAGAGCCTGCACACTATCTGCAATCTTTATTCAAGCCCTACGTCCTGGAGTAAAGCGAATGTATAAGGGTCTCAGACTTAAGGGGGCGAGGAGGTTTCTAGCTAAGTGCCCTGTGAAGAAAAGATGTCAGCTCAAGACCCAGAAAAAGAATGAGGACTTTAAACACTTTGTTTTTTTTCTTCCTAAAGAAAAGAATCTGATGAAATTGCTCTCTTGACATTGATGTGACTTTAAATATTTGTGAGTGAAAATATTAAGGCAGATCTAGAAGGTTTTGATTTTTTTTTTTATTTCCACTCACAAAGAGCAATTTTATACCTTAACATCTCTATCCGCTTCTAATATTAACACCTTGTGAACAGAGCCACTGATAGCATGAAGTTGTCCTGAAATGAATCTAGAGATTATAAAAATAATGTGCAGCAAGGTTTCTTTTGCATTGTCATTTGGATTTTGAGGCTCTGGCCTGAATGTGATGAGATGTTTGCAAACCTTCTTGACAACCATGAGAAAAAAAGGAGGGAAGGGAGGGAAGGGAAGAAAAACTAAGAGAAGGAAACAGAAAAAAAAAAA
>VZSV01000043.1:5326479-5395723 GCA_013398735.1 Nothocercus julius | reverse complement strand
AAAAGGAAAAATCAGTCTAAAAGTAAAAAGTCCTGTTAAAAATCAAGTATTTCAACCAGGAAATGTGCTTGACATTCTTTGCGTACACCCATCAACTGTATTCTCTGTTCTTCTGCAGAATTGCTAAGTAGAAGATCTCACAGCTGCAGTTTTTGCTCTGCTTCAATATATATTTAATGGGTATCTTAATGGATTTCTTAAAGACCAGCCTGCTAACCCCCATATGCAGAAGAGAATATGTCAGGAATGTAAACAGAGTCTCACTTCAGCCCTGTGTGAAGAGATAGTGATGACAGGATGGACTAATATGCATAAATTGATTTTTATACTGAGCACAGAACAAAATAATTCCAGAGCCCCAGGCAGGGATCTGGCTCACAGTGCAGCCTAAATTGCCATTTTTTTAACGAGCGCATGGAAGGAATGCTTGTCTCAGCTCAGCACACTTCTGGCCAGTCCCCCTACCTGAAGGCTCTTCCTAGCTTAGGACACCAAAGCAAATAACGCATCTGTGCCTAGGAAACCAGCCCACAAGCCTTCGGATAAAGGGTCCTGCAGCATCCAAGCTTGCAGGGCCAGGGCTGGTGTGCAATGTGCAGGAGAGAGCGCCCAAGACCGGTTCTCGTGCCAAAAGCCCATTAGGGATGGGTGAGACGGCAGCGCGTCCCGCTGAATGGGCCGATGGGTGGCTGTGCCATCCTTCTGGAGGGGAGGAGGTGTTCGCCATGGGACGGGTATCCCGAGAAACAGAGAGCTTGCCATGGCACGTGCTGGAATTCCTTTCGTACTGTGCCAGTTTCCAGGTCTCGTGGAAGCATTCGGGGTGGCTGTGGGGGCAGATTGGCACAGATTTACATGCCAGGCTTGTCTCCAGCGCCTCTCTCTGCTGTTCCGCCCAGGCTTCCTTAATTTAGAGCCTTTTGTTACAAAATGTAATGGATATTGCCTTAGGAGCCGTTTTCAATTGCTCGTGACAAGGTAAGAAACAATTAGGCAAAGCATATTTTTGTTTATATCCTCACTGCCTCCTTTCGTCGGAGAGATTTAGAGATCCCTGGCTGGCTGGGTTATTGAAATGTTGCTCTTGGATTCTACAAGAATCAGGTTCTTGTAGGGTAGACTGGAGTCTCAGCTCCCCTCCACCTGGGCCTGGTTAGGAGGAGGAAGGTAAGGGGGAGAAACCAGAACTGAAAATAACAGAAGAATTGGAGAACCTAAGTTTTTTTTTCTTTTTCTCCTTGTGTCAAATAGGTTTCAAATGCTGAGGACAGCAGGATGTGCCTGGACAGAGGCCTCTGAGTAGGACTTGTGCCTTCTGTGAAGATGCAGGAAGGGATGGAGAGGGGCGGCATCCTTCTGCTGCACTTTGTGGGGTGCTGAAGGGGAGCGTGGGCTGCCCTGTGTTGTGTTGCTCGGGCTGGGGTGGATGGGGAGCTCTCTGATCACCTTCCCAGCAGGGAAGAGGATCAGCCAAGCAGCAGACACGAGACGCCATCCTCCTGAACCTGGCGGGAGACCAGGGGAGATCCCGAATTGGAGAGACGGGATGGATAAAGGGGAAAAAGGCCTGTCAGCTACTTAGGAAGAGGGGTGAAAAAGATGACGGGCTCAGTGCTACGGCCTGCACAGTGCTAGGGGTTTCCAGCAAGGAAACTAAGAAACAGAGTCAAAAGAGTGCTGGAGACATGGAGACAGATTGTGTTGTCTGCTCCATCCTTCTCCTGACACGGGATTGATTTCACCTGGACATTACTGTATGACCTGTCTCGCTTGGCATGGCCCAAATCCTGAGGCTGCTGTGGCTGCCCGTTGGAGGGGGACTCTTCATCTTTTAGGCGTGTTGCTGTGTTTGCCTGGAAGCAGACCCCAGTTATACCAGTAAACACACCAAGAGCCAGCGCCAGCAGCGAAATACTCTTGCTCTCTGCAGGTAGACCCAGTGCAGCTCCCATACCCCCATTAGGCAGGGCAGGCCCTTCGTCAGCCTAACGAGCCCAGCCATCTGCATGCAAACAAGGGCGGGGGGGGGGCACATTCATCAGTGCAGCAAAGGGGCCGGAGATGCTCGGAACACATGGCTCGTCCTTGGGAAATTGTTGCCTGAGGATAACACAGTATTTGGACTTTCATCTGGCACAGGGAATAAACTGGAAGCTGCCTTCCTCAGTCATTTCAAATAAATCTCAGTTACTGATACAAAAGGCTCTCAGGGGGTCATTGATAAACCTCAGTGTGAAACCCAAACAGCACAGCTACCTCCTGGTGAGGAAGGAGCAGGTTTAGAATGGGTTAATTAGAAAGATAATGAGCTAACAAGGCTTCATTTCTGTTCAGTGGCTCAATGAGGAATTCATTAGAAAGGCTTAATCTAACTGAACAATCCCACGGCTTAGAGAGATTGCCCATTGATTGCCAGCCCAAACTGTTTATTTACAGGTTTTTACTGGCTGAAAGGTCTCATTCCTTTATTCGTAAGACCCTTCGAATGTCCCATAAGGAGACTTGTGTCCCTAGTAAAAAACAGTAGCGATAAAATCAGGCAGAAAAGCCAGATGGGAAGGAAAAAGGGATCGATTCTCCCAGCAAAACCAACCATCTAATTTCAGTGAGGTTCTAAGCAGTGATGGGGTCATGGGAGTTTATTTGTAGGGTTCGGGTGCTACTGGAAAGAAAGGAGCAATTAAATGATAGGAAGGAAGAAACCTGGAAGAACCCTATCTGATGTTTCCCCCCAGTCTTTTCTCTGTGCTCGCTTCTCAGCATAAAATGGATGTTCCCTGGGGAACGAGTGAGGTGCCCGTACAAAGTCAGGAAGAAACAAGGAATGCGCCACTGGAGGAAATCTGGGAATTAAATCTCTGCAGGCAAATCCCCTTCCCTGTTAGCCCACTAGAGGCTTTTGTTTCTCTCCCCAGCAGCATTTCGGGGAGGGTGGGACCGTGCTGAAGCAGTGGGGAGCGGATTCTTCTGCCACTCCTGGTGACTGCAGGAATGGGGTCTCCTGAAGGATGGGCCCCAGGAGATGCTCGGCAGCACCCTAACTCTCCCTCCTGAAAGGTCTGCCCTTCGCTGTCCCTGGTGGCAGGTTTTCATGGTTTTACAAACTGAATCAACACTAAACCGAGTTGCACTGCAGTCCCACAAAGGTTCCCTTGTTGAGAGTTCATCTGCTGAGAGCAAGTCTCTGCTTAGAACTGATAGTTGAGTAAAACATCAAGCCCAAACCTCTGCTTTTGCACTCTTGTGACAGACCAGCCTTCTTTCACAGAGGTTTCCTTCTCTTTTCTACTCTACTGATGGACTTTCCTTGTAGGGACTTGTTGCTGCATGGTCTGCCCCTGGGCTCCAAACCAATGTGGTCCACATGCAGGAATCTTTTATCTGGTCTTCCACCAAAACGCAACCATGAGATTGTGGGAATATTTATGTCTTTGTTCTTTCCACAGTGCTCTTTTTCGATCTACAATGGGACTGCATTTAGTGGAAAAGTCCTCTCCTGGATCGCGGGGCAGGCTTCCTAGGGGAGACAGCATCTTTGATAAGGCTATCAGCTATCGTCAGAAAAGTGGTGAGGATGACAAATAGAGACCTGACTGAGATTGAGGCCTAGGGGCTTTCAAAGATCCCTTGAACATCTTCCAGTGATTTGAAACTGGAGAAAACAGAATGCCTTTAAATACAGAAGAGAGCAGGACCTGACCTCTCTTGCTTCTCTATAAGCTCTGTGGTCTGTTCGCTGACCACTAGACCTGTCGATCAGAAACAATATGTTTTTAGCAGTGAATGAGGATGGTGGTAATTTCTAGATGGAATATGTTAGAGTCATATTATATCTGCTGAGCTCTTTAAAATCTTGCCAGATTAATAGTCTTAAAAAAAAAAAATCTATCTCAGTGCCACATTAACCACAGGCCACAGTGTATTAACTGACAAAACCCAAATTGTTCTTTAATATTCCTAAAGCTGGTGTTAAGCACAATAAGGACAATTTTCACTTTCAATAAGAATCTGACCCTGGCTTTGCCCTCTGCCCTGACCTGGGTCTTTCTCTACAACCATGAGGGACCATGTGGAGTTGTTCTGTGCTCCTTTTAAATGATGATAATTAAAAGGCATTTGCTTTCTGACTTTTTTTTTTCCATCTAATTATTCCTTCGTCTTTGGTTTCTCTCCCCTCCTGGATGTGCGTCTGGGCTTGCTGTTTTGTGTGTCATCGCAGAATTCCTGTGTCCGTCCCATGAATTGTAGCACATGGCACTCCAGCTCTTTGTTCACTGCTGTGTTAGACTTTCTGAGGTTTATTATTCCGAGAGAGAAGCAACATAGTCCATTATTCAGTGTTTCATTTTAGTGATGTCCTTGCCGGCTGTGTCCAACATAGTCTTTTGCCTCAGTTTCCCAAACTGTAAAGTTCAAATAAAAATACTTGCCTGGCAAACATTGTATGAAAATAAATGAGTAACATTAATAATAGCTCATCAATCAGGGATATGTCAGAAATTGAAAAGAAAAAAATCAGAATCAATAGCAAGTTTTTATTCCCATGCAATATTATCCCCATGAAATAGAGTATGACTAGCATCAGTGTTGGGTATTTATGTGCCTAACCTGAATATGCACAATTAGTGCTTCCGAGTCATTTGGAAGGTATATGAAACCTCATGCTCCAGGGTTTAAACTGATCGCCAGGTGTTAGGATATTTCTGTGAGGCTGGGGATCATTTGCCATCTTGTAGTGTTATTGCACCTTCTGCTGAAGTCCCTGTTGCTGGTTTCTAACTGGGACCAGAGATACTATCCAGGAGATGGTGACTCCTGGCTACCAAAAATTGCACCAAAAGGTGGGGGGGTTTTTGGTGGGAAGAATCTGAAGGACCATCAGATGCAGATTACAATTTAATGAAGCCTCTTCTTGAACACCATGCCAGCTTGTGAAAAAAAAAAAAAGAAAGGGAGGGGAAAAAAAAGGGGAGCAGAAGATATAACATCATTTGATGATTTATTCAGAGCAGAGCAGACAAACAGCTCTGTTGTCAATTTGGAGAGCTTCTGAAAGGAGAAGAAAAAACTCAGATTTCAATATCACCGTCAGTCTGCTTTTTTAAATCCTTTAAAATCCTGCACCAGGAGCTCCCCTAAGAGCAAGACTATGTAAATCAGTACCTGCAGTGACTGCTTCTGGCATGTGTTTTATGGTTTTGGTCACTGCGATATAAAATCGGTGCGTGGGTAGATTTTATTTTCTTTGATCAGAGGACTTGGTAATGCTGCACTGGTGCAATACTGCAAAATATTTATTAGCTGAGTGAGGAGCGTGGGAAGCAGTGCTGAAAGCAGAATTGATGTTCCTACCTTGCAGTTTCCTTTGCCCTCAGTTTTTGGTACCTGCTCTTGTAGAGTAGTAGTTTAGGAGGATGGAAGGAGAAAAGCGTATTGTCCCTGTGTTTCCCATGCATGATTCCCTATGAAAGCATCTCCCTGCAACCTTCACCTTCTGCTCAGACGGCCCCAGCCTGCGACAGGAGAATGGCAGATTTGTGCTTTCTAAGCTCCAGATGGGGCTCCTTTCTTCTTCCTCTGTAAGTTAATGGTGTCTTGCTGAGACCAACTGGGCATGTAAAGATTTGGGCAAAACTCACAGCAGTGGTCTCATAACCTCAAGGCTTCGCAGCCTCATCCCAACGTGACAGCGGGTCCCCAGCGGGGCTCGCCTGTGGCTCTGATACGGTGCCAGAGGAGATGGAGAAGGTTATGTTGATTACATCTGTTTACCAATGGTTAAATAAATTAAAAGCCCATTGCAGACCACCAGCAGGCAAGGTGCCGCAGCCCTGCTTTCGGCACAAGCTCCTGCTTGCATTACACAGTACTGCTTTTCAGGAGTCACTAGGACCAGTGCATCTCCGGTTTGGTCCAGAAGGATCTTCCAAATTCAATATAAATAAGATAAGAGCTTCCTCTTCTCAGCAGTGCCATCTGCCTTGACCAGATCCTCTGGCCAGATCCGAGTCACTCTGCTGAGGTCTGCGGGCTGTGCTCATTCGTACCAGAGAGTAGCGGGAGCAGCTCCCTCCCACTCCACATCTGATGCAAGGGGCAAATATGGGAAAAAACATTTTTGGGATCCCCTCAAAGACCTCAGTGAGCCCCAGAGGGGCCTGCAGGAGGGTTTTGTACTTTGTTGTTTCTTATGGCATAAAGTGGGAAGGGATTGTGGTCCCTGTGTGCTGGGCAAGGTTTAGATGCGTTGTAAGAGGTGGACACTGCCCCAAAGAAAATAGTCTCAATAAGCAGGTGGAGAAACTGAGGCAGCAAGACATTCGTCCACAGTGACACAGGCAGCTGGGGAAGAGCTGGGCAGAGCACCTGCTCCCAGTCAGGGCCCTGGTCTTGCGCTGCTGCTTTGGCCAAGCAGAATATGGCCAGAAGGAGGCCTGGAGGGTGAAGAAGATGAAGAGGCCTAATTTGGCTTCTCTGACTCCAATTTCTTTGATTCTCTGAGCTAAGCCATCAGATCCCTATTTGAGGATTTTTCTAATTCTTTCCTCAAGAGCCAAATTACCAGCCATATGGACAAAGGATCCTAGAAAAAAAAAAATAAAGATTATTAAGCTTATTAAAACAGATTATTTTTGCCATCAGAGCAGAAGCTGTGGGCAGTGGCTAAGGCCTGGCCTTTCCCCATTCCTCTTGCATCCTGAGATGGTTCTCAGCATTTCTTCATGAGGCCTCACAAAGTCTCTGGCCTTTCAGTATTTACCCTAACTTCATATAGAGACGTTCTTGGCCCTCCGGGTGCTTAGGAGTATGCAAGTGTCCCATAGGGCCTTGTGGATCAAGGCACAATCCTTGATGCACATAAGGCTATGGATCAGCCTTATGAAAAATACATCATGTTAGTGGACATAAAGGTCTTGCCTAGTATTTCAGGGAAGGAAAGTGCCAATGAGCCAAAAGGCTGCAGAAAGAGGAACTCAAAAGTTAAAAATTGAGACCAAGGCATTTCTTAGGGATGCTGGACCATCCCTTCCATCCATTGTCATATGGCAGTTGGAAAGGGAGCCATAAACACAGTGAATGGCTCTCCCTCCAGGTGTGTATGGCTTCTATAAGGGAAGGGATCAACCTCTTTTTCTTTTTTTTTTTTCTGTTGACCAGCAGTGGGACAAGTTTCCCTCCTGTCCTAGTCTCCTTCGCAATGGGTCTGTGAACTCACCCTTGCAGTGATGTGCCCGCGGTGCGTTTCTCTGGCCTACCTGAGAGCTGCTCTGCGTACCTGAATTCGGGAGTCACTGAGCAGATCACTTCCGCAAGACAGTCTGGCTGTTGCTGAATGTCAATCTTAGAGCAACCAGGGCCTGTCCTAGGCTTCTCATGAGTCACATATGATGTGGATACACAGGACTTGGAAGTGAAAGGAATAGAAGACGTTTTCAGGGTAGAGAAGGGTAGCCACCAGGCAAAAAGGCTGCTGTTATCGTAGTCCTAGTAGCCAAATCTGACCTCAGAGTTGCCTGCATTTTCTGAAACAGAGGTCTGTAAATCTGTTCTAGAGGCAGGAAAATCTCAGCATATTTCTCATCAGGTGTTATCCATTACTGAAGACCGTAAAAGGGAAATACTTGAGGACTCACATTTACCCCTGCATGACTATGTGTATGCGTGGAAACCACGTGTGAGTCCAGTTCAGTCTGAGAGATATTTACACTGGACCAAATGCTTCCATGACGGGTGGACCAAGAGGGGAACTCATCTCTTCTTATTTTCTTGGAGAAATGATCTCCTCCTCTCGCTTTACCCATCACTGTATTTGGGTTGTCCTGAGAGTATCCAGCCCTACAGCAATAGAAATACAGAGCATGGAAATAGTGAACTGGAGGAGGAGCTGCTGCTGGGGTATAGAGGTCTCTGAGAAGGCCACGAATTCCTGCAGAGAGACTTGTAGAAGCACCACTCACAGAATTTTTTTGGTATAAGTGTTCTTGTTTCAAGTTTTTTCAGGTGTGAAGTTTCCCTGTTTGACAGACCATCAATCACATTATGGGACACCATTAATAAATCTGTCCATACTTCTCCCTTGAGCATGAAGAAAGAAAAACTCCAACTGTTAACAATTATTACAGAAAATTAACTCCATGTCTTTAAACAAAGACTCGTTGCAGGCTATTTTTACATCACAAGGAGGAGAAAAATCACCCTACGAACTACGATGGTATGAATTTAAGTCTCTTTGTAAAATGCAGACGTTGGGCAAAAATCTAATCCTGGAGGCAGATGAAAGTTGAATGCTTGATTCTTCTGTTGAATTTGACTTCTTGCTAATTCCGTTGTCACCTGATTGTTGCAAAATGGCATAACGGTAGTCACCAAGATTGCATCTAAAGACTTGTCAAGGCCTACTGCAATTTTCTAGAGCGACCTCATGGAAAATGTTGCTCCCTCCTCTGTGCATCCCTCCCAGCATTCGTTGGCCGAGCTTGGCTGTATCCTTTAAAAAGTCTCTAGTTGTGATTTTCTGTCTGTGAGCAATGAAGGTGAGTGATGGAGAATTCCTTCCAGCTCTTAGTAACCCATTTCAATGGCTAATTACCCTCACTGCTAATGATTTGCATGCACTTTCTAATTTGACCCTTGCTGGCTTCAGTGGCAAACCCCTGGATGTTGTTATGCTTTTGTCTTGTGGATTAAAACCTGCTTTATAATCAGACCAAGGAACCACAGGCTGTGACCCTATCTGTCTTATAGAGGAAGTAGCATAGGATAAGTATAAGGGTATATCTATGGATGAAGGCCCTGCCTGCACAGAACTTCCCTTGGAAAATGGCAGGATGATGTAGGAAAGTGAGTGGGATTTTTCATATTTGGACCTGCTGAAGAACTGCCCCATCTTGGCTGGACTGGTCAACTTGCACACACCAGGGACTCAAGATTAGGCCCCAAGGAGCTGTCACATAAGTGATGTCTGTTCCTTTCTGCCCACTCAAGTTATAAAAGGTCACAGCCTGGGGGATTCCTGATTTGCCACTCAACCTCACGGCCTTTTGGGCCCATGTGCTTCCTAGGAGCTCAGTGCAACCTTCCCTTTGTGCCTCCTCTCACCAAAGCCCTCTGTGCGCAGCTTTTCGTTCCCCCTCTCTCTGCCAGAAGCTTTCTCCGAGCTGATGAATCCATGCACAGTAGTAGGTTATATTCATTTGTCTTGTTCTCCAGTTCATTTATCACAATGAGTGCTCTGTTGTGGAGAATCCTGATAGAAAGTCCACTTATTCTCCTGGTTGGCTGAAATGCAGCATTTCAATCAGCTGATTGCTTATTACCATGACCTTGTTGGAAAATCTAGACAGCACCCAGAAGGGCGGGGAGAGAGGTCTTCCTTTGTCACTTTTCTCATGTGGAAGAATGATAATAGCATTTTCATTTCTTTCCTATTATCTACTCTGTAGAGTTTTGCTATTTTTTTCCCCATGGCTATTCCCCGATTCCTACATGTGGGATCCAGGGGAGCTTGCAGCTTTAGGCTGATGGAGGTGTACATATATATAACAGTCACCATCGGATCTGCAGAGGGTCCTTTACTAGAAAAGGTGAGGGGATTGCATAGTTTTGAAGACACCCCTGGCCAGTGAGGATTTAGGAACAAGATTAGAGATGTGACAGAAGCTGTTTTCCTTCAATCCCCATCCCAAAGTCTCCTACTTCCCTAGTGGGAGCACCTGCAGGATAAGGAGGTGTCCTACCGTCCAATATGAACCTCTCAAGCTATAATTCGTGCCCGTTTCCCCTTGTTTATATAGTTTGGCACTTCTGAGAAAAAAAAAAGGGGGGGCTTTATTTTTTGCAATCTTCTTCAATTAGTAGATCCCCCTTAGTCCTCTTTGCTGGACTGAACAAGTCTATCTGCCCTCTCTTCTCCTTGTAGGGCATGCACCAGCCCCCCTTGTCCCTCTTGAGCTAGAGGTCTCAGACTAGACATGAACTATTCCAGCTGGGGCCTCACTGAGGCTGAACAGAGAGGAAGGACAGTAACATCCCTTGATCCTCTTGCTGCACTCCTAATTCAACAGTATCTACATCAAAAATGAACAAAATCAGCTCTGCATCACTGGATAAAGCAGGGGAGAAAGGTGAGAACACAGGACTTCTTAAAGTGTCTTCCTGCCCATCTTCCATGAGGCTGGAACCCACACTAGGAAATTGGTCCAGCTACTCACAGAAATATCTGCAAGGGCAAAGAGAGTTGCTCTTGGGAAGGGTGAAAATGAGCATGATTTGCCCTTATTTATTATATATTTTCTGGTAAAAAAAGCTGCCTAGTGATTGGTTGCTTTGCATACAAGGCCTTTTCTCTGGCACAGACAGCCCAAGGTACCATGGCAATCCCTACAAGATATACCCTACTTGCAAGCTCAGGCTTGCAGATTCATGGATAGATTTCACCTTAAGTACAAAAATATCAAGAAGACTGCATACTGAAAAAAACAAGAGCTATTCAGTAACACATTCTCACCTACAAACGCGGACAGTACCCTTTAACACTTGTCTCTGCATCCTTTCAGCAACAAAAGACTTAGCCAAGGAATGTGTTTGAACCCTTCCCCATCAGTCGGAACAAATGGATTCCAGTAGCAAAGAGCACCATGGCTTTATCATTCTTTTGACAGGTAATTTTCTCCCCAGTGAATATATCTGAGGCTTTTGCAAACCACCTCTCAGTGGACGCAGTGAAGTTTTTTCACTCCTGGCTGCAAGGAATGAGCCCAGCAGAGGTGTTGCCTTGTTGCTCTGTGTCTCTCCAAGCCCCACGCTCCTGAAAGCACAGCAAGATTCTTTATTATCCCCTGATTATGTCATATGTCCTCAATTGTCTACTATGACCATCCGGCGTATTATTTATTACAGCGTTTTTCCAGAAACCTGCTGTGGTCTCTCCTCCAAGGCATTTCACACACAACTAGAAGATAATATTCTCTCCCAAGAGATCACAGTGTAAGGGCTTACTCAGCTGCAAACTCAGCTAAGCGTTGGCCCTCTCTTGAAAGCAAAAGCAAAATTCAAATGCAAGAAGGGCTGGGGCACACTACTAAATGCACAGATGCAGATGCAACCTCCACTGCAAGAAGAACCAACATCACAGATCGAAGGGAGCTGGGGATGGAATATTGTAAGGTGGAAATTCAGCTAAGAAAATAGGGTGATGGGGTCTAGAGGGAAACTGGAGAAGGGGTGGAAGCTCAAGCAGAAAAGTTTGGTCAATAGTGTCAAAATTGAGTGAGCACTGTTTTCGGTTCTCACATGAATATGAATTCAGTCACCATTTCCCATGAAGTGTGGTGGCCATGGGCTCCTTTAATGGAACTTATTCCTTGTCCCAAGGAATATGATACAACCAGGGAGACCAAGGCTAAGCAGGGGTAATGGCTCATGGTAGAGAGGGAACAGCAGGCATCCAAACGACAAGCAAAGTTGTTAAAGAGTGGCAGTGACATTACCAAGTGAATGTGTGTTTTACTTTTGACAAACTTAGGTTTTCTCTTTTTTTTTTATTTATTTTTTTGCCAGTTTTGTTTTCAGACGGACCAGTCCCTTGAACTGACACAACTTGTCACCAAAGTCACCAAACCATGCTGCTGCAGGTAACAACCAGCTAGTTGCCAAGGAAGCCTAATACTGCAAACTCATTTTTGTCACCATGCTGCAATTTCTGGGAATACTGAGGAAGTAAACGAAGCTGGGGAGATCTTGCAAGGTCATGGCTTCTCTGAGATGCCCTGAGAATGAGAAGTAACTGCTGGAAGCATCCCTGGGTTTACTATGGATCCATCCTCCTTATCAGCAGTGTTATGTGAGGTGGTGGTGGTCACAGTGTAAGCATGGGGAAATGTTACATCAAGATGGAAATATTTATTTTGACATATGTTTTTAGTTTGAGACAACACAGAGAGGAAAATGTGAACAGTGAAAGTGAGGCTGTTACCTTGGTTCAGGTATATTGAAAACTTCTACTTCAGTTCTTACCACTTTGATTTTGAACTACTGGGAGGCACATGTTTTCCCCCAACCAGTTCAAACACTGACATTAGAAGTTGTAAAGTGAGGAACAGAAAATTGAGAGCATTTGAATCAGGAAGGGAGAAGGAACTCATGACAAAAATCTGCTTTCTTTCTCTTCTTTTTTTAACTTGAAAAAGACGTCATCTCAGCTGAGCTGCTCCTCCAAATAGACAAACGATGAATTAATTAGGGAGAGGGGACTGTGGGCCTCACTGACAGAGTGTGTTCCTCATGGACTCGCTCCTCTTTCTGTGGAACATCCAGACCGTGACTTGGCCAGTCCTTGCAGCATACGAATTCATGGCATGGCTTCTCCTTCCTTGTTACATATCGGCGAAAATCTGGGCAGGTACAACTCACCAGGGCAAAGCCTTCCTATTTCTCTATCCTAAAGATTCCTAGCAAAGCCCAGGGCATTATGCGGATGAAAAGGACAGTTCAGAGCTGCTGTAAACGGAAACTAAAGCTCCCTCACAGACCACAGGTCAGAGCATGAAGATTGCATTTCAGGTTTATTTTACTTGCCCTGACTCCTCCCCAAATTTCTGGGGTGGATTTGCCTGCCTGGTCATAGATCTTACAGGTAATGTTGGTTTTACCTAATTCCGCATACTTAGACCTCCAATCCTTTTTGGTCCTCAGTCCAGCAGAGCTCTCTTGAAAACACAGCTGCTCTGCAGGGCAGAGGCAGGATCCCTCCTTGCCTGCTTGCTTGGGATCCGGGAATTACATTAACCTCTTTGGGCTCCAGGTTGTCTGCAAGGCCAGCGTCCTTGTTTGACACCTAGCCCAAACTCCTGATGCATGGTCATGTAGGCAAGCACCAAACCCTTTCTAGTGCACTGATGTTGCACAGGAACCCAAAGCCTCTGTCCAGTTTCCCTTCTTTTTTTTTCCACCAAAGGACTGTGTCGATCTCCTCTGCCACAGTGGGCACGAAGGCATCATGCCCATCTCTCTGGGGGATCCCAACCTGATGCCTCCTTCTCATAGGTGTCTGCCAGCCCCTGCTCTCCGAGTGCCCTGTCCTGTGAGCCTGGCCAGCTTGGACCATTTTGAGCAGATCTATTTAAAATTCAGCCCACAGATGGGCTGCAGCTTGTTAGAGCGCTCTTGCTGGAAATGGAGTCATCACCAGAGACTATTCCTTTTTACAACTGCAGGTGTATAGATTTTGCCTCGATTCAATTTATTTTTATATAGTGTCTTTAATGCACTGTCTCTCCAAATGCTTTAGCAGATAGAATGGAAATAATGAGATAACGCTTTGCAGAAGTGTGTGCAGCGGCTCTCAGACGGGCAGCGGGGCAGCACAACAGCAATAGGGAGAGGATGGAGGCAGCGTAGCCCGGACGCAGCAGTAATAGCAGCGAGCACTCGCCGAGGCTATTACAGCGAGCGCGCGACTGATGGATATGGGGAAAAGCTTGTAGTTGGGCACGCTCGAAAAGGAGGAATTAAGGAGCCATTTGAATTGAGGAGAGATGACTCTGCAGGGGAATGCATTCAAGGGAAGGGTGTTTTCAGACAAATGGATCAAGGGCAGCGAAAGCGAACCTTGATTCTCTTTATTCATCAGAAACAGAGGTCTTGCTCACCCCTTGTCACAGCCATGTAAAGCAGAGCTGTGGTCAGCATAGAGTACTTAAGCCATTGGGGTATCCTATTGACTTCCCTGGAACAGCTGAGTTTGTGAAGGTGTAAATGCACCCAGATGGAAATTTCTCTCTTAATCTATTCTTGAAGGATAATGTTAGTATAGTTAAGAGCAAAAAAAGGTTTTAAAGGCAAAGAATGGATCGGAGAAGGAAACTGGATTTTGGTCTGCTAGACACACAGATGAGAGTTTGTTTTGATGCTTTTGCTTGAAATAAATACCAAACTCCAAAAATACACTGCAAAAAAAAAAAAAAAGAACAAAACTGGAAAGCAAATTTAATTACATGCAATGAGACTCCCTTTTATCCTGAAAGGAAGAGCAGCATGAGAAATTTCATCACTTTTTGTTTTCATTTAGGAGTGAAAAATGAAATCATGGAATTTTCTGTAAATGGGCTAATTCCATTCCTGAGTGGTGGAGCGAGTGATGCAAGAGCTTGAAAGGCTTTCTTGGACTAGGGTTCTTAGGCCTAACCAGTGACCACCCAACCTGAGGGACTTCTCAATGGACAAATCTTGAGTGCCAAGGAGAGCAGCTAGTGGGCAAAGGCTGCTCGCCAGAGACTGGGCGAGAGTAGCAGTTCATAACATCTAGAAGTTACTAAGAGTTTCAAACTGCTCTGTCCCGGGGAGCAAGATTATCTTTGGGGGCATCACACAACATTACTGAATTGTTTAGGGAGTCCCTAATGTTCTTCCCGGGCTGGTATCGCCCTTCCCCACACCGCTCTGCTCATGGACTCCTGCCGGTGTCAGGGCGATCCCAGCATTGCACTGGGGACCGTGGGGCCAGGAGCTTGTCCACCCAGCACAGCAAGGATCAAACCAATTACACCCCAGCACAGAGACAGTTGGAAGCAGCATCCACACGTCTGCATAGAAGCCACCTGGATGCTGGTTCAGCAGCAAAGCTGCCCCTGATTGACCCAAATCCACCGTCCCAGGTGGTTTATGAGCAGCCTGGCTTCTTTTGATCAGCCTGATGGGCAGGGTTAATCGGTACTTGCCGTGAAGGTCTCCTGGGTGAGGATGTAGTGAGAAGCATCTTCATTGACTCCCCTAAAAGAAGGGGAAGAGAAAGCATCCCGTGCATGCACTGGGTCATAGCTGTTCCC
This sequence comes from Nothocercus julius, assembly GCA_013398735.1. NCBI lineage: Eukaryota > Metazoa > Chordata > Aves > Tinamiformes > Tinamidae > Nothocercus > Nothocercus julius. The sequence continues at coordinate 5,380,898 of VZSV01000043.1, read as the reverse complement.
TCGCATTCTCTGGACATGCCACTAAAGCCTCAGTGAGCATCTCATATTTGGTCTAAATATGCACATGTCTTAGATAAATGGTTTGTACAAAAGTGGAAGCAGACCCTGCACAGGAACCATCCGAGTCTGGGCCCCAGTCTGGAAATGGTTTTCAAACCCTGGAATGTTTTTATCCTTGTAAAGGATTGGATGAGGGTTCTGAAAGCAGAGCTGGACATGAACAGGGAGACCTGGTTCTGGGGTCCTGATTTGGACTTAAAACCTCTGATTTGGACTTAAAAGCACAGATGTGTGAATTTTGATTACGTTTCATTTAATGAGTTTTGAAAAGATTTGGAACTGAATTAAAAGTAACAAAAAGCCAGGGAGATGAATGACCCTTATATTAAATTCAATTGGCTTTTGTGCAATTTGTTGCATAGCGAAGCCTCGTTAATACATTTTGCAGACGGTTGGGTCATTTGTCATCAGAATCACACTTTATGGAAAGCAACTTTCCGCTCTCTTCAGTTATTTGGCACTGAAATGAGTTTCCTTGGGTCCTCTCTGCCAGCAGGAGCTGAGCTGGCTTCAATAGAGTCACATAGTTTTGTGTCAGAGAAGGACCTGGCCTGTTATTTTCTATATGTTTTTAAGTTATCCTTAAATAGCATGCTGTACAGCTAATATCTCATGTATAAATATCTGTAGCCCTCATCCATTACAAAGAAATACAGCCCTATGTTATGATTAATAATAATTATTGTTTCCTTTTGCTTTTCTTGAGAGCCAGTGCTCCTTCCCTCTCTAGAGGAAAGAACAGGTAGAAAAAATAGAAAATCTTATTTCGTTTGCATTTTCCTAATTTGCTTTCCTCTGGCTCAGACATGTGTTACCTATAAGCTATTAAAACTCTTTCTCTAGGGTTATTCCCTCCCTCCCTCCCCCATCTGATATTCACAACTTCATTCCACCCGGATCAATGCCTACAAATTTGCTTTATGACAACTTGAACAAACCCATGATGGATCATAAAGGACCTCAAAGTAGGCTGAAGCCTGCTCAAGTCAAGAGCAGCAGACACGTTTGTTAAAGACCTCATTGGCCTCTGATCCTTGGGTTGCTGCAGTATTGATTTCCAGGGTCCGGGCTCAATTGCGCTGGAAGTCGAGTCATATGGAGTCGCGTGCTCGCTGGGGAGACAGGAGCTTTATAATGGGAAGGGATCGATGGGGAATGATTTAGCACAGAGGGATCCGGAGGCTTGGCATGAAAGTTAAGCAATAATCGAGGCTGTGAGCTCGGGCCGTTTCAGGCCAGCGTGCTGCGTGTCCCGCTCGGCAGCCCTTCGGAGCACTCCCGGTCCGTGCAGGGGCACCAGGCATCCCACAGCGCTGCGCAGCTCTGCGCAGCCGCAGCGAGTGCATGGGCACCGTGCCATGGGTTTCGTTCATCTTGAGCAGGCTGGGGTCAGCACGCTTCCCCAGAGCTCCTATGTCTAAAATAGAGCAGGATGGAGCTGCTGCACACCAGGGGCTGGTAGTGTCAGCCTAGTAAGGTGAGCTTGGAGCGTGTGTTGAAAGAGGGGGATAGTGCCATACCCTAACCAATACCTCCCAGCACTCTCAAGACATTGCGTCTCTGTAGGTTCAGTGGATAGAGTCAGGGGAACCCATCCCTGCGCAAAATAGGGGTTTAGCGAGGCCAGGTATTTCTTAGGACCAACAGGAAGGAGCAACTGCAGAATTTGCCTGGGCAGGTTCTCTTCGCACAGTCTGTCAATGAAGTCAGCACAAATCGCCTAGACACTCTCCAGATTTTCAGCTAAGCCTACTTGAGTCTGAGGCCTCCATGCCTGCATTTCCCTGGGCTTACACTGCAAATAAACATATTTCCTTTGTGCATCATTTCTGACGCCATTTATTTGAAAGCCTCTGCAAAGAAAGTTCTGCCTCTCACTCCTGGGGCAAACAAATTGCTCTGTCCCACTGGTGCTTGGTGACTGCCAACAGTAGATGTAGGCTGTATGCAGGTGTAGGGTAAGTGCAATTAGCAAATCTTGGCTTGGCAATTCACAATATTTTGGAAAAAACACAGCGGTGTCTCAGACCTGTGACAGCTCAGTGCAGCTTGTGCTCTGAAGCCTTTTCAGGCAGGTGGGAAGAGGCAGCCCAGTTTTATATGTACGGGCAGATTATAAAGTGTGGGGATTAGCAAGGAGTAATTACAGTGCCTCCACTGTATATTAAGTGTGTGAAACAATATATAGGAACTGAGTGCGCGTCAGGCATTATGGCTGGGTGTCATAGTTGACATTTTTAATATCCATTATTCAAAAATTGATTCCATGCCTGACTATCAAGCAGCACCCAGCTATAAGGTGGGAGTAGTGCTACACAGCAGCACTGGCAGCTGCTAAGAGCTTTACAAACAGGAGCTAATTCTACCTACCTTCTCCATCAGCGACAGGTAAGGGCTGCTATTTCTGGCTGCCTGAATCCCGGGGGGAGCCAGGATGAGACAAAGTTGTTCTGGGGAACCTGCTATGGAATGATGGACCACAGCAGTCACGGGTGTCCGGAGGGTGAAAAGGGCAGGAGAGTGGCTGTAACCTGGAATGACTCCCTCAAACCCATAAGGAAAAGTGCCCTGTGCTCAGAACGGCTGAAAAAAAAAAAAAAAAATAGAAGCTTTTAAAATTCTCTGCATTTTGTGCTCTCACTTTTATTGCAAGTGTTTTTAAGCAAGATTTTCATTTGGGAATTGTTTTTCTTTCTTTTTCTTCCTTTCTTTTTTTTTTTTTTTTTTTTTTTTTTTTTTTTTTTGCACTTTGACATTTAGGAAAAAGAGAAGTATAGGCAAAATAAAGTAGGAAGAGCAATAAGCAGATGAGAAAGAAAAGCCCAAAAATGAGAATAAAAGACTTTTTCTTTAAACAAAAAAGGTATTTTTTCAAAAAGATTACTTTTTTTTTGTGAGTTTGAAACTACCTGGTTTAGAAAAAAGGCTTTTCTTTTTCCTAATGAAAATATTCATGATTCTAGTGCTAAAGGGATATGTGGATATCAGGAGGTGATCTTCTACAAGATCCTGGGTGATCTGGGGTGGGTCCACATGCATTTGGTGGCTATCAACTAATCAGATTTCACCTTCCTCTTCTGCCCCTGCTTGACTCCAGGAATTCCTGTTCCCAAACCTCCCTCGCTTTAGCTAAATCCCCTCTGAAGATTACCTCCATTACCTACTTCTCCCTGGAGACAGCCTCCACTCCCCTATCAATTAACGCTATCAATTAACGAAAGCTTTCACCAGCCCCTTGGTTTAAAATCCGTCTTTTTCTTATTTCATTTTTCCGTAGCGACTTATTCCATTACTTGTCTGTTCAAATCCCAGTGCTGAGGGCTCTCCTCCAGGGTCCAGCAGTTCCTTCCCTATCCTGTGCCAGCACTGCAGCCCAAGAGTGAGGTGTCTCGTGCCAAGACCATTGCTTGTATCTCAAATCCAAGCAGGGCCACCAAACCCAAGGAGGTGATCACAGTGTGGAATAGCTGTTTTCCAGGTTGGGCAGCCCTTTGCGCCCTGGATGTAGTTGGACAGCATGTTAAAAAGCATGTTAAAAATTGTGTGTGAAGGGTAAGGCCAAAATTATTCTGACAGTATGCTCTGAGGCTATAAATACTAAACACAGGGGTGGTGAACGATAAGGCAGGATCTAAATTCCAACAGTGACAAATGGAAACTCAGAGCAAGTTCTCCATAAATACTGGTATGCCAAACTAGGGGTAAACTGCCCCCAGTCCTGCATTTCTGCTTGCCCTTCTGGACCTGGTTGTGCTCTGGGGAATTGCAGAAAGCCAGGCTCAAAATGCTGCGAGTGACTCTTGCCCAAACTGTCATATCTCAGTTTTTCCAGTGCCCTCTAAGCAGCATTTATTCCCTACAATGACGGATCTAATCTTGCTTTTGCAGTGATGAAAACCAACTGCTTTCAGTAAGATGCCTCCTGCCTGGCAAAGCAGGAGTGGGATCAAGTGTCCTGCCACAATGGGATTCTCAGGCGGGATAAGACCTATTCCCAGTTGGTGTCTTCTCTGCATTGGGTGCCATGCAGTGAGGTGGAGGCGATGGAGCTTCTCATTGTGCCCTAAACCCCACTTCAGAGAGCCCAAGACTGGGACCGCAAAGCAAAGAAACATTTGGACCTGTCCTCTGTTCCAGCCTGATCTGGAGGTTAAAAATAACACAAAGGTTCTTAGAAAAACACTAAAAAATAAAAATAAAACCACCCCCACACTTGAAAGAGACCTGCCCCTTTAAGAAAGGATTGAACGTAATCTATTTCCAGCGTACGAGAGATCGGCTAAGGATTGCTGGGACATTTTCACTGACACAAATCTACATAATCGTTTTAAACTTCTCACCATTTCTTCCGATTATTCTCTTTCTGTCACTTTAGGAAGCTCTAAAACTGATTTTCTCTCCGTAATCTTCCAGTATTGCTTAGCACCCAAATCTCTAATATTTTAAGAAGATTATTTCATTTATAATTGATTGAGTGTATTTGCCAGTTTGCTACTTCAAAGATGTTGTGCTTTAAGGGGTTCAGGTAGAGCATTATTAAGTTCCCACCCCTTACCCCCCACCAAAAAGAGAGGGAAGAAAATTTCACTTCCTACCTGACACCAGATGCATTTTTATTATTATTATTATTGCTATTATTTACATGGTCAACATGATGAATGCTATAAGAGAGATCTCTGGAGATAGAAGGCGAATGGAGCCATCTCCGGCTGTGGTTTCCACCAGAGGGCACATACTGGAGCTGGCCAGTTGAGCAGTGCTGCGGCTCCCTGTCGCGCGCCTTGCTCCTTCCCTGCAATTCCTACCGGGAAAGGGGCTGGAGGACCCATTGGAGACAAAGCACCGCTTTTTCCCTCTTTCAAAGCAAGTGAGTCTGTCCCTCTGGATGTTGTCCTCTTCTCTGCAGAATGGTGAGAGAGGGCTGGGAGACGAGAAAAAAAGTGCAATAGGGACTATTAAATGGAATAGAAGGAAGCAGGACATACACGAGCAGGAGCATGGGCAGATATGGAGGCAGAGGGCCCACCTAATGCACGACCACCACCCTGCTCCATAACCCAAAAGCCTCGGAAATGGGGGGGAGATTTCCTGGTTCTCAGCCCTGCTCTGCCATTCTCTTTTGATCACCTGCAAGCGAGCAAGAAGATGTAGCACGGTGCTCAAGGGGAAGCTCTGAGCCCTCTTTTAGGGCTGGCAGAGACTTAGTGATGCTCTGTCACAGTCATTTCAGGCAACGGAGCAGCTATCAACTAACAAGAATGAATTTCAAGGCTGATCACCTGCAAGCGAGGGATAATGAGAGGTCTGCACAATCAAACACGTCTCCCGTTATAGTAAAACAAGCAACACTTGAAAAAGACATGGAAACAGGCTTCTTTAAATCCAATTCAGGGATTTGGAATCCCCACTAAACGCTTAATTAATTTTTGATTAGCTGAGAACCCATTAAACAGACTGATTCTTCTAGCTTTATAAGTAACGGCAGCATGCTGCTTTAATTAAATTAATTCTGAGAGATGTTCATTTTCAAATCCTTATGTTGGTTATTTGAGAAAAATCATTTCATTCCCTTCCCTAAGAGGTTTACCATATTCTTTTAGCCCAGTGCAGTTCAAGTATCGCTTCCCACTCTGTTTGCGACACTGCTGTTGCGCCTGGAGGTAGGATTTGCTGGGGCCCTGAACTTTCTCTGCCCAAGGGATGTGGGGCTGTCCCAGTACCTTTCAGGATCAAGAATCTCATTGTCCTATTGGGATTCACCATATGGGCAGGAGCAGCCTTCCCCCTTGAAGATTCACAGCCTTGATTTCTCCTGCTCATCTTGCCTACGGAGTTCCATAGGAGACTGTTTCCTATGACAGATACCAGAGAGCTGATTCCCCCTCCGCAATGTAGTGAATTATCATCCCTTTTCTGAGAATAAGAATCTATCCACAGGCAGTTTCAGCAGAGCAGTCAGTGAACAGTAACTTGTCCCAGGATGTTGGGTGACCCACATGGGCTTCTTAGCTTCTTGTTTTCAGCCCCCTGAGTCCTTCTCTATTGCTCAGGGAAAACCAGAGTTGCTGTCCAACCTTGACTTCTTCTCGGGCTACTGATAAGCCAGTTTGCATTGGGTCCTCTAGCCATGGGAGTCTCTTCCTTGAGAACGGAGGCCTGGCATGGGTGAGGGATTAGGGAGGAGGGTCAGACTCACTCTTAGTGCTGCTCATCTCGCGGGAGGATGCAAAACTCTGCCTCTTCCACCACCCGCAGTGAGATCTGCATCTGAATTTTGCAGCCATCCACCACTGCTGTAGTAGGTGAAAACCAAGCTGAGCAAATTTTCATTCCTCTTTACGTAGGCTCACTGCAACCGTCTCTGAGATCTGCCAGCTGCATGAATCTTAAATGATGACACTGCTTTCATGATACTCCTGAACAACTTTACATTGATTACCATCCCGTAAGTGAGGAACCTTTACTGTCACCACGGGGCTAGAATCTTTTTCCTCTTTAAGCTTCTTTCATTTGTCAGGGGAAGCAACAATTTTGCAGAAATAGCTCACAAGGACCCGCTGCTCACAAAAAAAACCACTTGGGAATAACGCTGGAGCCTGGCTCTGTACAGGTGCCATTTCCCCAGGCAACTTCATGTGTTGTCCGTCCCCAGCTCCATTTGTGCTTGCTTGCTCCTTGCTGCAGTTATCATTGAGATAGGGGTAAATTTGGGGGACTTAACCCACTAGTTTCCCCTTTAGCAGATCTTGAACATCATCCACATCTCAACTGTGGGAATGGTGGGCGGCTTTATGCTGGGATGTTCTCCTAGAGATTTGTCTATGGGCACTAGGGCAAATGCAGCTTTTTCCAGGGATGTGGGGAGAGGAGCTTGGAGGATGTCCCCAGCCCCCTCCATCCTCTCACCCTGCTCCGCTTGCTCCCCTTCGCCCCTCTGCCCACTTCTTGTTAGGAGCTGTCGGAGGCAGCTGGCTGCTCGTGCATTAAATTAGCAGATGTTGCGGCCACACAACATTAAGCACAACAATACTGTTAATGTGCCCTCCGGAGCCCTCTGCCTCCCTCCTCCCCAGGCCTCGCCAGACACTGCCTCTCCGGAGGCAGATTAATTTCAACTCTCCGGATCATAATAAATTAATTTTTATTAGAAAAGGCGGGGAGGGGGCTCATCTCCTGAGCTGCCGAGATTTAAGCCAGCTGTCGACCGTCTCCTGGCATTTGGGTTAGGAAGTAAATACAGGAGGAGGGGATTTTTAGAAAAGGCCCCTCAGCCCCTCCTCCCTGGGTGGAGCGTGAGAGAGGCTTGGAGGTGGCAGAGAAATCAGTTTGGGAGGTTAAAGCCAGCCTAGGTTATGGTTAGCCTAGTGCAGCACGACACAGACTGGGAGGGGAGTATTTTCCTTCTACATCTGGGGGAGAACTGGCTTCCTTCGTGATGCACCATAAAGGCAGCCCTCCCCAACTGGGAGGATGTGGACAATCCAGGTCCTCCTTAGCTAAAAAGACTTTTTTTATTTTATTTTTTTTTCCAGGAGAGGCTCATTCGAATAGGAATTAACAGCCTTGCATCACTGCCCTCCCGACCCCAATTCGTGCCCTGTGCATAGCCTGGTTCCTGTGTTGCAACATCACAGCAAGTCAGCGATAGCTGACTCTGTACTACTAGGGAGTTTGAGAGCAGAGATTTTGATAGTTCAACCCAGTTCTCTTGGTCGATGAATGCTCGCAGCCCCTTTCGACTTAAGTAGTGGCTGACTGTGCTCAGCACTTATGAAAATCAGGCCCTAGGTCTTTGCTCAGATTAGCCATCAGTGTAAGAAGAGCAGCTCTTGGAAAGCACAGATCTTCCTTTCTTAGAGGGGGGTGCACTGCCAGGCAAGGATTCAGAGGACACAGCTGTCAGGATTCCAGTGCTCTGTTCCTATCTTTATTACTGAGTTGAAAACTTGGACCTGGCAGATTTAGCATTAGTCAGAGTAACTGCTGAGGAATCTGGGTTTTGGGGGGTCTGCGGACACAAACCTGCTTTCTCTCAATGCTGTGTTTGATGAGAGTGCTTTTTCCACAGTCATTATAAATACTAATAAATGTATCCGTACCTTTTCAAAGGTTCATCCAGCTCAGCACCCTATCTCCAACCATGGCCAGCAGTGAATGATGTTGAATGAATATAACTTGATAAACTTGTAGTGATCCTTCATGAACATACTCTCTGCAGCCCCAGATGTGTGGCTGAAGGACATTTCATGGAACCAGAATGAATTTTTTTCTCCATTAGTTTCTTAAGTTGTCTTCAATCATTCACAGCATCCAGTGTCAGGCAGTTCCACAGATGAGGCTTTGGGTCTTACTTTTCCAGCTGGTCTGAACTATTAGTTTGAGTGGCTACCTCCAAGTTCTTGTACTGGAAGCGAAAGTGAACAACCATCTCTATATTTTCCTCCAACTTATTTTATTTTTATCACTTCTTCAATATTTTACTCTCCAAAGATGAGGACTCCCAGTCAATGCAATTGTCACTCATACAGAGGCCCTCTGGTACTTTGTCAGTAGCTGGTACAAATATTAATACATGTCCTGACTGCAGAAGCCGTCTTTAGGGTGGGCTTGGACACAGAGGGCCCTGGTTGCTAGTTTGGCAAGTTATTCTGGAGTTTTGGTTACATAATCATGGGGTTACATGTGCGAGTGATGTAAGAAATTTCCTCACCACCTTATTTCTACCACCCCATTCCAACATGATCAAGGTTAATAAAAGGCCGGGGTTATGAGAAGGCTAATTTTTAGCCTGAACCCATTTGATTCCCTGGTTTCCAGTCTGGTATTAGGAGCATCGCACCAGTGGAGCTGGCAGTGACCTGTAGCAAGGCAGGGAGGCAGCTTTTGCTGCAGAAACCATGAGAACTCAGCTTGGTAGTTGGGCCCGGAGGTTCAAACGCTGACTCAGCTGGAGTGCGGGTTTCCAGTTGAGGTGTTACCAGCATTTCCCAGTATAGCATGTTGCAGGAGGGCAGCATGGTGCAGGGCAAAGACCTTCCCACACGCATGTGAAAGGCTTTGGGAGGTTTCTCATGTACATCACCCTGCACTTAAGTCAGTTAGCGTCATGTTTACCCCATAAAGGTGGTGCCGGAACCTGACACCCTTACCCTACATCTCCTGAGTTCTCTTTGATGGACAACCTGGGGGAAGACAAGAAAGACAGTGGGTGCAGGGGCTGGAAAGGAAAGTGGTTCTTGTGATAACACAAGATCAGATTTCACTGAGTTCTTTTTCAAACACCAATTGAAAACTCCTCCTGCCACTTGACAAGTTTCCAAAATCCTCTTTTTTTCCAGGATCTACCCATGGCCCTCGAGGAGGGTGAAGAGGCTGTGAAATAAAAGCCCTATTTGCTCTGTGAAAGCACTTGACAATGTGTTGAGAGAAAGTGTTACTCACTGGCTTCGGAGCATTCAGAAAGGCATCCATTTATCTCTTTTTTTTTTTTTTTTTTTTTTTTTTTTTTTTCCTGCTTCTTCTAAGGAATCTCTGGTTGTAATCCCTCTCTGGGATTTTTCACAGTAGTCTGATAATGTTAATATTTATCCTGGCTCAGAGATGAACTGACAGCACTGTGTTCTCTTTCATTTTATCTCTTTACATCTATTAGGTGTTCTGTATGGCTTTAAATTCATTAACACCTGACCTAGGACAGTGACAGGTAAAACCAGCTCTCACAATGTTCCTGTCACCTCTCTCAGCTCCAGTATTTTATTTTTGTTTTTATTACTTTATTTGTTAAAGGGATAAAGATTTTAAGTAATGTTAGAAGAAGTTGGATTTGGGCTGTCTGAGAAATGCTCGACTATTCCTTGCTATTTATTAGAAAATGTAACTCACAGTCGACTGCAACTGTTTGAAAGGATTGTGGGGACTGTAAGAGCGATATTTGTTAAGAGTTTTGTCCATTAAGTGGTGGAGATATCTTCTGCTGGTGGCATTGGTCAGAGTGCTCTTGAGCCTAAGCATAAAGGTCAGTGAAAAGCCCATCTCATTTTTTGTTACCCTGCAGAAAGTTGCCTCCAGAATAACAACAGCCAGACATAATTTGTCATGGAGACAATCATAATTTTCCACTCTAGGCGGTAGCATAAGCAAGTGGAAAAAAGCAGCATCAGAGCTTCTTTGTATGGAATTAATACCTGCCAATGCTTGTGATTTTGTTGTGAGTTTTATGAACATCTGTATTTATTTTAAGGCATCCTGCCTTGAATTCAGATAATTCTGAGAGAATCTTGTTTTATATTTGTATAAAAATCATTGTAGAGTACTTTTGTATGCAAAGTACAGCTAAGAAAGAAATAAAGAGAAACCTAAATCATCTCAAAAACTCTGCAATCATCAAAATAATCTTTCAGTTTTTATTAAGTCCCTGTCTCACAAACAGGCACATTTGCATTTGGTTATACTTTCTTAATGACCTATAGTGTGTCTAGGACCTGCTGTGATAAGAGCATTAGGATGATGTGGGACTGAGGAAGGTCCTTGAAGCCACTCACAAGAAAATGCCTACAATTTTAGTAGATCCCCAAAGTCACTGAATTCACCTCAAATTTCTATTAATGCAGGAAGGCATTGCAGTAGAACATCTTCAGATGTGAGCACAGATAGGAGCTTGCTGTTGAAGAAAATTTCAGAGATATTCTCTCTAATTTATTACTGGAGGGTTAGATTTAGCAAGCTGTGAAATTGCACTGAACAGATAGAGCACCAGTTCATGTAAAGTATGGGAAAAACATGAAAACACATTATTTTTCTTTTAGGCATGAAAGTTTTTCTTTATTACATCTACTCCATCCAGATTCAAGCTCATTTTGGAAAAGCTCACTGTGGAAGCTTCCAAATTTTCTCTTATACTGGGAGACTGATATCAGGTCTCTTCCAGACTTATGTTTCCCCTGTAAGAAGCTGCAAGTTACATCATTTCAGCTTGCTTTGATTCTTCTTTCATTGTTAGTGACAATGAAGAAGGAGATCGAAGTCCTGGGAAGCATTATGGAAACTTTGACAAAGATCACGTCAGAGGCTTAGCAATGGAGACTAATGAAAGGGTTAATCCAAAACTCGGAATCAAGAATACCTAGGATTTTTCCTTCTTTCGTATGGATTCAGTATTGATGATCTTTTAACCTCTGGTTTACAAACCTACAAATCACCTACTATCTACAGGCATGGCACAAAGTCTGTGGATGTCTGCTGTCATAACCCAAGGGAGATGTGAAACTATTTTGCAGTTTCAGCGAGGCTGAATCATGCAGCAACACTAAAGTTGCTCATGTGTGATCCCTGTGTGCCCATCAATGGGAGCATCCACATTTCAGGACACTCCAAAAGCCCCCAGCTCTGAAAAAGTAGCTATATGGCTGTATGATCATCACAATGACAATGAGTAATCTTTACTATCTGAGAAGGAGATATTTCACCACTACGTGCTGGTTTGTCACAGGATGGCCTTTAACTATTACTAGTAATACTAATGTCTAGAGTTGGCCCAGAAGGGTTAGGGACAGCCTCTCTCTCCCTTGATTCAAGAACACTGGATCAGGCCCTTTCAGACTGAGACAGAAGAGAATCAAGCCAAGAATATTGAATATTCAAATCATTTAATGAAAGGCTGACATTGAAAATATGTATGGCACAAATGCTAGAGCTTCTTTTTTGAGATCTATTCTGCAAATGGCAACCATCAGAGAAAATTCAATTCCCTACTGTGGGTAGTTTATTCTAGACACACAAACATATGTTACTTTAGATGTCAGAATGCCCATCTGAGTGCTTCTTCCTTCCCTATGAAATTGCTGTATCACGTAGAAAGATACTGCTGTCCACATTAATTCTATCATGCGGTATCAGAATTGACATAAGAAATCACTGCTGCCAAATTATATCATCACTGTACTCATGCTTGGAGCTGTTATTTCTACTCTGATCCAAGAGAAAGAAAAATATGTATGTCAGCGTAACTCTAGTAAATTCATACACTTACTAATTATAATTAATTATTCATAACTTCCACCTCTAATGTGGACAAGTCACTGCCTTCTACTGCAAAACTCCTCCCATCATCTGACCTGGAAAACAGCTCTTCTGAGTGAGCTTTCGTAGTCAAACCAACAGGCTTTTTTCAGTTCTTCCACTGGATCTGCAAAATATATGCGGATTTATGCAGTGAGGCCCATGCTAAATACTCTGGGGGAAGGGGTAAAATAGACATTAATCAGATATTAAAGGACTTATAAGACAAGGAGAAACATACATTTGGGTGTAGTTTGGGGTCAATTTTAAGTGTTACCTATGCATATATATATATACAATTACTACGTATATGTATGTAATATTATTCAGTTTTATACAATCGAATTGGATAGGGTAGGAAAAAAAAAAAAAGAAGAGGAGGGAGAAAAACACCTAATGACACTAATGTTAGAGAGCTGCGGCTAATTTGCAAATGGATACCAAATGGAAGTGAGCTTCCTTTAATGTGTGTTGCTTTAAAAGGAGAGGGAAAGGAAAAAAAAAAAGGAGGAGGAGGAGGAGACTGGGGTTAGTGAGCTCTCTGTCAGTCCGAGCAGCTCATCTCCCCGCAGGGATTGGATCAGGAGCAGATGCTCCCAAGTCCATTGGGCATCAAGTACATTGGATATGGCTTATGATCAGCGGGGCAAGGTACTGCCTTGGCTTCCCCAGGGTAGCTCCTGAAGGAGCAAAGACGGGGGACCCGGTGGTGCTGAGGACAGTGACAGCCCTGCCTTGCATGTTGGTGCATCTCCCTGGCCTTTCCCCTGGCCGCGTTCCTTGTAATTTCTGGAAATCAGAAATAAGCTGACGTGATTAGAGGAAAACAGATCTGGCTTAGCGCTCTTCAGGCTTAAAAAGGTGTTATAGACTTGCCAAATTAGAAATACAGAACTAATAGAGATCTGAAGTAAGGAAGGTTGCCTAATTCCTTTACGTCTGGAGACAAAATGAAGGGTTGCATTACGATGATTGATGGGCAGATAGCAGCTTGGCCAGTGAGAAATCTATAGGAGCTGGCACACATCTAAAAACATTTTATACTCAGCCCGCCCTACCTCAGGGCACGGTGCAGCGTTTGCAGGCTCTTAGCTTTGGAGATGGTTTGTTTCTGGTGACCCAGTGGAGACAGGCTTTTGTGGGGTTGCTTTTCCTAGGGCAAGGGCAAGGCTTTTTTTTCTATAGGTTACTCCTTTTTTTTTCTCTCTTTTTCTTTTTCAATCCAATCTCTTGAAGCCATCTTGCATTAATTAGCCGTCATCTTAACGACACTGTTGCATGTTAGACGAAGAGATCTCTGCATTCAAATAAGACTTGACCCTAAGAGGGACCAGCTCCCTGGCTTTTTCTTCTCATCTCCTTAAATCTAAAAATTGCTAAGTGATCTCTGAGGCTCAGGCTTTCCTCGGAGATTAGTGTAAGAAAAGCCCCAACATCTGCAAAAGTGACTGCTTTTGACAACCGTACAGATATCTTAAAGAGCAGGAATTTCCCTAATAAAACCCCTTAAAATAAGTCTTCTTAAGATTTCTTAATGCCACAGTGATCAGTTTGCATGTTTCAGAAATTCAAGAATTTTTTTATCTGCTTTGGAAAGTTATGAAAAAAAAATGAAGCAGGTTTATTTAAAGGGGAGAAGTATTTGAGATGCAGGAGAGACGGGGTAGTGAAGCTTAGGAACTGGTGATAAAACCATAAATTGTATAGCTCAGGGAATTTGTGGACTGACTAAAAATGACAAAGCAAAGCAGCCCAAGTTGGTCATCAGAATAATAACAAAAAGGACTTTTACCAAGAAAAAAAAAAAGCACGTGGACCCACTGGCACACCGTGGGTAATTTAAATAGCTTAATTCGGCATTGTTGTGATTAGCTATGTGCCTGATAGCCTGTGGGCCGGATCCTCTGCTGGAGTAAAGCTTTTCCGCCTGCCCTATTCAGCAAAGCATCTCTATTGAAGGCTGCGTTTAAGCATGTGCTGAAATGTAAGTGTGCTTTTAGATCCCATCAAAGATGCTGAGCATTAAGCATCCTGTGGAAGTTGACCTTGAGCAGGGAGAGATTTAAGCAAGTGCCTGGATTTGTCCTGGAAGTGGGGTGTAAGTGTCTGTCCCACATTACCCATGCAGTCCCAGCCCAGGAGCAGTGTGCTTGGGCGCTGCTGAACAGAGCAAAATGGGGCAGGCAGGGGTAAAATCCACCCTGGTCACAAATGCAGCAGACGTCTAAAAACGGTAATGCTCTAGACTTTATTCATAGATGGAGATTTGGATGAAAAGCTCAACCAACCTGGGTTGTCAGGAGCTGGGGTTCCCAGTTTGCAGCTAACTGCGATCCAACAACCTCCTCCATCCAGGCACCCCCAAATGCTGGCAGATTCATGCCTAGACCTGGACTCAGTAGACCAGGTCAGGGAATAGCATTGTTGTGTTGAACACTAATTGGGAACACAGTACACTGTGCGGTGGTGGTGTAGGGTGGGTGCCTTATGTGTTGGTGATAGAACATGCACAAGAGACAAGGGATGAGCAGTTACTGACCATCATTGTAATATCTGGTTTCTAAAATGAACAGAAAGATAGAAATTTGGGGTTCTTGAGATCAACAGAGGTTGGAAATCTGTCTTTCCTGTCCACTCTTATATTTGATTATTCTTATTCTTAATTCCTCTAAAAATAAATAGGTCTCAGCACCAGAGGGTATTTTTAATACGTTATTCTATTTTACTTTATTTTATTTTATGTCCTAGAAAGATCAGAATGAATTCAAATGAGCCACAGGAATTTGCCATTGAGATTTCTGTAGTAGCTACCAAGAAGGACAAAATGGAATGATGGCAGGGGTAAATTGTGCATGGATGCATCTAGAAATGACCAATTTGCAGAGAGAAAACTGCTCCACAAGCACAGGACTGGGTGAAAAAGCTCATGTGGCTCAGGCTTGTGATCACAAGTTAGATAGGATGGAGGGAGAGAAAAGGGAACCCCAGATAAAATGTTCTGTCTCATGACTTTTTTTTTTTTTTTTCTCAGAGGCAGAGGCTAAACTGTGGGCCTGAATCCATGCTCAGGAAAGTCAGTTGTTCAAAAGGCACTTCAATTCCCAGTGAAATCCTTCGTTCTTGAAAAAGAGTACCTGTGAGAACCAGTTTTTGTGGAATTGGGTTGATTTCACTAGGAATTTGTTTTGAAGGGTAAGTTGTAGTGCTAAGGTTGTAATATGCCTGTTTTGAGCATTTGCATTGGGAGGTTTAATATTTGAATAGCTTTTTTTTAATATATAATAATAATAGAAATCACACAGCAGGAAGAAAACATATTGAACCTCATACTGCTATTTTAACTCTTTCTTTCTCTTCATATAGTCAATTTT
Organism: Nothocercus julius; assembly: GCA_013398735.1. Lineage (NCBI taxonomy): Eukaryota > Metazoa > Chordata > Aves > Tinamiformes > Tinamidae > Nothocercus > Nothocercus julius. The sequence goes on along the minus strand of VZSV01000043.1, from coordinate 5,365,410 downwards.
CTGTTCTGTTTTAGAGCAGAGGAACATATCAGAACTACAGAATAACCAATCAAAAGCAAGAAATCTGCTTCTTGTCCAACCTCAGCAGAGACAGAACGGGAAACATATCAAGGATTAGACCCATGAGGGGACATAAGTTCATAATTACCATGTTAAGCCCTTCAGACCAGCCATAAAGCATCCAAACCATCACCCAGCTCCTGCTTAACCTTAGGTGCTCCTTAAATCTTTCCATGTGCCAGTTTGCAATGCTAAAACTCCAGGTGCTTAAGCCATGTATTTCAGGGCCGCCTAGGGTACATCCCCCAGGTCTCAGTGGGATCCCAGCAGTGCTTCTCATCTGCAGAGCCCATGAGGGTCTATCTGGGTAAGGATCACCAACGTGCCATGGAGGTGACTGTGGTTATCAGAGAGAATGACAGAGGACCTCTGAGCTAGCACCTTTTCTCTTTTGTAGTTATCTCTCCGTTCCGGTGAGATGCTGGACAAGTTTAACATGAAGGCCTAAAGACTATCCAGAAGCTGAACACCTAGGTACTCAAACATAGGAGATACCAAGTCAAATCCCATCAGGCAGGGACATAAATAAATGCCTTGAGGGTGGTGTAGCAGGGACTGTGGTATTTTGTGATCAACATCATGATTCCAGAATGCTTGCTGGAAAGCTTAATTAAAAAAAAAAAATCAAATGCATGTTATTTTTTAAGAAGGAAATTGGAATATTTTGACCAAAATTAAGTTCGACTTTTAAAATAGCTAACACTTCTTTTTCTTATTAGTATTTTTTGGTTAAAAAATATGAAAATTATTGAACGCTATAGAGAACAAGACTGCAACAAATTCTAGAGATAATTCAAAGACATTGGATTTTTCTGGGCATCTGTGTTTTTGCAGGGCTTAAGGCTGCAGATTTTACCTTCTGGGATGGCTTCGGCTCACCCTAGCTTTGAAAAAAGCACTATCAGAGTTTCCAGCCCTGAGCTGGGGGAGCGACTGCAGATGGAGAGCTGAAGAGCAATCCCTGTGGCTTGAGCTCCGGAGTGGTGGGCATGTTTACCTCCCTTTGCAGGCTGAGGGTGGAAGAAGCCCTTCTCAATGGCTGTAAAGTAATGAGTGCGTTCACCTGAGGACAGTGGATGGTGTAATATATTCTACTGAAATGCATCTAATTATCCTGATGGTTCCTTAAACATATAAGCAGGCCATCAAATGTACAGCTATGTCATTTCCCAACTGTGCCACAAGTCCAAGGCATGACATTATGCATGGGCTGAAACTTCTCTCGTGCAACTTGGGCCGTGTGAGCAAGTGGCTTAGCTGGCTGCCTGGGCTCTAGCTAAGAGAGAAGATCCCAAATGGCAGGGCAACTCCCATACCCATGGCTGGGACCTCTCCAGAGGGCCATCTCCCTTTCCACGTGGATGATGCAGACAGAAGTAGACTGCAAATGGCCAAGGAATAAGCTAGGTCAGACAAATTTGTCTCTTAAGCTTTCCATGCCTCTGCTTTTGACCTGTGAAAAGGACACAAGAATGCTCAAAATGTTTCTTCCGGTGCACCCCAGCACAGTGGGGTCCAGGATGTTGAAAATGGTGTAAATTAGGAGGCAGGGGTCTAATTCTTGTGCAGCAGTGTTAGAAATTAAATTTACACTTGAGTGAGAAAGAATTATATCAACATAAGGTGAGTTTTATTTAGGACCTGGCAGTTTCAGATTTACTGACAGCAGAAAAAATGGGAACTTGGGACAAAAAAATCCTCTCTGGTTTTATATCTCAATCAGGAAGAACTGTCCTTTTTAATTCAAGTGCCCGGGTCTAGAGTTGTTTTCCCTGCAGATTCTGCATTGTATTGGGAATATCAGGAGCTGCCAATTGCAATAACAGTTTCTAATTCCAAATTAATTCAGTGTAAATGAACTGTCAAGAGAAGATTGATTTGTTTTGGTAATTGCCCTGATGCAGGCTGCTGGGTGACAGAGGGAAAGAGCAAAGAAGGAAGCTTTGGCAGGTCTGGCTGAGCCTAAGGGTGGATTGAGGAGGCAGAGGCCTAGCTGCAAATATCATCTGTCAGGTCTGCTGCTGAGCAAGATGCTTTTTTTCCAGCCTTCAACAATGTCTTCAGGAAGGAAGCCAATGCTGCGAAATGTTCCTTGTGTTAAAGAGATCTATGTGTTAAGCAATTACCAGGAAAAAAAGTAGAAAAGACTCCCCTGCTATTGAAAAGGTTGTTCTGTTTTTTTGGCCCCCACCTGTGCTGCATTTCTGGACTGACGGGCAGCAAGGCGGCACCTCCTCTGCCGGGGCAACACAAAGATCTTGCTGCCGCTTGTGGGCTGTTACTAAGTCGGGGAGGGCTGGGAATGCGGCTTGGTGGGACTGACCCATCCTCCCAGGGTGGCTCTGGGTGCCAGCAGGAGGTGCAGAAGCAGAAAGTCCTGGTATGATGAGTATGATTGGCTTGTTGGGGGAGATTTAGTCCTTCTGAGGTGGAAGAAGTTCAGCTCCCTGAGTAACTCTGGGCGATGTTGCCTATTTTCTGACCCTTTGCTATGGGCTTCATGGGCATCTGCAGTCCAGTGCCAGAGAGGCCACGTTATACACAGACCTCTACCCACCAAGGAGGTGCCACCAGCATCCACGTCCATGTTGATACAGCAGCGTCCTGAACAGGAGAATTTGGCTATGTACATCACTGAAAGAGTATTTCATCAGGATATTCCACGTGTTATTCTTCGAGTAATGAAGGAGAAGGATGAACGAGACGGAATGCTAAGAAGCAATGCTGTCTAATGCCCCAAATCAGAATTCGGAGAGTAGTCGCATGGCATTAGCTAATTCAGCACTATATAGGTCAGTGCCTGTATATACATCTTTTAAAAGTAGCACTGAACCAGCTGATTTTTAATCTATCTTGCAAATAAATATATAAGCTTTGTTAAAACTACCACATAAATACAGTATTCAGGCTGTTGCCACAGCAAGGTATGAAAATTCCTAGAGCAAAATGACACAGTAAACTCCCAAATGTTAAGGAAGTTGCCTGCCAAAGCACTGCTAGACAAGCTGGCTTTTGCTTGCTTATTTTGGGGGTTTCTTTTCTGCATGTGCTTAAATTCACCCAGTCAATACAGATGCTGTGTGACTGAATTGCTAATGGAGTCTGTAGATTAGTTTATCAATAACATTTAAATACTTTTCACACTTGCAGTGGATTTTGAATTATTTATTTGTTTCTGGTCAATTGCTTATGATCTCATTAGCATTAGTCTGTAAAGTGATATTAGACTTGTTGGAATACTTTAAAGATTTCATGGCTTGGGATTTTTTTCTGGGATGGGGAGGAACCAAGGCTTAAACTCATAAAATCCAAATCATACAAAGAGTCCTTTTTAACACAGTAGATCTACTAACAGGAAAAGAAGAAGGTGTTATTATATATCATCTTTGGCTATCAAGAGAGCTGGCTGGTGATTATCATTCATCCATGCACTGTAGTGATAAGTGTTGGTGGCTGTTACAGACCTGGTTGGGCTAGGTGCTGTGCATGTAGGTAGATTCCTGCCCTAGAAAACTTGGTGTTAAAGTGGACCAGGTTGCCCAAAATGGGAGGAAAGAAAACTGCCATCATTCTGAATTTGGAGTGCAGAAAGGGTGTCAGATAAGTCTAGGATCCCACAGAGTCTATAGCAAAGCTGGAAAATTCATTGAAGCCTTTGAACCTCTGTCTCCTGCTTTCACAAATCCTTTCATCTTTGTAATTCAAAATCACAAATAGGATATACAATCTCATTTCATATGTTGTGTTATGCTGATTCAATGGAGGAGGGACTGTGCTGTCTTGACAGCCCCATCAATGAATTTCTCTTCTAGTTTGTTGATACATGATGATCACATGTGTATTCTACATAAAGCTCATAACAAGCCAAATGCATCTCAGAAGGGGAGTATGACTTAAAAACATTGATATATAATCTATAATATATGTATTATAATATATATAATATATTGTGATATATATAATTTATAAGCAATATCAATGCCCTTTAAGAAGGCGGAGAGCAGATTAACTGTGAAGCCAGGATAGAATCTAATAGGAAGAGACGATAGAAATGTCAGTTGAGCAAGGCGAGCAAGAGGAGGAGTAATCCCCAACAGTGTCCTGTCATGTCCCAGGGCACAATCACAAGCAATAAGAAAGCCCTTAAGAAAGTGGTGAAAAAAGCCAGGCTTTTCTATCTTGAGCCAGAAGAGGAACGGATTGTGTAGGCAGTCTGGAGCAAGACCGGAAAATGAAGGTACCTCTGGGAATCGCCCAGGCCGTGGCAGCTCTCATGCAGGCAGTGGACCCTCACCAGCCTGTCTCACAAGACTGCTGAAATGTGGGTACAACTAAAGGGTGTCGTACTGGAGCATAACTCTGTCATTTCAACCTCCTGAAACTTTGCTCCATGATCACCCATTTATTCTGTAAAGATGCAAATGTCCTGTTCTTACCCCAGGATCTCATCCCTTGCGTCTTTGACTTAGAGACAGCCGACTTCAACCAGGTAATGCGATACAGCAGAGCTCCAAAGACCTCCAAGACCTCTTACAGATGCATGTTCAAGATTGTTCTCTACTTTTTTTTTTTTTTTTGATCTTCCTGGTTTTAGATCAAATCACATACTAATGCTCATACAGGGAGTCACATGTTATGTGTTGAACTATTGGTAGACTTAGGGACATTGACAGAATCATAAGGAGATGCCGATGCTGTCCATGGCCAAATCCATCATCTTCCAAGCTTCTGCTGGAGTGCCCTGTACCATTCACCTTAACCAAAGGCTGCCAAGGGAGAGGAAACAACACTCATAGCTGTGTTTTCTGCCAGCACTCTGGGCACCCTTCAACTGTACTGGCAGGATGAAAAGCCCTCCCTCTCTCCCATTTTATTTTATTTTATTTTATTTTATTTTATTTTATTTTATTTTATTTTATTTTATTTTATTTTTTTGTATGGCTGAGGCTTTACATTTAAAATGAGTTGCTAGTCCTAAGTGTAACCATGATTAGTACTGGTCCAGGACTGCAGACAAATACCAAGTATCATTCCTGCCTCGCTGTGCTCATAATCTCACGTAATCTTTTTCTTCCCCTCCATCAGTATCCTTCTCCTTGGTTAATTAAAAGTAGACAGGGAAACAAGAGCTTCTCTGCCCTTTTGCTGTTCTGGTGGAATACCAAGGGCTGTAAATTTAATTTATGGAGATGACTGAGAATTTCTACCTCCTAAAAAAGAGATTAAAATGGATATCAATATCTTCTGCAAAATCGATCATGGAGAGTGAGAAGGAGCCCATGCTTGCAAACAGTTTTATAGTGCTTATAGCTAGAGAACAGACTCTTAGGACCCTCTGATGGGCAAGAAGTCCAGTGAAGATTTCGCAGGATACCCCTTTAAGTAGCTCCAATTTATCCTGAGGGATCTTACAATAATTTGCAAATTTGAGGTGATACAGCTGGCCTGTGCACTGTATGCCCTATGTAGAGAAAAACTTCATACGCAATTTGGCAGCAACTAACATCGCCTCACCAAAGTGAGGATGGGCAATCCAGCTGATCTCTGCAACAAAGACTTATCTGGAGCAGTGAGTCGACTCCTGTGCAAGAAACGTGTTGCTATTTTTGACTCTGAAACCACGGAGGACATTGAATCAGCCAGGTCTCTAATGCAACTCTTTTTTCCTTTTCTCTCCTCTTTTGTGTTCTTTGCTTTCCTCCCTCTTTCTTTTCCTCTTTCAGTTCAGCCTAAATGCTGATCTAGGACAGTACTGTCTCTTTAAAGGTGGCCTTTTAAAGTGCAACCTAATCTCCTTCTATCCACTTGGACCTTGGATTTAAAAAATTTCACCAATCCGGATTTCCAAATCCTTGCAGATTCTGAGGGGGCTTGTTTATGGAAGTATCCTTTAGAAAACGGCTTAGACTTTAAGATGAGGAAACGCAGGGAGCTAATGTGAAGATTTAGGACTTTCTAGGAAGCTTGCAGTGCCTAAGCCCTGCTTGCTTGAGCAGTCTGAAGGTCCTTTTGCAGACTAAGAGGGATTAATACCCCTTTAACCAGCAGGGCTATGCACACATTCATAAATATACCATCTCTCTCTCTCTCTCTAATCGCTTCGCTTCTTAATCCACAATGATTTCTTAGGAATTATCATTTTATCTCAGCTAAATAAGCACATTCCTTGAGCTTTCCTGTAGAAAAATAAAATCTTTCAAAAGCTTTTCTTTCAGAAAGCGGCGGCATGAAAATCAAGCTTTGATTTAAAACCTCAAGTAAATAAAGGCAACTTAGTTTATTTGCTTCCAAAGAGAAGGGCACTGGGTCATATCCTCCTGTGCATCTACGTGCAGATCCAGCCCCTTCCAGTGGGATCCCTTGCAGTCTGAACAGCTCCGCTGGAGGCAGGATCAGGCCAATTTATCTGCTCATCACCTAGTGAAGTATCAGCATCTCTTGGAAAGCACAGGTGAAAAGGGGATTTTCCAAGTTACTGCTCAAACTGATGTGATGATTATTGGAAGACACTGGTCTGAAAATCCAGTTTATTTTTTTGTTGGTGGTGGTTTTTTTCTTTTTCTTTTTTTTTTCAGGGTTTTCTTCACTAGTTTGGCTTTTCCGGGTGTTGGCAGGGGGTACTGTATAGTTTTGGCTTTTGCATTTGACTTGCCCTGGACATGCCGTCTTTCCAGGGACAGTTTCAATCTTGTTTTTAGGAAATGTTACCATTATTTCATAATTAGCAGTTCTTTTGCATTGCTATGGCACAGGCTCTAAATGCAGCCAAGTTTGTGATGCTAGTCTTAGAGTGGGGAGGAAACACAGGCAGCAAGAATTCTGACTTCTAATGACATTTTAAAAAGAAAAAAAATTCTTTTTATTGCTAAGAATATTGCACAGAATTGAGTCTCTTTTGTAAATCATTCCCCACTTTGGCTTTGGTTTCTAAGATCACTTTCAAATCCAGAAATGAGTTCAGGCAAATTCCTGCTGACCTGAAACACTCAGCTCTGGGAAAGGCTTTGAGTTTAATATGAAAAAGCCCCTGATTTTCCTCCATTTCTAATTCTTACTGATTTTAGTTAAACACCCATCTTCAATCACAAAAAGTCCTTGAGAACCAGTACCTCTGTACTATACAGGGACTTCATCACCTAAAGGTTTTAATGTCCATGGGCCAAAAACATTCTATTAAAATATTTGTTCTGGTGGGGTTTATTTTTATTAATAGAATTAATAGGGAAAATATTAATGTGTCTTGTGGAAAATAAAAACTGCTTTGGATCAATTCATTTAACATAAGAATATTTAAGAAATAACTTGGGATGGGAATTAAAATAGATGTCTCTTCCCCCAGCAGACATAATAATGATAAATGAAGAATTAGAGTTATCTCCAAATATTTCCAGAGTTCAGAGGTATTTGAATTCATGGTTTGTTTTATGCCCCTCTCTACAGAGACCACTCAATTTAATAAGAAATGAAATAGTGTGACAAATCTACTGCAGCCTTTTATTACTTACAATCCCTATGGGCTTTATTTTTTCCTCTACTAGCCCTTCTCCCCCGCCCCCTCCCCATGCACACAATGGTCAGGATGGAAATACAGGAGCCGTAACATGGAAATATAGATGTCCTGCCATGCAATCATCATCCTACCACGCGTTTGCAGCGAGCACCCCCAGGCAAGTCCAGGACAGTCCCTGGGAGGGTCACACAGGACCGACCCAGCCCCCTTCCCATACGTGGTGCCAGGGGATCCTCCAGTTTTCACTAGACCTTCAGCTGGGCTTGGCATAGAAGATGATTTCGTCCACCCATGCTGCACACTGGGGCCTAGTGTGGGGGGGATCCAGTGATGAGACTGAAGGAAATGGAGCACCGTATTCGTGAGTCCGATAGCTGCCCATGAAGTCCGCTCTGGCAGCACACGTAGCCTTCCTAGAGCGATGCCTCCAGGTGACAGTGGAGGTCTTTTGCCCACCCGTAGCTCCAGCTCACCACCTGGCCTCTTCCCTTGCTGGAGTTGGCAGGTGTTCAAAGCAGCGGCTTCGCTCAGAACCTCGCCAGCCAACACGGCCCTAGAGGCACTGTGGAGACTACAGGAAGATTGCAAAATACAGAGCACAGAGCTGTTTTGTGATATTTTGGTAGTCTGCACGATGCATACACAGGGAGTCTAGCATCCACCTCAGCCCTGGGGAGGGCTGGTATTCCTGGCACTGCTTCTTCACCTGTGTTTGCAAGTGATTTTAGTGCATACTCTATGGTATGAAAGCTCCTGGTATGTGGAGCTCTTCAGTGATGAAGATATTTCCAGTGCTATTTGCTAACATCTTCCTACAACACCAGCAATCTCCCCAGTGCTCCAAAGGCTGTCATTTAACCTGAATGAATCTGACTGGGGAGATTGGTACCTGGGCTTAGGTTATCTTCATGTCTGTCCACCCTTCTCTGCTGCCCTAAAATGTGCTGGTAGCCTGAGTGTGGCTGAGTGGATCAACTAATGGGCAATTTAAATGGGTCATTTCATAAGAGATAGGTATGATAGGCAAGCTTGGAGCGTTGTTTAAACCCTGCAGCTTTGTCCTATCTCTGTGCTCTCTCCATGTGTCTCTTGGTTATTTTTTCTGTTCTCATCTTTCACAGCATCAATTTCAGAGCTCCCTTTTTTTGTCTTCTCAGCCAGAGTTTCAGCTAAAGCCCATTTTAGTCAATGGGAGTCATAGATTAGGCCTTTGAACCCCATTTGACAATGCATCTTCCATACATGGAGACAGAGAAAAAAAGATTATGTTAGGGAAAAGAGCTTTATATGTGCATGCACATAACATAGACAGATTTATTCTTTCTTTTCTTATCTTTGTCATTCTCTTTCAGGCTAAAAGATCTAAAGGGTAGGAAATTTCTGATAGCGAGTCCAGAATATTTTATATAAAGGATATTAATGCCAAGCATAGTTCCCCGTGCCCGTGGTTTAATAATCCACATTAGGGTTGGAAAAACAAACATTTTATGCCTTAAACTACAAGAATCTCTTTTAATGGAATTTGAGGAATTAAAATATGAAACTGGGGTTTATCAGCCTGTTGCGAGGAGAGTTGTTGTCTGTGGTTGCTTAGGGAATCATCATCAATAATCCCTTAATCTAATAGCAAAATAAGGAAAGCTGCTGCAACAAGATGACCTCATTGGATGCAAACAGTAAACAACAGAATATAACAGTGGGGTTACCCAATAGCAACTGCCAAGTCTGGACTGTATCTGGGAGAAAGTCATGTTTGCAGAGGCCTTGGAAGCATGCAAGGAGACTTTCTGTCAATGGGTGGATACAAATGGATCTTTATGGGAGAACACCCATGGAACAAAGGACCTAAGCCTATAGGAATAGCCATGCAGCACCAGAGCAAAGGTCTTCTGGAAACAGCACTTACCTGTTTCTAAAAGTGCCCAAAAAGGAGGGTTTAGGGAAGGACAACGGGAACGTTTTCCCAGCCTCTGGCATTTCGCTGTGCAGACTTTCAGAGCCAATGGTGTCAGCTTGTAATTGAAAATCTTTTGTGACTTTTCTTTGATGAATTTGTTTGTTTTCCCTTTGAACTGACGTGAACTTTTAGCATCCAAAATATTGCTTATGAGGGAGTTTCATAGCTTATTTCCATTCTTTGTTAAGAAATGATTCTGTGTGATTGTTAAGAAATGATTCTGTGTGATTGTTTTGAAACACCTTTGTCAGTGTTACTTGGTTACCTCTGCTTCTTGCTCTGTAAGAGACAGTGAACAAACACTGCTTATTTTCTGTCTTTCAGCTTTTTGCTGTTTTATAGAGGTGCAAGTGCAGTTTCAGATGCCTTCCTAGCGGTTTATGAGCACAAGGAATGCCAGGAAACCCCCTGAATCTTGCATAGTTATGGTTTCATCTCTTTAAAATCTTAGATAGTGGACCTGGAATATAGAGCCAGAAATGAGCAATGATGTAATTTTAATTCACATCTGAAAAAGTGTAAGCCTTGATGCATTTGACATGTGGAAAACATATACTGGTGTTCGTGTACATATGAGAGAGAGAATAGCAGAGTGCACAAGGAAATGGGCATTTGACCCATTAAAAATTTGCAGTGTTTCTTGGGCAGCCCCAATGGAGCAAAACAAAATCTCCAAAATTTGATATACTAGTCTAAAAATGTTTCTGATTATTCCTTCTTGCTGCTAAAGTCCTCTGAAGAATAGATCTGGTAGCAAAGCTGGAGAGCTCAGGTCTTTTCTTATGTTGACATATGGAAAGATGAGGGTTATATTTCAAGGTGAGCACACTGGCCCTTGGTCCAATCTCTCATAAATCACTGTCTAACTCTTGTATCTCCCATGCACTGCCTAGGATGAGCAGTGTGATATACTGCTTAATTCGGAACTTGATCCAAAGTCAATTGAAGTCAGGTGGTTGACACCAAGAGGTTCAGTCCCTAAGGCTGTTTAAATGGGACTTATTGGCAGAGGCATTAAGAGATATGAACCTCCTGTCTCCCGCTGTTCACTATTTTTAGTTTGATCAATGTCTCCATATTCCTACTGCCCATCCCATCTCCAGGAGTTCTGATCTCAGCCATCACTCCTGAAGCGCACGGGCAAAATCTGCAAGACTGCAAAAGTCAAAGGAACTTCCTCCCCGAAAGTCTTTTTTGCCCCGTAAAAAAGGGGATAGACCAGCAAGAAATCCCTACAGAAGACCTGGAACAACAGGATTTATTCCCCTTCTGCTGAAGCTGAGCTGAGGGAAGAGCCACAGAGTCAGCTCCCAACTTGCAGCAGGACCCCATCTTTTAGCCCAGCAGCCTTCCTTCTCCCAGGGAAAAGTCTTGGATGGCCCTTCAGGAATCTGCCTGCAGGTAGCTGTCTCGGTAACAGCTACCATGGCATGAACTGTGAAGCTTAACTGGGAAGTGCGGCCACTGCAGCGCCACTTGCCTGCGTGTGGTTTCGGATGTGAAGAAAGGCCCGATCCTCTCTCTCCGGCAAGCACTGCCAGAGCCTATCCTACCTCGTTACTTGTTTTCCAGAAACGTGAAGAATCTTCCCAATTCTTTAGAAAATGCACCTCTTGGAAACCTCTGCCCCCAGCCAGAATGAGGCTCCTCCCTCCGCTGACCATGCCCTGCCCCTGATGGAGCATCCACCAGTCGGGAGCCAGTTGTCCTCTGTGCACCCACCAGCGACCTCCCGTGCAAATGGACAGGGGCAGGACCCCGGCACACCAGCCTCCCTGGGGTGCACAGGCTCAAGGTCCCATGCACCGTGGCTAGGAGGAGCAAAGAACAGGGGCAGGAACCGGCCTCATGGTCCTCATGGTCCTCATTCAGGCCATATGGATCCCACCCTCCTGAATCTTGCCTAACAGTGATTTTCCTTAAATGCAATCCTTTAAGGTGTTAAATCTAGCTTTAACTTATTTGGCTGATCCAACTTAGATCAGATTATGTTTGTATTTATTGGGATTTATGGATGTATGATTGCCTCTGAGCCCATATGGACAGCTAATTTGTCAATTAGAGCAATGCTGATCATTGCAAAGGCATGGCATAGGCTGTTAAGCACCATTATCGGTTTCAACCAGGTCTGACCTTGAGACACACATTTATTTTGCCTGACAACCTTTTATTCTCACTGCTGGATTACAGATATGTAAATTGTGCTAAAACCTTGAATATTCATCTTAGGTACGTCAAAAAAATCAGAACTTGTTGGCGATGAAGAATCTAACAGGGAGAGCTGTTGAGCTGCATGCAGAGATACAGGAGCTGCTTAGACATTGCTTTATATCATACGTATGCGGTATGGTTTTGAGGCAAGACTTCAGGATGCTGCCTTGGGAGTCCAATTAAAAGCGGTGGCCGTTTTCCAAGCAGAGAGAGATCAACTCTGGTTGCTAATTAAAGGTCACATTCTGATTCCATTAGATTTATTTCATAATAGCCATAGCAAGGACATTCTTTACTAACGTAGACGTAAGGGGTATTAATTGATCATTTTGGAACCTGTCAGAAACAGCCAACATTTCAAAACTGGCAACTCAGTGATCAGTAGGAAAGATAAGACAATCCTGCCTTGTGGGCAGGCCTGACCACGTGGGACCAGATGATACCTGGTGACCTTGAAGGTATATGGGAAAGGCTGATGAGAGACAAATAAACTGAATTTTGCAGAGCCCCATTTGCTGACAGTCTTCACTCATCATACAAATGTCTAAGTATCCTCTTGCCCCTGGATGAGGAAATGTTGTGGGAAACCTCAGAGCTTCATTGGCAACCATCCCTTAGCTTTGCTCACACTTTCACCCATGGACAACAGCAACTGGCACTGCAGAGGGAGGAGTCCTGGGCCGAGATTTTGCCAGGTCTCCATCAGGTGAATGTCATGGATGGAGCTTTGCGTCCAAAGGGGTTAGTCTCCAGAGGACAGTCCCATTTTTGCTGGATCTCAGAGTTTAAGCTGTCTGCACCTGCTTGCTGAAACAGCCGTGTAATGTCAATGGCAGCAGGTTTCCCTCCCGGAATCTGGGTTCTGGCCTTGCAACCCAAGTAGTGACTTACAATTCACAACAACCCCTCTCCTCTGAGTATTGCTGTGGGCAGGAAGACCTTCCATACTTGGCGTTTCCATGTTCCCCTCTGCACATGCCAAGTGCCAAAGACCTGCCTGGAGATATTTGTCCTCCATCTGACCCATTCTTATATCTGCTGGTTGTGTGTTCAGCTCTGCTCTTCTCCTGCCCCATCATGCTGTTCAGAGACACCGTGATGAACTGCACTCTGTGTATATGGGAAAGGAAATGTCAGGTGTTGTTTGGGCCAGCTGAGCCACATAGGTTAATTTGGTGCTTGAGGATTTGTCTTTCCTGATTATTAAGAAGAGAGATGCCCAGGCATCTCCTGCAACCAAGAGCTAGGGAATCTGTGGTGTGATACAGGATCATCTGCAAGTGCAGATCTCCTCAGTGACTTGGGAAGGAGTCTTGACAACCAGCTGAAACGAAAAGTCTGAATTTTAAGCAGTTACTGCCAAGCGAGATGAACTCTACTATTGGTCTGGGAAGCAAACGAAGGCTTGGAGAAGGGAACGTAGTGCTTCTTAACTAGCTTCCTATCCATCCTTTCAGGCTTCCATGACCGCATTAGTTATATACTTCATAAATCATATGTCTGCAAGAGGAATTGGTCTACACACGTCTCAGTGATTCTACACTCATCACCTTGACCCTGGTATTTTACGGAGAACAAAAATTATATCTGCAAGTGTTAAAGGACAAGACCGGGCAATAAGGGAGATGATAGTTTACATATTATGCCCCCAGCCTTATTGGTTTTAAGGGACTTCTTCATGCAGACCAGTCACACACAGGAGAGGGCTAAACTCTTCTATTTGCCATCAATACTGAATTATTTCTCCTGCAGTCATTAGACCTATATTTTAAACTACGAGATTTTTCTTTTGATTATTTTTTTCTCTAAGGAAGCACAAGTTTGGAGGGACCTGAGTACTAGGAATTCATACCAGCTTTGCCAAATCACTTAATAAGTGGAAAAAAAGAGGAGAGGGAAATATTTAATTCCACTGTTTCAGAAGCAAACACTTTAGTTTGTTTCAGATCAATATTGTGCTTTGATTTTTCAATCTGAAAGTATTTTTCATGCATGAATATGCTTGAATTTGATTTTTTAATGTTTTAAAAATGTAAAAAGAAAGACAAAAATGTTTTTTTTTTTTTTCCAATGAGGAAAAATTCTGAAGGGTAACATAAAGTGATTTTTTTGTAACCTGTAGTTTGATAAAACAGTTTTTAAAACATTGTCTGTGGGAGTTATGAAGAAACAAGTATTCTCAGGATCATTTGGGGTTTTAGGGGGATTTCTTGTCAGTGATCTGAAAACCTGCTCACTAGTGGGTCTCCTGCTCGTTTGTGTTCAAGGCACAGGTCTGTCTGCAGATGCTTGCAGTGTGCCAAGGTGACGTGCAGGACTGGTGATCTGAGCTGAAGCACGTGGTGAGAAGCAGCAGCCATGGGCAGATGAACCCTCATGTGAACTGCAGCCTCTCCCCACGGGGAAACAGGTGATACTGCCCAGCGCGGAAAGAATGGAAGAGTTAAAAGCCATTCCTCCCTGGTACCCTTCCTCCACCCCCTCTTCAGTAGATCTGTGTTTGGCAGCAGGGAATTGTGACGTAGAAATAGTGGTAGCTTCACAAGAGGCAAAATAACATCATAAAGGAGGACTTTTGTGGTCAGCAGAGATCTGTCCATTGTCCCCGACAAAGCTCTTTTGTTTCTTGCTGCTAGAGAAAGGGAAATGCCACGGGGACATTTGGATGGTGATTTGCCTGGAGAGACCCAATGGAGTGAAAGCCAGAGTCCCACGGTGTGAACACCAGGGGGAAAAATATCCTACAGTGGCAAAAATAGACCCTAAAAATAACAAGGATGAAAAATATTAACTCTTCCATGTGTGGTTCCTTGTTTACCAAATGGGAAGTGTAAACCCATTACATAAAATGTCTTTCATCGCCCATATGCTTTCTAACCTAATCAGCTTTGAATCCTGCTAAATCCCAGATTGAGATAACAAATGAACTGCTCAGCTTCCTAGAAGAAAGGCAGCCTCTTTCTGTTGGGTATTAAAAAGAGGCAAAGGTCAAATATTCCCCTGTGGATCACCCAAAAACAGAGATCACGCCGATAACACCTATGCTTTTCCGTGCTAAGTAAGTATTAGTGAAAGTGAAATTCGTGGCAAATACAACTAAAGGGCAAAGCTCCAGATTAAAACTCACATGATGGCTTTGTACAGGATGGAACATAATATCCTGAAAGAAGACAGATGTACGGTGCCTTCCCAGTCGTGTCACGGTGGCATTTATAGTTCAAGGATGGAGTAACCAATGGCTAATGTGCCAGAACTGCACAAAGGATGGGCCCTTGGTGCAGACTGGCCCTCTCCCGGGTTGCATCTGAAGTGGCTGTCCAGCACTGGGTGGCACTGTGAGGGACACAGCCCCTGCTTTGCAAGGGTCTGCTTGGCTTGGAGCACATACAGGCAGAGAGCCATGTCCATGAGCTGTGCAAGGAGACCCTTCCTGGGGCTGGGGGATCACCAAGACAAGTGTTTCCATAGTGTTCCCTATCTGAAGTAATTCCATGATATTTCCAGTGAAGAAGAGCCCAATCTGACATGCAAATGCATTTTTTGCTAGTGGTATTTGCCCCCTCTGCAGGCATAATATCTGCTGGAAGAGACGGGGTTCTGGGCTATCTGACAGTTCAAGAACCCTCTTCTGGCACTGTTACATGGGCTATTAATGAAGGGGACCAAAAAATAAGGGCAAAATAGGTTATTCCTCTGCAGAACAACTTGGGGGACTTCAGCACCTACTCTTTGGGTTAGTGCCTCAGGGGAATAACTTTCTCTCCAAACTAGATCTATGCGAAGGGGCCTTCAAACAGAAGGGCACAGGATTGTTCCTTTTCAGCCCATGTTTCATCCCCTTTGCAAAACTGAACTGTGTCAGGAGTTGAATATATTTGTTCTGATATTTCTTTAAGCATAAAACAGCTTTTTTATTACAGATCTATCCCAGAAAAATGGCTCTTCAGGATTTTCCACCTCTCCTTTTTTTGCTATTTTTTTTTCCTCTTCCAACTTCAAATGTTACCCCTTTGGGGGGATTTTTGTTCTTTCAGTAAAAATCTCTCCTTCTCTGTCAGCTGTATATTGCTTAAAAATGCATTTATAAGCGCAGCATTTTCAGTGACTGCAAAAATTGTTGATCAGTCAACAGTTTTCACAGAGGATGGATCTATGCTTTTCCATAAGGCTGTCACTTTTGTACTGACAAGTGTTCTGTAAGCCCTTTCCATTAAAATTGCTATCTATCTGTGTCTACCAATCAACAGAGTACTTGCCAGAAATTAGAGCCATACAGAAAACAACCAATCTAACTAAGCTGCCATCTCATGCTTGTTGCCCTATTATCTAATATTTATTAGCCCATGTAAAGTCTCATCAAGATGCTGATGGATTTTTTGGTGGATTTTGGCATACAGGCTGCTGGGGCTCCCTGGAGATCTGTGCTGTTCTCACCAGCTGCTCATCCCAGGAAAAGATCTTTGACCAAAACAAGAGAAAACCCTATTCTCAGATCCCATCCACAACAGGAATGCAACCAGTGTGAGTTACAGGAACATTCTTCAGGCAAGTAGGTGAGACTAGGTTAAGGAAAGTTATTTCATGACCCAGGAACCTGCAGAATCCTTTTTATGTGTTTTCCTCATGAGCATGGGGCAGTGCTGCGAGAAAGACTTTGGAGATTTCCATGTTCTCTCTCACAGCTGGGGCAGCCAGATGGTTGGGAGGAGGATGCTCTGGCCATGTCCATGTTATGCAGCTGGGACCTCCAGTCTTATGCTTAGCACATCACTGGCTTTCAACTTTCTCTCTAGCTCAAGTTCAGAGTGTCGTTGTTGTTTCAGGAGGAGCTGAGCAAGGAATATCTCCCTATAATGGATTGGTTGGGTGCTAGGCGCTTTCTAGGCTTTGCTCATCCAGATCACCTGAACAAGAGCTTCAGTTCTCCTAAGTGATGGACAGATTCAGGCTTCTCTGCGCCAGCAGGTTGGCATAAACCTCTCCCAGATCCCATGCTGTGTTTACTCTAGGTGGAGAGCAGGCATGCAGATGGGGCTGGGACTCAACTCCCCTCTTGCTACCAGTGTTGATGTACCCTCAATATTTTCTGGTTGTTGGAAAACAAGTGATCCTGTTGCTTTAACTTTGGAGCTCCACAGTCTGGGATTTTAAGGAAAGTCTCCAGACAGATCTGCCCTTGAATGTCAAGGAGGATAACATCACTCATATCCTTGTTGTGATATTGCATAAAAGTGCTCCCAACTGAGAGCTAGATTAAGCTCATCTATTTGGGCTAACAAAGAGAAGGTTAAGTGGTAACTCAATTTGCAGCTATAAATTCCTGCCTGGAAAGCAGAGTTCTGTTAAGAAACTGTTTTTTAATGTAGCAGAGGGACAGACTCTTAGGAATTAGTCATTAATGGACATTTGCAAAGGAGGGGTAGGTTTTCTGCCTTTTCCTGCTCTGTGGCACAGCCTTTCTGTTTGCCCAGGCCCATTCCAGGAGGATACTGGAAAACAGATTGGTAAGGGACTTTGTTTAACAGTGAAACCATTCCTGACCTGCTCTTACAGCCACCTTCAGCATCATCTCTCTCTACTGAGCTCATCCCTGACTCACCTTTCCACTTGTGCCTCCCTTCCCACAGATCATCCCATTGCACAAAAGGGAACACTGAGCAGAGACGCTGGATATGAAAACTATCAGCAAGCTGCCAGGTTCAGATCACTCCTACTGGCTGATTCTTCTTTGGAAACAGACCACCGATTTTAGGCTTTCCATTAATGTTGCTATAGCAGAACAGTTTTAAAACAAAAATTGATGACAATAAAAAAAGATTTTTGAATCAGCTATGAAAACGGCCTGAAAAACAAATGAATTTCAGGGAAAAAGAAAGGAAATTTGATAAAATATTTGGTGTTAAAAAAATAACAGAGATAAGAGAATTTTATTTTTATCCATTTATTTTTTATTTTAACACTGTACAGCAGTTCAAGTTTGGATTAAGAGTGATGAAGAATGATGAAAGTGAAGGAACCTTTGAACTTTCACTTCTTTTTGGCTTTCTAAATGTGTAGGAGAAAAGAAGAAAGCTAAAAGAAAACCAGCCCACCAAACTGCATAACTAGTTTCATACTTCAAAATTAAATCAAACACAAAGTGCTTAGTAGCTTGTGCTAAGATGCTCCATACTGGTGATGCTGTGAACCCTACTCTATCTAGCTGACGAATTTTCACTTTAGTGAAGGTCTGTTTTTAACTTTCCTAAAACCATCTCATAAACAAGGTGATGAAGACAATAAATTCAAAAACAAGAAAAGATTTATTTAGGACACCTAATTAGGATTTCTAATCAGGAGTCATCAAGACCTATAATTAGCAGGGTTGTTCAGACTCATTGCTTTCCTTTTAATGGCCATAGGACATCCAAATGGTTTTAAATTATGTACCATGGGCTCCTAATCAGTTTATTGAACATCATAAATTGTTAAAAGGAGTTAATAGCTTGTGTTTCTTGATAGAAAGTGCTAATACTCGAGGCAGAGAACTCATCAAATGAACCTCGTTAGGGAAGGGAGGAGGGAGATTGCGTCTCAGTGTCTCATTTTGTTTTAGTAATTAGCTTTTACTGGATTATCCGATCCAAATCTTTATTCGGTTTACTCTGTCAAATCTAGTTTGCATTTTAAATGGAAAATTGACGCGGGGAACAATTTGTCTCCTCACTGGGTTAACGGGTCCGGCTCGCGGGAGGCTCCTGCGGCAAGCGCAGGCTATCGCGAGAGCCGCCAGCCAGGGGGACTTGTCCTGCAGCCCGTGTCCTCTGGCCTTTGCCTAGGAATTCTGGGCCTCAAGAGATGGTGGCTGGTGCGGGAGGGATGTCCCCTGTTGCAGCTTTGGTCCCAGACCAGCTCCCACGGCAGCAGCCAAAGCAAAAGTTTGTGAAACTGCCCTGATTCTGCTTGCCCCTCAGAGCACTCAGGAGCAGATATTCATCACCTGGGAGGAGTTCAGCTGGTTTCTAGTATTTTTTTATGTCCCCAGCAGTGGTCAGAACAAGCTGTTTTGGTAGAGGTTATAAGAAAACACCTGATGGGCAATTGCTGAAAAAAAGAATCCACACAAGCAGAGCATTTCCTAAACTAGCACAATATTCTTGGCATGAGCTGCATGTGCAGGTGTAACAAATCCTCCTTATCTGATGTGCCTAGGTGCAATAAAACACTGAGATCCCTGCTGTTTTACTGGCTGCTGTTGTGACAGCCATGTGTGCGTTTTTGGCTAACACGAGAGCTAGGAATTGGGCATAAAATACGAGCTTTTGCAAATACTTACTTTAAGAGTCCTGCTCTGAGTTCAGCCCTATTGAGTCAGATACCCAGGTAGGGTTCGTCTCATACCTTTTGAGGAAAAGATCAGCACACAAGCCCCTCATGTCAAGGGCAAACCTCCTATCACCTTCCCATTAGACCTCCCACCAGCGGGAGGAGTCCAACACCTCAACTGGTGGCTGCAGGCGCCAGTTGTTGGAAAGCTGGAGGGAGCACTGCAATGCATCCCAGTCTTTCAGACTCTATCCCACTGCCTCTGGTATTATTGCTGCTTTCTTTCCGCTTTGCATGACTCTCTTAAGGCAAATCAGAGACCAGTGATTGATTTCCCAGAGCTGAATGCGTATGACAGGATGCTGCCGGGTGACCAAGGTATGTTGGTGTTAGCACGGTAGCTGTGGAGGTCTTGCGCTGCAGAATTTAGTTGCTCTATGTGAGATTTTTCCCTAACTTGGGGGAGCCCTGAATTGCCAGACACACTCATGTGGTATGGTGCTTTTTGGGTCTGTTTCACATTCCAATTTGTATTTATTTTAAATGGCATGTTTGTAATTGGTTGCAAGGTACGCTTGATTATTGTATTCCCCGATGACTTTGTAATGACAAAGCAACAAATCTGGAGTTAATTAGGGAGATCCATTAAAAATGCCTTGGCTGGACCCCTTTCTTCCCCCTATCTTGTGACAAAGGGTTTATTCCTGCTTTCGTAGGGGTGTCCAAATGTGTACATGAAGGCAAGATAACTCCATCTCGCTTCTTTTGGCTCTGATGCTGGAGATGCACAAGTTATCAAGGCCAGGCCTTAACAAAAAGGATAAAAGCTCTCATCTGGCCAGAAATGCAGAGCAGACTGCACCCTGTGTATTTCTGTGGGGAGCTGGCAGCATCCCTGTGTTATGGGATTTTCCCAGCACATCTTGGGTATTGGATTGCTGAGGATTTCATGACCCATATTCAAGGTGGTTTATCCATCACTTTGAGCCAAGTTTCTGTCTTTCTCATTTAGAGAATGTTCCACACAGAGCATTAAAATATTGCAGGAGCAAATTGACTCTAAGATAAAAATTGCAAGGGAGAAAAAAAAAAAAAAGTGAGAATGCCATTGGGTTTCTTTGTAGAATTAACAAGAGAAATGGCTAGTTGGTGGAATTATTCCAGGATTGTGGTGTAAAGTAATTGACTTTACTCCCCTAAGTTACTAGTGTTCCTAATCTCTTGTACAGGACAGGTCTGCAGCTACAGGAATGAGATCCTGTGGTTTCAGTGGAGAAGGGGCAATTGTCAAAGAGGTGCCAGGTCCCCTGGCCCCTGACCTGAATGGGGATGCTCTTAGCACAATTCCACAGAACTGCAACTTTCCAGGGAATGGGTGTCTCAAAAGCTGCAAGGGCTCAGTAACGTACCCCAAAACACCTGGAGAAACCACTGCCAAGCAGGTAGTGGTGCCCCCAGCTCGCTGGTGTCTTCTGCTACAACCGCTCCCCATGATGGGAGCATCGAGGAGGGGGTGACAGAGTCCTGCAGGAGAGACACGGCCACCGCACGCATTAGGGACAGCGTGGAACTGCCTGGGACAGAGATTGCAGCGAATACCACATCTCTTAGAAGCCTCTCTGAACACAGGAAACAAGACAAAAGAGATACATCCCCTCTTCTGCTTGGGAAGAGAGGTCGGGAAAGCAAGTCTTTCCATGCTAATGTCACACAATTACCTCTTAACTGCCAAAACAAATGGCAGAAATGGGGAAAGTGACACCAAATCAAAAATGTCACAGGTGATCGATTCATGTCATCTACCGTCGTCGCAGCCGAGGCTGGCGAGAGAGACACGGTGATAACACAACACTAATATTATATTACAGCCTTCGCAGCGCCGAATGCCAAGTGATGAATATGTGTCACTTTATGTGTCGCTCACTCTCCAGGCCTGGGCGGGCGAGCATGGAAAATGGAGTGTTCAGGATTAATGATATCGAAAATGATAGAGAAGAGATTGAAAATTCCTTCCTTCCTGAACCATGCAGATTGAAATGCACCTCAGAGCTATCACTTGCTGCCCTCCTCCTCCGCCCACTTTTTAAAGGTCCTTGTCACAGCACTGAGGAAAAGAAAGGAAAAGAAAGAAAAGAAAAGGACTTAATGAAGAGGCTTTTATTTGGAAATGACTTTCTCTGTTCCTCATGGCCTGATTATGAACAATTTTGCCATCCTCTCTTCAAATGCATGTCTTTTCTCCTGCACAGAGCCATAGCACAGAGCTTGTCCATGATCTCATTTAAGCTGGGACCATCATTTCCCAGTTAAAACCCTGATGTGGTCTGAAGGTTGTGGCTGGTGGAGGTTGGTTTAGGATGTGCTATGGCTGACAAGTGATCTTACTAAGAAATATAAATGAAACCTGGAGTATTTTAATTCTCATAATTTCGATTTTGTAGCCTCTAACAGATTCAGGTAAAAATCAGAGTCCCTGCAGCCCCGGTTATTGCCTTATCAAATGGGAGACAGTTATTTTTAGTGAAGAATTGGGAGTATCGCCAGGGGAGGGTCACCGTCTGCACCCAACAGCTGATGCTATTGTCCACCCGTGCCTGAGAAGTGAGAGCGAGGGGTGGCTGTGGACACATTGATCCCGGAGTTTGGCTTTCTGCTGGGTTTTGGTGAGGACGCCTCAAAACTTGGATATAGAAAGCAAAGGAAGAAAATAATTTTTTTAATGTCTTTTTAAAAGTTATTATTCTGTTCTTTTTTTTTGATTTTTTTTTAACCTCTCCCTGCTGCTTAATTGGGTCACCTTCCCAGGTGAAACGAAGGCTCATTCTTTCCTCCTAGCTGCATGGAAATCATATGCCAGGGAGCCCTGTACTGCCTTACAGTGCCCTAACCTAGTGTAGTGCACGCTGCTTGTCCAGCGGAGCTCAAGTGGTTTTGTTTTGGGGCGTCATTAATGAGGACAGAGCCTATTTGGTTAAGTGACCTATACAGCATGTTGGAACAGCTNAGTGTTTTTTTCAGAAGCGAGAATGAAATCAAATCACAGGGAGTCAAAACAGGGATGAAAAATTTGTTCAAACACCAAGTGAATAAAACGCTAGGATAGCTGCCTCACACTGCCTACCAAATACGTTCCTTATTTTCTTAGCCTCTGCTGAAGAATTGGCACAAATAGAAAAATGCTCTTAAGGAATTCACAGCCATTATTTTTACATGGCAATAGACTGAGACTGGAGGAACAAATCCAGAATCAACTGAGAGTACCTAATTAATTGGATTATAATTACATTCGGAAAGCTTAAAGTTAATAGATCTGTTTGAATTATGATCATCACAGACTCTTCAGGGACAGACTGTGCAGTGAGAAGCACTTGTACATGATCACCAGAGACATGAAGAATTAAATGACTACAAATATTTTAAATAAGAGTACCTGTTCACTGGGGGGAATATTGGCTGCCGAGCTCGGCTGGCCTGAATGTGTTTGCTCTGAGGTTTCAGGCTCTGAACGGTTGTGTTGCTCTTTTTATTTTTAAAGGATGCCTGAGCAAAATGCTGCTTCTGAAGCGGTCCATCACTGGAAAAAGGATTGGGCCACAAAGGAAAATGAGGGCCTAGCCTTTAAGATTGCATTTGATTGGCACTTTCTTAAGTCTTAGCTCAAAGGGGCACACGCCATCATCGGATATGTAGTTCTGTGTGTCAGTCTTACCTGACTCATTTAGCTCTCTTTGCCACCTCTGTGAGTGTGCAGTGCTGACTTCTCCAACCCTGGGTATACCTTCCTGCACCAATTCTTCAGGCTAAAAAAAAAAAAAAGGAAAACAAAAAGGAGAGAAAAGATGAATTTCAGAGACACAGAGCATTAACGAAAGCCTCTAGATTTCCAGCACAGAGTAATAAGGCAGTGGCAGTATTCGATCAGAGCCATAAATCTAATGAGATGGTAATGATATGCAAATTAACAGCACCATGAGCCAAATGGTTAAAGTTTCTTTATGGAGCATATTAAGAGGCATTTTGCCCAAGTGGATTGGTTGAATGAACAATAAACACTGAGACAGTCTGCACGTATTGGTTGATAAAAGCAATAAGATAAATAAAACAGAAGAAGACAAGAGTTATTCCTCCAGTTACAAGGACAGATGCTATGAAAGGAGCCATCCTTCCCTCCTGCAGAAGGAAACCAGAGTCCTACAAGTCTTCCCGAAGCATCAGGGATCTGTGATTGCTCTTGCTCAAATTGTTACTCATAAGAAACTTCTTGAAAACAGTTGTGAACTGGCCTTCAAATGTTCAGAGATGGACAAGAAAATGTAAAACCTCAGGCCAAACTGTTTCCTAGTGTAAATTAGATGCCCCCATTAGCTAGACCAGTTTACACTAGCTTTGGGTCTGGATCCCAAACTGTACCTGCCAGCATCCGACTGTTGATAAATATTGAGTAGTCTCAGTATGACATTTTAATTATAGCATTATGGATTTCAGGAGGAGGGGGAGCAGAAGAAGAGAAAGCATTTATTTTTGTTTTTAAGCTTAAAGGAAGAGGAAAAAAAAATAAAAAACAAGGGAAGAAAATAATACTCCCCCAAATCCCTCAAGATCACAGGAGAGAAGAGCTAAATCTCAGCTCATATTGTTTTCCAGAGCTCCATCAAACCCTATTTTAGCACATAGAGAGAGTTGAGAAGGACAAATCCAGCTTGAAGATGCTGAAAAGCTAATCACTCCAGTGCCCAAGTCCGGTATCCTTCGAAAGTCAGGACACAGCTACCCAGAACTCAGGAGGGCTCCAGGGCCTCTTTCTTCATCCCCAAAGCCTATCAAGAAGATAGACAGCTGCTCCTGACGAGGAAGTGGTGATGGTGAAGGCATGTGTGCATACAGGAGAGGAAGCTAATGGGAAAATAACCCCTCTGCAACCAGCACTACCGGCAAACATGCTGTCCCTAAAGCGAGCAGAGATCCGATATGTGACTTTCTGTGCCAGCTTCAGGGCTGTGCCTGCCCCTGGCAGCTCCCCCTCTATGCATCACACATTCGGTGCCTTCACGAGGTTAGAGTGCTCATGCGAGAAGCAGGCTTTTCTGACCACTGCAAAAAAAAAACGACATTTCAGAAGGGATTAGGAATGGAGAATATAAAAACCGAGTGAGGGATGAACAGGAGTATGACCTCTAGCCTAGGGTTTAGACCACCTTCCTGGGAAGACATCAGGAGAAGAATGCTTCTTTGCCATGCCCTCAGCATTCCACAGATGCCACAGGAATTGCACTGCTTTCCCCTTCCCTGCACAGAGTCCCTGCTCTGTACTACGTGCTAGAGCACAGCAGAGGCTCCTGTTCATTTTTATGGGCTAATACAGTGGACCTGTGTTGCTCTAGTCTCATCTCTCTCAGAAGTTTGGATTTAACCTTGGCATAGTTGCAAACGAAACCAGAAATTAGCCTACTGCCTGAAGGTGAACATCCATCCACCTGACAAGGAGCAAAACGGACTCAATAAGCGGTGCGACCCTCCCGCAGGCAGACGGGCTTGGCCGGAGGGGGACGCGGAGCTGGCGTCACTGCCATGCACCGAGTCATCTCAGAGGCTCCTTCTCTGAGCCAGACCTGGCAACAGGACCCTGCCAGCTCCCTGCCTCTGCCTGGGGCTGGTTTGGTCGCTCTCAAAGCCATGGCCCTTCTCCAAAGCTGCGGAAGTGGAAAGCTTCCCTGTGAGACTTCCCTATTAGCATACCTTGGCCACTGGTTTGCATGACCTTGGCTACTCTTTCTGCCCACCACTGACTCTATCATGTTTTTGTTGGCTAAGACAACCCAAATTCTGTATGTCCTAGCATATAGAAGAGAGTCACCTAACACTGAGTTTTTCAAACCTTCCTTTTACCTGCCTTCCTAAATGTATCACCAAAGTCTCCGAGACCAGAAGTGTCAACATCTCTTAGTATAAAACCTGGCTGGTTTGGACTGTCATTTGTGACCAAAAAAAAAAGAGAAGAAAGAAAAAAAATTGCTTGAGAAATGTGTTTCTGCATTTCAACAGGCTGCATGTCGATCTAGGACAGGCTGCCTGCCTGTCGATCAGGCTGCATGTCGATCTGGTTTCTGCTCCGCAGTGAAATTTCTTCATAAAGCTCTTTCATATCTAAGGATGGAAAATAAGATTCATAGAAGCTAAAGCCAGAAGTGTTATAGCAGTGTAAATGTGGGTGCATGGCATTTCCCCTTCAGAGCTTACTAATAAAATAGCCACCTCTGACTGTGGTCAAGTTTAATATCTAACAAAATCCATTCTGTTCACCTCTATTTCACAATCTGGACTGCCCTGTCAATTATTAGCACTCAGTGGAGCTGCCACACAGCTCTTTTTTGTGGTTACTGGCTTAGCAAATAAATGTGTCACACTAAACATCATGACTTCTGAGGCAGTTTGAAAATAAGTGGACAAGCTAATAAGTGCAAAACTACGTTAAAGATATCAACCTCCTTCCCTAGTCCACAAGGGCAGCAGGTCTGCAAGGGACGGAAGGGATGTAGCCTGCTTCTCTGCCCTCCCCTCCCCTGACCTCAAGGCCCCTTCCAGCCCTTGCAGTCCTGGTGTTTCCGATGGTAACCTCAAACCCACCATGTGCTGCTGATGGGTTGGTGAGGGGGCATACTGGACATGGCATCCCAGCTGCTGGGGAAGATCCTGGACTGTCCCTAACTTCCATGAGTGTCTCTGCCTACTGCTTAGCCTCTGATCTCTGAAAAACTCATGGGAACCATGCAGCAGGGTGATATCTGCACTGTCAAAATCAGCCAAGGGCTTCAGAAGTGCCCAGGATGGGGAACTGACAGAGGGACCGATACAGGGCACAGTTGGGGAAGGCAGGCCCATGATTAGCACTTGAGAGGGAAGAGAGTCACAGCTCAGGAAAATTACTTCAAATTAAGGGTAGGGCCAGAGGTCAAGATGGGGCTGGTAGATTTGAGATTTGCTGTTGTTTAAAATATTTTTTCAGATGCATGAAACAATTCCATAGCATAGATATTTAGGCTACCTGTATGGTATATGCCTAATATGCAGTCTAGTTCACTGTTTTGGTGGTTGAATTTGTTTGCACAGTATCTGACAGGTTCCTTGACATATGCAGTAGGGTCACCAGTGAGCAAGGCAGGCAGCACAGGAGTTGGCTATGTGTGTTTCTCTGAAGATTTTTTTTTTTTTTTCTTTCCATGAACACTTCCTATTTGGAGAGCAAACTGAACCAATTGAATCAGAAGACAGGCAAGATCTCTCCCAGGAACCAAATATTTGTTACACTGCCCAAAGCAAACAGCACCCAGATGCACAAGGCAGGGCCAAGCTGAAGTCTGGACCCATTCTCCCTTTATGCAATTCCCAGCACTGGGATTAACACAGAAAATCTGATTCCTGAAAATTCTCTCTAGAACTTCCCACAAGGACTGGAGTGATTGGAGTCACTGTCCAGCAGGCAACTGTGGAGAATCAGGTGCAGAGTATCTCCATCTTGCCTGTTTATCCCCCTTCCAGCCTTAGCTTCTGGTTGAGGTATTTTAACCATTCACATGCAACTTTCATGCAGAAAGTTCTGGCAAATCACAGAAAAGCCAAATGAGATTGGCTTGAGACTTGTCTAATGAAGGATGTTACCTCTCCCTGCAAGCCTCCCCTTCTCTTTGTGTCTTTTCCATCAGCACTTTACCTAACACTCCTGTTCAGATTGATGAATGCAACAAGGGCAGCTCCCTCTCTGGAAAAACAAGGGCTCTTTTCCACACTGAGATCCTTGAGACCCATGAGCCCCTTTACAGCATCCCCCATACAGTTTTCTCTCCATGCTGAGCCAGCATGAAGCCAATTCAGTGCTAAGTGCAACGTTTCCCCCATACATTCTTGCAGAGAGAGCAATATTATCCTGTATTAGGGAAGAGACTGACTATGTCACTTGTGACATGTCAAAAGCCATAAGACTGTATTGATTTTCAGACTCCTGCTGTGTTGGCTTGGAAATTTTCTGTTCTCTTCTATGCAAGTGTTCTCTTTTCGGTGGAAATGTCAGGACGCAAATGAGCCAATGAAAGGAACCTCTTTGGCTCTGAGCCTTTAATATTTCCTAGGCTCTTAATCTTGGGATGGAAAATCTGGTGCTGGGGAAGAGAAGTTAAAGGATGGATGATTTTCTTTATTTATTTTCTAAGGACTATGTGTCTGGTGTTTCTACAAACAGTGGCACTGGGATTTAAATCTAGCAAAATCAGTTAAAATGTCAGCATGATGGGAACTCAGCTTGGTTATTCCTTGTGCTCACTTTCAGCAGCACATAAAATGAGGGAAGGAAGGAAATAAAAGAAAAATGCTGAACAAGTTTTGTTCTTGTGTAAGTTTGCTGAGCTGGTGCATAGCAGAAAGCAAAGATGGAGCCAAAGACAATTTCACAGTCAAGCCACTGTCTTGGCACTAGCTGGATTATTCAACCTCCCCAGCTCCTCTCTTGTCCCCAGGCAATACTCTGAATAGTCCAGATCTGGCTTTTGCTCGTGCTGGAATAACTCCAGGGTAATGTTATTACATCAGTGGGGTGACTCCAAGTTCAAAGTCATGTAAGGAGCATCTTAGTTGAACCTGAGAACAAATTGCTTCAGGATGAAATTAGGCCTTGTTGCATTACAAGATGTTGCATAGAGATCCAGATCATCACCTGAGCTGGATGCTGCAGCATCTAAAACACCACACTCAGGTGATGTGGGCTGTCTGAAGGAGATTTTGGGCTCATTACTCAGTTAGCAGAGGGAGAAAGAAAGAAGTCCAGTCTGGGATCTGGTCTCTTACAAGTCCTTGAGTAGTCCCTCTGCTTACGACCCCCTAAAGTCCCAATGGGGTCATAGAAATGGCACTGTGGAGACAGTTAGCCACCTTCTTGCAGTAAGGCAGGCAGAGGTCCTCAGGCACAGCATCCTGTCCAGGATCTTGACTAAGTTAGAGTAGTCTGGTGTCCTGCTGTTCACAGCAAGGACTCAGGCTCTCTGGTTCCTGCTATTCATCTTCAGCTCCCTAGTCCTGCAGGTAGTATTTTATTTAAGATGACCTTATTTTTAGATTTTTTTTCCCCATGAGTACAACAGGCAGGTCTTCCTTCAAGAGCTGAAGGATGCTTAACAGTCCACTGCATAGGAACTGCCTAAAACCTTACAGGCACCAAAGACATGCGGTGGCTATCGTCCCTTAACTTGCAGGACCCTCATCACCTGCTTTTATTTATGGAGTCAACCAATCCTCTCCTGAGTATTTCAACTGGATCCCAGGGGTCATTTACATTCTGCACTGGCTCATGAATATTGCTGTGAAAATGTGGCCCCAAGTAGGCAAAAGAAGATTTGTTCCATCTGAGATCTGACATCAACACCAGTCCTTTCCACTTCAGGTTGCAGCTGTGATCTTGGGTTATCTTTTTTCCTTTTTGTACTTCTATTGACACAAAGGTTTATGGTCAATCTATGCATCTGTATGTAAGCAATTGAGGTGGGATGCAAAACCAGCGTGAAATACATCCCACCCTAGCAGGGAGACTGCTTCACAGAAACTGCATTTCCATTTTACAGTCACCCACCTATCCCCTTCTTGCTAAATTTTCCTGGCACATTTGACTGATATATGGTTCTCCGTTTTCCCCATTCTAATTGTTCTCATTGGTGTTTGGGGCTAGGTATGAATGCTCAAGTGAGGTCCTCAACTAAATGCTGCCTCTTAACAGAGATGGGGCTCCAGAAATATTGTTCTTAATTAACACTTCTCATCATCAACCCTGAAGAGCAGAGCTGGCCTTGGTTCTCTTGATTTTGGTCCCAACATTCATCAGCACCTTGGAAATTCACCTTAACCAATTCAGCCAGTGTCAAACAGCAGCAGCTCTGTCTTAAAATGCTCAGAAATCCAGCAGACTTGCTCTGCCTGACCCGCCTCTCAGATAACACCATTTTTGTTATTCACAGACAAAAAGTGCACCTCAAATCTCCTACTTAACCAACCAGCCTCTGAATGCTGGAAACCTTCAGTAGGATGTTGGGGAAGAAAACAAAATGATCTGTTTTTTTCTGCATCCTGATTAATCCACTTGAGGGAGGGGATGGCAGAAGTGGGGACCCTCCCAGAGACTGAGTTACAAATAGGGAAGTTAAAAGAAAAAAAAAAAAAAAAAAAAGAAGGGGGAAAAAGGAGATGAAAATAACTCGTCTTGGTGAAACACAAATGGAGTTCTCTGCTAGGTATCATTTGCTGAGGAAATTGCATTTCTACTTGGGAATAAATGAGTGTAAAACTTGTTTGAGGCCAGGTAATAATAGCATGGGGGAGGGAGGAAATTGAAATTTATGACTTTGCTTATGGAGAGATGCAAAAGGGAGAGACGCATCAGAGGTGTCTTTCTATCCCCCTGTCTCTCCCTCCCTGTTTCCTCTGCTTTTTGCAGACGAGCGGGACAGCATGGAAATAAAACAGGGCTAAGCTCTGCCGGCCTGGAGATGCTGGTGGGGAGGAAGAGGAAGGAGGGGGACGGAGAGGCGAGGGGACATTAGCGCTTGCCGTAACGTTGTCAGCGCCGATGTAAATGGACGTGCTACATAGTCAACAAGACACACTCGGCTGCCCGCAAGTGGGAAGTACTTAAATCTTGGCACTGACAAATGGAATATTTTGAAGGGAGCTAATCAGCGAGAATGGGGTTTCATCAGGCACTGACACGTCTCCCTCGCTCAGGCGCGTCCGAGGGAGAAAAATGACGGAGCGATGCGGGCCGGAGCGGACGAGGGGACGCGGGGGGCACGGGGGGCACCCCGGCCGCCCCCACGATGTGATGGATGTCGCAGCGCCGGGCGGCTTGCTGCAAATCCCCGCGCTGCAGCCTGCTGGGCTCCGCTGCATCAGCAGCCGGCGAGCTGGTGTCGCCGGATAAACACTAATAAATCTTCCTGCTCTCCGTGGCGAGCGGGACTTCCTTGCCTGCCCCGGCTCCCTCACTCCTTCCTGCTTTCCCAATGGGGTGCAAGGGGAGGGGGTGGATTCGGGGGTTGGGAGAAGGGGATGGGGGCCATGGCCAAGTCCTGCAGGGGTGACCCCACTCTGCAGGCTCCGCAGGACGGGACCGCTGCAAGCCCAAGGACGAGGTTGCATGGGAGCCCACGGCCACCAGCCAGCGGGTGAATCTGCCCCATTACCAAGCTGGCTCCAAGCCACCTCAAAATCACACACAGGCAAAAACAAAATGAAAAAAACCTGCAGCAGAGACAGTGTCCTCAGTCCGCTGCAGTGAGGGACATGCCAGTACCCACTTCCATGCACGACAGATCTATGCGTATGGAAATAACCCTGGCACGAAATCCTCCCAGTAGACTTGCGGGGGGGGGGGGGAAATGCATAAATTAAAAGATGAAGAAAAAAAAGATAATAATAAAGCTCAGTGCTTACATCCTTAAGTCATAAAGGTTCAAAGCAGGATTCCCTCAGTAATCATCAAATGAAAATGTCCTTCAATTACAGAGCATTTTAAGACATGATTATTTCATGTGCATGCTATTAAGAAAATGACAGTGGAAAATTCATCATGAAATAAATTAATACTTAAACATTTTTAAAAGGCTCCCTGGTGTATTCTTACCCTCCTCCCCTTCTGATACAATAACGTGTTGTTTGTTGAGAAAATTTTATTGGACTAAAGATGATAAAATACACAATGAAAAATACATTTAGAAAACAAATTCATAACTACTTTTTTAAATGGGGCAACTTAGCTGAAAATATGTAAAAAAAAACACGAGGACAATTTATTATTTTTTGCTTGTGGAAAAGCGTCCTATTTTTGTCTTCATAAAGTCAAGCACGCTGGTGTTTGAATAATGGCCTCTCAAATTTACACAAAACCAACAATTTAGGCTGTATTTGCTTTTTATTCCACAACTCCTCACCCTGCAAATGCAGCGTACCAGTTTTGGTATGAATAAATCATAACCATGACAAAGGCTGATAGTCACTGAAAATCACCACTAACTACACAGAGTGGTCAATTTGATCTGATTCCAAGTGAATTTGATGCTGGGCAGAGCGATAGCAATACACCACTGGAGACCTGAGCTCTCCTAATGGGCCTGTTCCAGAGTCTGCTTCCTAGCCTGTTTTTTTTTCTTCTTTTTCCCATGGATTTCAACAGAATTTGACTGAGAACGTGTCTCGGGGGGCCATGCGGTACCGATCACATTTGCCTCTCAGCTGATTCTTGTTGGGGTGATGGGAGATTTCCAGACCCAAGTGTCCACCCCAGCCCAGCAGAATGACGTGTATCTACACACCAGACACTCACTGGTTCAGAGCCCAGTATTTTTGTCAAACCCAGCCTTTACGGAGGTTTAGGCAGAGACCTGGGACTTGGAACTAGCTGACCAAGGGTTAGCCATACACTCACCACCAGAACTGTTAGAGTGTAGGACCTAGAGTTACCTAACTGGATGTGTCTTCATCTGTGGCCTCCTTAGCACAGCAGGACCTGCTGTCACCAACTAATGACAACGTCCTGTAAACTAACAGGCTACAATGAAATGAGGGTGTGTTGAGATTCAGGAGCTTTGGATTTGACAGGAGCATAGTAGA
The DNA here is from genome assembly GCA_013398735.1 of Nothocercus julius. Taxonomy (NCBI): domain Eukaryota; kingdom Metazoa; phylum Chordata; class Aves; order Tinamiformes; family Tinamidae; genus Nothocercus; species Nothocercus julius. The sequence goes on along the minus strand of VZSV01000043.1, from coordinate 5,333,725 downwards.
AGCTCTCTACATCAGCCATGGGGTCCAGGGTTGCACTCAGAGCCTGAGACCTGAGGACTGGCTTGACTGAGCAATCCACCCTTGCTTGTGTTGAAACATGTGCAAATGGCATGCCTTGGGTCTGTGGACCAGAGTGCAGAGGAACCTACCTGCAGCCAGGAGGACTTATGTTGTAGGACACCACGCAAGATCCTACCTCCAATTTTATCTTATCTGGTAGCCAGCTGTAAAGAAAAACTGATGCAAAGTCACTAGTGGAATCAAGACTGCTAGCCTGATCTCCTGCTGCTTCGAGCACGGTGATGGAGGGATCACCTTCCTCTGGACTGATTACAAGCCTGTTTTGCTGCTATGCTTTTGTATTTGACCCATATTATATGGTGGTAGAGTATCTATTTTTCTGTTCCATGGTTCATGCTTTGAGGGGGGACTATAATTCATAAGGGGTGCCTGGCAAGATAACTCACAAGTGGGATATACATGGCTGTCTTACTGAAGTAAATTTTGCTGCTAACATGTATTATAGTTGTACCATGCCAGAGGGGGTGTCTGCAGGTCTGAAAATGTTGGTTATACCTACAGCTACTCATGCTATTAGTATAGTTGTAGATATTATATGATTTATTGATGTGTTTTTATTTCCCACTGGTATGGTATAAATATATTTATTTCACAAAAGTGGCCAATAAATTTCCCTTATGAATCCTGTTATCTGCACCATTAACCATTGATCATTTTTATGAGGTCACAACTTAAGGGGTACATGAATTTACACCTTAATTTGTGACCCTTTCCAAAATAATACATAGCCACTTCTGAACTATTCACCTCATAGGAGGTAGTGCTTGTTTTTGCTGCTTACTACTGCACTTAGTATTTGCTTCAGATCAGATAATGTCTCAGCATCATGCCTCACACAACTGTACATCTTCTCAACAAGAAGATGGCACTGTAGAATTCAAACAAGACAGAATAAGGCAACAAACCTAAAGAAACACTTTAGTTTTCCTGGTAAAGCAAGCAAGCAAACAAACAAAAAAACCCAAATTCAGAAAAAAGACAGCAGAAAAGAAGACTTGCTAACAGCAGTCAAAGAGGAACAGGAGCACCAGAAATCCATAAATTCCAAGATAACCTCCCTTTTCTTACTTTTCAGTGTTTTATAGATGGTATTTTAGAGATTTGACATGGAAACAATTCTCTCCTTGTCATCTTCATCAGTTTTCTCTTTGCTTTATTCAAAATATTTAAATCATTAGAGTCAGGAGTAGGTTTTGTCTTTGTCTGTTATCAGATATTCCTCTGGCGACACTTTAGGGTGATGTCTGTGATTTAAATCCCTGGCTTAGATGCGATATTCCCACGTTCTGATGGAGACCCTCATCACTGGCCTCCTCTGCCTCTTTGCAGGGCAACGTAGTGGTTTATAGACATTTTTACGACTATCTCTAAGTGACTGACTTTGAAATCACCTTCTTAACACTGATTTGCCATTGGTGCCTTTTTGTTGTTCTCTCCTTCTCTCTGGGAGTGCCTGGACGGAGTGTTTGGGGTGTTCTCAGTATGGCCGAGGATGAACTCCCTAATTCTTCTCCAGAGCAAGCCTTTCGACAAGCTCCCTTCTTCGTCGTTACAGATCCATGCTAGCTGTTCCTCAGGCTTATGTCCTCCTCCTTTCCTGCTCCATTGCCACATACACTTCTCATTTAACACATCTCCATCTTGGCAGCTTTATTTGCTGCTCTGTGTCCAACCATTCGTTTGCTTTGACAAACATTCTGGGTCTATCATCTCATGCATGTCCATTTTGCCTCTAGTTAAGCATTCTCTGTCTTCTTATAGACTGAGCAAGCCCTAGTCAATGGGTTTGGCCAGCCCATCGCTTCTACTAGCAGTTCTCCAGGCAGAAGATCCGAATTCTTTGTCTGACCAGTCTGTGGGCACTATACTAACAAGCAATCCCAGATAAGCACCAGAGTTCAATCACATTCCCAGCGCTTTACACTGATGATCCCATATACTCCTGTCCAAGGTACAGCTGGGCACATGTTTACAGATATGGCAGAGACAGTGCATTCAATTCAAGGGAAGTATAACCCTCAATGGCTTGGATTAAAGGGAGGTGGCAGCTGCAGATCCCTTCCACCATCCATTGCCCTCTTTGAAGCCAACCAGTTTGTCCCAGAAAAACTGTAGGATACTTCATAGCTGGGGACCCATCTTGGTTATGGACAACTCATCAAATGGTGCAAAGCCAGGGTGGAAGAGCAGGGCATGCGCTTGGCAGGGCTACTGAGCCCCGTGCTGTACTCAGAGGGTCCTTGAACAGATGCTCTCCTGCTTCAGCGAAGTGCCTGTCTCCCTTTAGTCACTGTGGGACAGCCTCAAAACTTTGATGCTAAACCTGTGTTGCAGCAAAGGTTTAGGTTTTAAAAATCCACACAGCATGAGCTCGAGTCCTCCTTCCATACACTCCCCTCCACAGCTCTCTCTTCATCTGGAGTTTGGCTGCACAGACTTTTTATTTGCACACAGTTGTCCTTAAAAATAATAAGTGACTATTTGCCTGTTCAAAGCCAGAAACAAGTTGACCAATTGCTGCTGTGTTTTACTTCAGGGTATCCATCTAAAGGCAGAGAGAGAGAATCAGTCTATAATGGTTTGCCTGACTCGAAAACTCCATTTTGGGCCGCAGAGAGTCATATTTCAGAGAGTATTGATCACAGTGCAGTTTGTGTTTCCTCACGTCCATGATCCTGTTTGCAGCCCTGTAAAATAATAACAGTACTCATGTCAGTAAGGTAATTACCATTGATCTAACACACTGTGACAAATTTTTCAGTCATGCCACTTGATTCATACTTAAAGTTATGGCACTACTGACTGCTCCTTAAATAATTGAAGGATGCCCTTTGTAAATCAGCACACTCTTGCCAAAAAGTGGCAGTTTCTTCTTTGTTCCAGGCCTTGTTTCTTAGCTTCATCAGGGATTTCAAAATTAAACAGACAGCTTTCTATAGCCCGTGTAGTTCACACTTAGAACAAATATCATCTGAGCTGGCAAATCACTTATGACACCTTCATTCAAGAGAAGCAAGGAAAGAAGAAGAAAAACATCAAATGATAGGGAAGATTGGGATCTCTGCTATGGTGGGCTTGTAGCAGGAGATAACAATGAGAGACAAAGCTAAATTAGGTGAATTCAAAACATCCATGTGTAATGGAAGATTTCCCTGCGGATCTAAGCTTGACCAAGTCTTCCAGCTGTGATTTTGAGAGGTGCTGCTCCTTGACTTGCTTGGCCCCTTTCTACAAGTCGCTCTTCATGTTGCAGGGATGGAAGGATGTAGGCATTGCCTTCGCCTCCACCAGTGCTGTCCCCATCTGTGACGTTAACCCAAAGCCAAGCAGCTGACATGCTCTGAGCTGCAGAGCCAGGTGAGAGATTGCCCTCTCCCATCTCCGCACCGCATCGTGAATGCCTGGAGGCAATAAATGTCTCTCAAGGAAAGGAGCCACCATCCATCATACCCATGGCCATTGCAATATTGAGGGGGGACTACCCTCAACTCACCCCACATCCTTAAGTGGTTGTTGTCTTGCGGATTGAGGCACTGAATGCCAAATAGGGGCAGTGAGGAGGTCAATGCCAGTAGGAAGGATGGCCCTGGATCCCTACTGAGGGACCAAAATACACCCACTGACTGCTCACACAGTGAGCAGGGAGTGAGCGGGAGAATTGGTTAGGAATCTGCACCTTCATTGCATGAACCTCAAACATGCCCAGAGGCTGATCCATCCAGGCTGGTGCCCCAGGAAATCTCTGGCTCTCCTTATAACACTACCAATTAATACTACGGCTAGCTCTGAAATGCCTTTGGGAAATAGCAGCATTGCTAGGCGGATAATCAAAGTGTGGATGGTTCTGAGCAGTGGGATCCATTGGCTGACAACCATAAACTGCAGCCCCTCCTACTAAAACGTCCACACCCCTCAAGGTGAGGTGAGCTTGAACCAGGTCACCGTAGTCTTTAAACAAACCAGACTCCTTGGTAGTGAAGGAAGCCTAGAAACTAGCTGAAGCTGGATACCAAACACTGCGAAGTAGACACTTAATAACATATATGAATAAATGTCTACTCTGCCTCTGAAGTATCTTTTGGAAGAGCATCTCCTGTTCTGAGGAGAAGAGAGAAAATATAGGGAGGAAAGCATATTGTTTTAAGAAAATATCCCTCATCTGAACAATTCAAAATAGACAAACGTACTGGTGGAGCAATTAAGAAACCCCCCATTTCCTGTGTCCCAGGAGACTGCCTCCAGCTGCTAGACCTTTTCTTCTCACCTCTCTTATTTGGCGACCTTCTTTTGCAAAGAGGACATTGCAGCTGTTAATCCCTGGAGTATGCAGCTAAGGTTCAAACATAAATGAACAAGGAAAGACCAAGCTGGACAGCTACAAGCCACATATCATCTCCATGGCCTAGCCACTGTGTCCTTGGATAAGCCAAACCCTTTTATGAAGTCCATCTGGGGCAAATTTCATCTCCCTAGGAAGGGAAGTGCAGCTATAGGTTCCTCCATGACTCTTCATTCAAGGGCCAACACAGCACATTAATGACCTGCCATTTGGCATGAGGCTCGGTGGCTCTCACGGGACTCATCTGCTTGAGGAGCACGCCGATCTGCAGCCACTATCACAGCATTACACTTTTGGAAATCAAGCTAAATGAGCACCTCAGACCTACCTCCTCTGTATTTTTGGACATACAAAGAAATGGCTCTGGCTTTGATCCTCTCAGCTCCCTGCAAAGAGTCCTCTTTTGAGGGCATTCTTATACCTGCTTGAGGGGAGGCCCGAACAAACAGAAAGCATCTTAAAGGAGCTTACTCAATAAGTCTGGGATTGAGTGAACAGCGTATTCAAGGGGTCAAATTTAATTCCTTCCTTCCTTTTGTATTCAGATTAGAGGCCAAGGTAGATTTGTGGAAGCCAGGACTCCTTTGCTAATGCTGCTTTTGCACTTAACCTGCAATTTACCTGTCAGGAACAAATACATTAAAGGACAACTAAGCTCTTCAAACTTCCAAACAATTTACTGCACCATCGAATGAGCTCCCTAGCATTGAGGAGCACAACAGCCCATTCACATCTAACAAAAACATTTGACACCTAAAGAAATCCTTGTCAAAAATTGGTGCGGTAAAATAAATGTGCATTTCTAAAGGACTGACATGTTTTAAGTCAATCAAACACCTCAGAAATAATAATAAAAAGCCTTCCGAAGAGACTGCTTACTGGTGATGTATGGGCTTGGTTAAGAAGGGCTGTGTTTTCAGAGCCTCCTAAATTCCTCAACTCAAGTGCTGAGTGGAGGTTTATTAAGTGACCTGTCTGGATGTATATCAGCCTTGTCCCTAGTGGGGGTCCTATGTTAAATTCCATCATTAAAACCTATTACCGAGCTATCAAAACCAGCTGTAATTCTGCCTAATGACCTCATTTCCCTAAGCGTAACTCAACGCAAGGTTTGCTGATGTGGGGTTACCTCTTGGTAGGCCACAGCCTCTTAGCAGAAAGCAGGGAAGGGGGGAGAAGAGAGAGAGAAATCAATGTCTGCAGAGATGACAAGGCACGCGGCCAGTGACTAGGGACCAAGAAACTATCCAATATTCCATTTCCTATCCAGTCTATTAGCAGCTGAAGTCAGCCAGGGCTCTGGCTTTGATTGAAGGCTGAGCTGAGACCAGATAGAGGAGGAGAAGCCCAGGCAATATGGCCACGAGACAAGTCTCGTTTATAGGTAGTAGAAATCACTCATAAAAGTCTGTGTATATAAAAATGGATTATTGCATTAAAAGTTCAAAACGGTCTTTTTTTTTTTTTTTCCTTGCCTTGCTCTGGTTAAGGGGTGGATACAAGGGAAAAAAAAGCCCTTTCCCCTTCCCCCCCCCTCGATCCCCCTTCCACACACACCTCTACTTGCCATGAAATCATTTCGTAAATACAAAAAAGGCCCCTCAGGCTATTGGTGCCCAGACACTCATTTTTAGAGTGGATAATTGACTCCTTTCAGTTGATAATTCATAGCTTGCATATGCCAGCTAATACATCAGTGCCCAGAGACTCAGTGAGAGCCCCAAGCACAAATGGGAGAGGGGGAAAGGAAAAGAGAGAAAAAAAAAGGAAAAAAATATTTCGGATGATAGATGAGTGCATTACGGCTTTATGAATGAATTATGTCCTGCAAATACCTTGAGCAGGAGAGACTGTCGGCCTGTATCTATACTAATCTGGGAGGAATTATGACGATTTTCACATTAAAAAGGGAAAAGGCAAAGAATTAATTGAGCAATTGGGCCATTAAAAATGTATGTCGGCATGTTCTGTATGTCCATTTTCCAATTTATCATACGCTAGGAAGCTTCCTCCCCTTGTGCCTGCTATTTTTCTTCTTTCTTATGTTTGATCTTTGTCTTTATTTATTGTAGTTTCCTGTCACACCATGCCAGATCAGTATCATTTTGACAAGACGACGTCTATTTTACGCGGGGCGGTTCAGTGTTGTCTTTGTGCCCGTGTGTTCTGTCAAGAAATAGGGATGGGGGAGAGCAGCATGTATTGCCCTCTGCATCCCACTGCTCCCAGAGTCGGTAATTCTAATTTAGTAAAACCAGATGATTTCACCTTGTTTGTACATTTTTATTCCTTATCCATTTGAGAAGCTTTAAGATGAAATTTATCTGCCTGAGAGTAGATTCAGTGGGTGCTTTCTTTTAAAAAGTTGTGTGTTGCTGATGCTCTCAACCACAAACACTGAGGAAAAGTGCCACACCATGCAAGCACTAACTCCGTACTTATGTGTAAAATGCCACATGCAAGTGCTTTAAAAATTCACTGACACAGATGTATTCACTATACACTGGCCACCTCTGACATTTAGCTGTGGATCATATCCATTTTTGGCCAAAAGATATTCTAAATGGTTACATTGTTTATATTCTGCATATGCATTCTGTAGTATGTGTTAATTATTCTCATAATAGAGAAATAATTTAGTGGATTAAAATAGTTTGCCAGTAGTGGAAATATTTTTAGAATAACAGCAATTTTAGGAAATGTTTCTAACTCTGTAATTAGCTAATCCGTAGTTTTATCTGAAATAACAACAAAACGTATGTCCTTATTTCAGACACCTAATAGATTCCATTATATTTACTTAAAGCTGTTGAAAAACGAATTTTA
>VZSV01000043.1:5295708-5326249 GCA_013398735.1 Nothocercus julius | reverse complement strand
GTTGTTTATATTCTCCTGTTTATGAGGCCTTTAATTGATTGTAAGCTGCTCTTTAAGTATTTGAAGATTATTTTCTTGTTTTTTTTTTTTTTTTCAGATTTGTTAAATTTTTGTTAAGGCACTGGCTGAAACATAGAAAAGAATGTTGGAGAAGAATTTCAGCAGATAATTTCATTTGTATGCCAGACCTTTATGCAGGATACGCAGGATTGTTGACTTATTTGACATGCACTAGCCCCAGAACTCCCCTTCTCACCATGTACTTGGGCAACAGTAGTTGTCTACCTGGGAATTTTGCTGTGGGTTTGATTTAGTTATTTTCTGCTCTTACATACAATGAAGAGACAACTGCATCTCAGTGCAAATGCCACCCTTCTGGATGTCAGCGTTTTCCAACAGTTACTCCACTGTACACAAGCTTTTGGGAGGTCTTAAACAACCCTTGTGAGAAGGCTGATAATATTATATATAAAGAAATGTGAAACAGATTTCTGCTCCTGCTAATCTTTCTGAGCTGTGAAAGATTTCGCTGTTCCTCAAAAACATGCAAAGTTTGTAATGGGAGGAAGGCAGGAAGCACCCATGGAATAGCACCCACGTCCATCATCAGTTACCGTGACCACCTGACAAAGCAGCCAGTGCCCCATGGCAGCCCTCATCCGCAGTTATCCCCATCTTCTGCCCATCTTCTGACCCCTTACCCAGTGAAGGTGGTCCTGAAAATCTTGTATCCCTGTGGACAGTTTTGTCTTCAACATGTTGACCCTTTCCAGCCAAAAAACCCACAATATATTGGCGATGCAAAAGTGAAAATAGAGGAAAGACTCACAGCTATATCTATGACCTAGTTAAGGTCGGCAGGTTCACTGCCATGGCTGGGTTTGTGATTTTGATCATACATGAATCACAACTCCTCTCCCTGCAAAGTTTGGCTCCTCTCTCCTTGCATTTCTTCCAGGAGGGCTGATAAGTGGTATGTGGTTTGTGTCTGAAGAACAGTCTTTGGAGAGACACCTTCTTTCCAGAGGACTGCACCCAAGGAAAGGGATCAAGCCATGAAAAACAGCCCGGTGGGAGATATCTGAGGCAGCACCGAGGCGGGTCAAAACTGAATCCTGCCCCTGCTGTGCTGGTCTCAGGTTCCTTCTAGGGCAATGGGCTACATAAGGGACCAGCAAAGACCAGGACCCTACTTGCCCCTCTTCACATCATCTGACTTTTTCTGTCCTGAGTGCGCCTGACTTGCAGCTCAAGAAGAAGAATTTCAGTGTGTCTCTTCCCTAGCAGAGGGGAGAAAATCTATAATAACTTCTTACTTCTGTGAATTTTGGTTTTCTAGAAGTACATTTAAGATATGAATTGCATGACAAGGAGAATGCATGTCAGCTGCCTAGCTGACGGATGCCAGTAGAAAACATCCTTCTCTGATGTGGCACCTTTGGGGTGGGGATGGCTCCTTGCTTTAGCTTTGCGATGTGAATTTGCTCCCCAGGCTTTCCCCACTGTGGCAACAGAGCACAGTGCATCCCAAAACCAGCACATCAGTCTTGCTGATTACACATGCCTTCTCCTGGTAACACACATCTCAGTAAAGGATTAATGACAGCCTGGGTCCCATTAAGAGAGAAACCCAAGTTCCCCAGCTTACTTAATATCAGGTTTCTTGCACCTGGGTCACTGAGGTAGGATGTAACCTGCAGAATATAAAATATCCTGTTATTGCCTTTGCCACTGACATGCACAGAGAGACATTGAGGAGCAGACATTTATAATCCATCCCTCCTTTGACGTGCTAAGGCATGCACAGACCTGAAGATTGTAAATAACCTTCACAGCAAGGTTGCCGGTTTTCTGCTATGGGTTGTCCTCATAACTTAACAGCTCCTGCTTTGGCTGGATATGCAGAAGACATGGCTTTTACCTCGGGTGTCCATGTTCCCCCTGACACCACCGCCGTGAAGACTCCGATCCTTTGTGCAGGACGTTCTCAGCTTGCTGAAATGCTGAGGATGCTGATAGTATAAAAGGTGTTAGTCTGCACCTCTGTCGGTGCAGGAGAAACTGAACACAGTTTTCTTGCCTGATCCTGAGCTAGATGAAAATAAAGATATTAATTTTAAGCATCTTTGCTCTTCTGATGAGGCCCACGGAGAGCCACCTAAAGCAGGATATCGTCTACCAAAGAAGAAGTCATTCCCATGGCTTTTTCCAGTGGCCTTATAGTGGGATTTGGATGCCTGACATGCTTTGGTCTCTAACCACCATCTATTTCAGCACCTGTGGGCCAGGCCAAACATATTTGAAAATATTTCTCCAGATGCAGCCTAATTGAGAAATAAGGTACAACTGCAAGAGTCAAGACACTTGTCCCTGTCCTGTTTGCTGGGAGACTTGGGATGGGACAAATCTGCTTTTAGAGGACTTGAATAGAAGGTTTGTTTTGTTTTGTTTTGTTTTGTTTTGTTTTGTTTTGTTTTGTTTTTCAAAATGTTTTATCACTTTAGAGCTACAGTAGGCAAAAGCAGAGCAAAATTAATATGGAGAAATAAACCAATATGTTAATTGCAAATGGGTCTTTTTTTCCCCTGAGCTCATGGCATCAAAGAGTTTAATAACATATTTTAAAAAGTAAAGACAAAAAAAAAGTTATATGTGGTTTTAATTTAATTAAAAACAGATTTTCCCAAACAAGCCTTGAAATATCATATTTAATGAGTATTAGTAAGTGGTTTTAACTCTGGTTTAATTTCTTGTTCAGAAATGCAGGACGGAGAGATTCTTTTGGCCCTCACTGCATGAAACACATGAAGATACAGAAATTACACTGCACTTCATGGGAAAAATGGAAACTGTGTAAGAGTAGGATTTCTGGAGAGGCACCTGAAATTGGAATAGGATCTAGCTATAGTAGACAGTTGTATCCTGACTTAAGTGAATCTGGGTCTGGCTATTTCTCTACCTGGTGTGATTTCTTATATCTACACAAACCAAGCATCCACTCAGGAGCATTTAAGACTGAATTAGACATAATTTGCTTATTTCTGCCAAATCTCTATATTAGCAATTCTTCGTATTTCATTTCTATGGGATAGACCAGCGGCTGCAGTGGCCATTTAATGCTGAAGTTCAGAGGACTCCAGCGTGAAACTTTAAAGAAAATGAGCCAGCAACGAGGTACCTCTCCCCGCAAAACCCAACGGCAAGTGGAAAACACCAGCCTCGACACAGAAAAGAGGCACATCCAACGTCATTTCACCACCAAGCATTATATTGGGTCCTCACTGGGTGAGAAATTTTGGGGAAGAAGGATTAGTTACTATCAATGATAATAAAAACAGCCTTGCCCTTTCCTGCACCTGCCTTCCCTCAAATCTCTCCACATTGGGCTACCTGCTGTTTCAGGGATCCCACACTCAAACTGTGCTGATAACTTGGGGAAGAGCCTTTCTTATTGAAGAAGGTGGGAATAGCAGCTTCAAGTGTCAGAAACTTCTCCCAGACATTCAGCATCTGTATTTAAATTAAGAGGCTTAAAGCTCTCCCAACTTTTCCTCTTTTTTTTTTTTTTTTTAGTTTGATTTAACTTCAAGAGTGGCGTTACAGGCCCAGGATATCATATCTCGAGTGCCATCTATTGCATCTTCCAGGGATTGCTTTAAAATAATTTCGGAGCTTTGGGGACTGCAGCTGTCAGGAGCAATTTGGGGGATATTCTGGGTAAGCATCTATTAGGGATGTGGGGAACTCAAGTGTACCCCCAAGCAGCACCAAGAAAAATAGTGTGGGTGTAGGTTCGGCTTGCTGAAATAGATGAGATAAAATGGAATAAAAAAAAGAAAGCTACTTTTTTTTTTTTTTGCTTCTTGAAGTTCATATAAAAGTTTGAAAAAAAAAAAAAAGTTGTATTAGTAAAAGTTTCAAAGCACTGAAAGACAACATCATTGTTTATCATCCTTCTCAGCCTCAAGCCTTGTTGACACACTGCACTGCTGAGGGAGGAGGCAGCCCGGCCCCGGCCCCAGCGCTGTCCCTGTCCCCTGCAAGGTCCCTGCCGCGTCTCCCAGCTGCATCTCATGCCCTCCGTGCCTTTCGGGGCACCTTTTCAGCTCGTTTATCAGTCTTGAAGCTCTCAGAGACAGTGTATCAGGTATTTGGGTGTTCAAGTCACCTCAAGGTCTGACCCTGGGGATGTTTTGGGCGGCTCAGAGACATTCGCTGGGCTGTGGCTGGTAGGGGGGCTGGCACAGGGCGCTCACGGGCACCACAACCACATCACCGCATGCCAGGATCTTCCCTGCATCGAGAAGATGACACATCTTTGCATACCTGTCACCCTTGCGAGAGGGGTTCCCTCCATGGGCAAATCTGCCCTCCTCCGTCCTGCAGGCCCCGCCAGCGTGGGCGCAGCAGGCTGAGACCCCACAACCTCAGCACACTTGCGCTCTGGTGGCAGGTGGAAATGGTCCATGGCAGGGCGCGAGCTCCATCTGGCGCCCAGACCTCCGCTAGCAGCAGGCACAACCCTGCAGCCTTTCCCACAGCATCTTTGCCTGTCTTTGTCACTAGAGCGGTCGCGTGGCCTTACCCAGGCTGTTTGCTGGGCTCAGGACACAGCACCTGGCAGGTAACACCCTCAGGTCCCTCTCTGCAAGACGTCGCCCCGTGTGCGCGTCTGCACGGACCTTCGCCCCATCCGGCCCCGCGGAGAGCGACGGGCTCCCTGCACACGCTCCCACCTGCACCAAGTGAGGTGTTTACCTGGCTTGCTGTGCCAGGCTGCAATCCATTACAGAAAAGGGCAAATTTCCTGTCTTTTGAATTATTTATCACAGCCAAATGCAGATAGGTTACACGGGGTTGTGTAGCTGCTTGGCTACACAAGAGCCCTGTAGCTTTTTGGCTTCAGTGAAAGGTATTGATATAAACCCTGTGAAATCTCCAGGAGCAGTCAGCTCCCTGCTTCTGGGTATACTGCCCTTTCTCCCCTTCTTGCCCTTTCCTCTTCCATAGAATAAAGATTTAGCACTGGATTAAAACCAGCGACATCTTCGCTGATGAGGTGGGAAAGGAGGATAGTTCTGTTACTTGTCAACACAACTAAGAGGGGAAATTGTGCGCAACAACCATGGCTAGGAGAGCAGGTCCCAGAAATCCAAGATTATAGCAGGTCAGCAGGAAAGAAGAGAGAAGACTCAAGGAAGAAATGGTGGACAACCACTGGAGTTTCCACCTCTGGATATCCACAACAAGATTTAGTAGCAAAGGTGACAATCAGCCCCTTCTTCACACCATCCTGCGCAGCTGTGTCTGGGGCCTTACCCACAACAGTGGCCACGGAGAAGCTCTCCAGATGAACTCCAGCAGTTCTGCTCTCTTCTTGTGACATGGTGCGTTCGGGTTTGGGTTTCAGCCGAGGGTGCTTGTTTTTATCTGAGATGGAGAAGGACTCGGGGTCAAGGAGGGGGATTTTGAGGTTTTGTGCCTTGTGTCTGGCATTACACAGGCATCATCAGAGGCCGCGTGCCAAGTGTAAGACTCCCACAGCCATTTGCAGCATCCTGGGGAAAGCTGTTGGGATTGAACACAATGAATGTGCACAGCCTTCCTCCTGCTCTGGGAGCCCAGGCAGCACGTGGCAGAGCCCTTTGGTGCCTTGCTGGAAGGCTGATGGGTACCCAGGGACAGCAGCACCCACAGCACCTCGGAGGAGGACCTCGCATGTGGCTGAGTCCTCTTGGACAGCGCAGTCCCCACTTGGATCGTAGCACCGTGGAGTCCCCTCACCACTGTATGAACCAAAGTGACCTCACTCTGCAGACCTCAAGAGTCTCAAGGGATCTGCTGCTGCCAGCTGTGCTCAAGCCAAGGACCCTTTGTAGACCTCTTGCTCGGTGCACATGTGGTTCATCATTTTTCTTCTATTAGCCTCCCATTGCTGTGGCCCAGGATAACTCAGAGCGCACACTGGCCCATGCAACATTCAAGAACAAAATTGCCTACTGGGGATCTCACGCTGTGTTTGCAAATACCCATGTTTTTGACTGTTGGCTCTTTCCCACACTCCTGTGTTCAGGGAGGTTGGCATTACAGCTGGCCGCAATCTTGTCGTGTCCCTCCAGTGAGTGCTGCTGCGAGGGTAAGGGCTTTTGGGGGGGCTTTTTTTTTTTTTTTTTTCTCCCAAGGTCTCCTCTTGCAGGCGTCAGTATGATTTTCATTCCACTTACTCTTCAAAGGCTCTACTCATGTGCTGTGTCTGGGCTGTCAGTGGTTGCCTTGGCCATTTAGGTCAATCACAGATATTATTTCTGTCCCTGTCCCTGGCAGTTTCTCATCCTGGGCCTTCAGCTTTGCGTCTTAACTATAAATAAAACACCATTCTCTTGGAGCCCAGTGGGAAGAGGCAGCAATGAGCACATAGAGCTGGTTTCCCAGTGAGGGGCAATCGTTTTAAGCATCGTGACTCCTCAGAGAACTATCAAGCCCCACATTAAGCATCCCTATCGCTTCAGTAGCCCGGAGAGAATTAATGGGACAAAAATAGTTACTGTGGGGCAGGGTGGACTTGCAGTGCATTAGTCACCTGCCAGGTCTCTGTATTGCAGAGACTCATAGCCAAACTGGGAGCACCTGATAAACACAGGGAGACAACGTTTGAGCTGGAGATGTGCAGAAGTGATTGCTTTTGCTTTGGCCCTTGAAGGTGCTGGGCTTGCAGCTGCCGTTCCTGAAGGGACTGAACCCCAAACAAGGGAAATCTCACTAATCCAAATATTTTGGGACGAGGCTGAGGTTAGGGGGTGTTCTCATTGCTAGCAAACGCCGGTGCCTAGACTAGGCTGCTGAGGCTCTTCCTCTGAAGGTATTTCCACATAAAATAAAACAAGAGAAAGAATGTCTTTTAAGTATAAGTACAAACCAGAAGAGTTCACTGGTGGCAGCAAGGTTACTTGGCTCAGAGGTTCTGGAAGATGTCTTGTGTGGTGTATGGACAATGAATAGCTGCTAATTTGGGGACCACCATTCTGCAGACAGTTGTTCTCTGTTGGCCTATGGATGCAAATTTATGCACCGGTAAGTAGAAGAGGATATTTTTTTCTAATAATTACGGGCACAAAAAAATGGAAATATTGGATAGGAAAGGGAACAGGGAAAATCCTGTCAAACCTGCAAAAATCCACATCAGGCAGGTGGCTGCTAGTGTAAATTATTCCTACCCTAGAGCAGCAGTGATTACAAGGTCTAAGTCTTTGTTTAATCTCTTACTTCGCTATGAGCACAGCTGTGTTTTTTTGTCGTTTATCAGCGTCATTTTGCAAAGCGGAGCTGGGTGGGGAGTCCAAAGGCTTCATGCTGCCAACAATCGTCTGAGCTGATGCCACGGCAGACACTCATGCATGCCCCTGCTGAACAGATTGGAACTGAGCACTTTTTATTTCCTTGCAAGGGAAATGAGCTCTGACAAATGGGAGCGAGATGAATATCACGTTATATGGGGGACGAGAGATGGGAGGGGGCAAAGAGCAATATTTTTTTTCTGGGTTGGCATGGTACTTGCTCTTCTTTTTCTTTCCTCACTGAAATAATCTCCCAGCCACTTGCTGATTATTGTTTTCTAAAGCTTGAGGGGATGGATTGTGATGCTCAAAAGCGGCAACTCCTCTGCCTTGAGGATTTCCAGCTACTGTGGAAATGCATGGGCCACCCTAGCAGGGGCCAGAGAAGAGGGGGGTGAGGCTGAAGAGGCCGAGACAGCTGGTCCCCAACCCCAGTCCCATAGCGAGCCCCGCGGCCACCCGTGGATGGCAGCTCTGCTGGGCTCTGCAATCATCAGCCCGCTTTTAATCATTACCAAGAATCATTACCCAGGGTCACGCTGCAGTCGTACACACTCTCAAGTCATCTTTTGTCCTGGTGGCCCATGAAGCACAGGGCAAACCTCATTAACAGACTGCAACAATCAATTATGTAGGGCAGGGGCCACTCCTGCTACCTGCCCCATGCAGCTGTCCCCAGTGGGGAGCACGAGGAGGAGACAGTAAAGCTCAGCTGAGTACTTAGAGCTGGAGCCTGAGCTGCCAGCCTCCAATAGAATCTAACCATTATGTTTTCATTGGAAACTTTTCAGTGAAAAAAAATGTTTTTTTTCAGCTAAACTTTTCTTTACCCAAAAAGCACTTCTTTTTCTTCAGGAAGATGCTGGCTGTTTCGTTGAAGGACTTCCCCAAAGTGGGAAGCATTTGGATTGAAAAGAATAAGTCTTTCAAACCAGACTAGCAATCAGGAGCATTTTTCTTATGGTCATGCATATACCTTGCACTGAATAAAGTTGCCTTTTTTTGTTGCTCTTTAACTCCAAAGTAAGCAGATTAAAACATACTTTTTTTCTTGATCTAAAACTCAGCACCTATTGATAAATCTGTAATGAATTTGTACTCAAGGCTATATTAATTGCTTTGCAGATGTTGAGCCATAGGATTGCAGCGCAGAAGTAGATCAATAGATGTTGAGATTACATTATCCAACTGTTTTGAAACCCAAATAATCACTGCTTGAGCTTGTTTAGTTTGGGCCTGAGACAAAAGTCAATTCCTTCCCTGTGGACATTGCTATAAAGTACAGTTGACATAAGAAATGATGAGACTCTGGAAAAGTAGATTGAGCCATAAATATTCAGCTCTGCAGTGGATCCGAGAATAATAATTTAACTTCCTTTAATGCCCAGCTCTCAGAGTGCTTAACAAACTCTCTATTCCTGGCAATCCTCAGATGCTTAACAATTCAGAGCCTCTAATCCATAATTTGGGAGGACAAAATGAAAATTTGGTTCAAATTTTCCCTAGCTGACAGAGTCAGAAGAGCTTTGCTGTAGCATTTGCAGTCAGCTAGGAAGAACAGCACAGCATGGAATGGGTATCCCTGGCTGTAGGGATCTGCCAGGACTGCTTCCTTCCTCCAGCTTTTCTGCCTTTTTCCAGGTGTTGCCGCATCCTACTCTGGCAGGGAGATTGTAATGGGGGCTTTTTCGGCTGAGCTCTCCCTCAGTCTTTCCAATACGTCTTTTCTCGGTTCCTTGCTGGCAAAGTGCTCTGCTGTTGTTATAGCAACCTCGGTGTGGTTAAGTCTCTAGAGGCAAGGTTTATAGGGAGAGGCAATATCTTTTATTAGACCGGCTGATACAGCTGAAAGGAAAAAAAAAATGTAAAAACGGGAGAGAGAAGCTTTCTGGCTCGCAAGCTCTTTGCGGATCTCCAGAGCTGTGGGTGAAGGAGAATGAAACAGACACTGAGGAGAAAATGGTGAAAAGGCTCAGGCAGATCCCTGACCTGGTGTGAGAAAAACATCCAGAAAGGGGTGAACCTGGCTCAGCCGGCCCGGGAGCACAGCAGCACGGCACCTCTGGCGTTGCAGTCTGTGCTGCTCTGGAAAATATGGTGGAGAGCACTGATTCGATGGTAGATGTGTCCTGCTCTTGATCCTGGCTTTTCTGGTCACCACTTTCATGATGCTATTTTGCCTGCACAGAGAGAGCCACAGCAAGAACAGCAAAAACATCCCACAGGCACAAGCTGTGGGGATCCCTGCTGATAGCATCACCGTGTCCAGGTCCAAAATACCCTTGGTATTTCCAATCTGCCCTGCATCTGTTTCTTAACCCATGACCAAACTGGTCAGAGAAATCCTCAGTGCATCCATTCTTGCCAGCCCTTTCTGGGTGCGCTCCCCAGCAGATGTGTTTTGCAGCAGAAGACACTCCCTGCACCTCAGGAATAAGACAGCGCCCAAGCCAACTCATTCCCAGGTCTCCAGTCTAGTTCCCGGCCCCAACACCAGCCCTCAGCTCTGCACGTTGCTTCCTCGCCCCATCCAGCCCTCCTCGCCCTGCCTCCCATCTCTGTCATCCATCAAACATGAGCCACCTCTCCCAGGCACCTCATTGCTCAAGCAGACTGAGCTCCAATGTTTGTACATGCTCATCAATCAGCAATCAACTCTTAATGTATAGCAGGTATTTACCCAAGAGGTATCTATTTCATATCCTGACTGCTGGGAAATCTGTGATTCAGATTGTCAGGTTTTGGTTAAATTTACAGCTTGATGATAGCTTTATATAACACCTCGCTCAAGGCATAAAGCTTTGCACGCACTCATGTAAAAGCTCTTTTTTTTTCCCGTCTGGTGTTTCTAATCTTTGATATTGTTCAAGTGGAAAGTCACATTTCGCTTTGCATATTCTTTTATGTTTAACTAGACCCTTGCACCCTCTAGAACAGAAAAACAGATCAGGCAGTAATTCATAGCCTGCCTGCTGAAGAATACACAAACACATAAAAGAAATGTAAATTAAATCAACATCAAACAGGTGGTGTTTGATGGGGAGGCATGAGGTAGCTGCAGGGGGGCTCACTCACGGTGACTGCCCATGTGGCTCAAGAAGACGTTATAGGATGGAGTCAGCTCTTCCAAGTCAAAACTGAAGAGGCAAGAAAGGTCTGGGTTGATCGATCGCATCTTTTCAAGACAAGGGCAAGTTGCACGAGTTTATCTAAGAGCAGAGCAAAACTTCCTTTCTTTTATGAATCATCTGCAACAAATTTCATTTCAACAAGGTCTGATTTCCTTGACCACACCGGGCTTGAGATGCTCGCAGACATATTCCCTGAGGACTGGCCTTGCTCATCTCCTCTCAGGAGCCACACCAGGCATGACGGCCTGCAGCCCATGATGTTCTCGTTCAAGGTGACCTTGAGAGCTGATGTGGTTGCCAAGCAGTGTGGTGCTGCCTCAAATGTTCCAAGAATCAAAGTGCTGCTTTAAAGGAAGACCTCTCGGGCTCTTCACTCCCTGAAAAGATGTTTGGTAGTATCACTCCATGGGCTCATCATCGAGGCAGAGTGGCACAACTACATCCTTGAGCCTAAATCTTGTTTTGAAGGGCCAATAAACCATGCAGAGGGGCTAACTTTGAGCACAAAGCAATAAATGCCTCAATTCCTGAGCCAGGGCAACTCTGTGTTCCCAGCTGCTGCATTAACTGGGAGAGTCATGAGTAACCAGCAGGAGAAAGGCAAGCACAGCTGCACTTTGCTAAAAGTCCTGCTGCTTTTCCACTTACTTCTGCCCACTAAGTAACTGTGCACCAAGCGTTACGGTGCACTTCAAGCCTCCACCACTCCAGCGGTGCTGCAGCCTCCCCCCTGAGCACCCAAGGGTGCCCTTTGGGGTTTCATTGAGGGAGGGAGTTCCAAAGAGCCGCATGTGCGTGCCCTTGCACAGGGACATGTCTGCTTATTCAACCGGGCAAGCCCGAGTCTTGTTCAGTCGCAGGAACGCGAGCTGCAGGGAGAGCAAGGGAGGATGGCTTCAGCAAAGCTGGGCTTTTCCCACCAGTTGCTCCAGGCCTGCTCCTCTCAGCAGTGGGAATAGCAGATATATGTCACCCCTAGCAGATGTGCGTCCCATCTGTCCCCCGTCTTGCCCAGCACTTTCTTGCTGGTTGCCTGGCACCAGTTGCACCATCAGTCAGCACGGTATGTTAGGAAGTGAAGTTGCCATTGCAACTTCAGACATCCTTGCTGTCCATTGCCACTGAGAGCATTAGCCTGGTCTTTTTTTCCAGCTTGCTGCAGAGTCTCCGAGAAACATCCAGGCAGTCTTCCAGCTCTGAGCAGAGCTTCTGTAATTAGGTTAAAATTAAAACTGTGAGCAGATAAACTCCCTCCTGTCATGTCAGGAGGCCTTGCACAGCTCTGCCCATGAAGAGCAAGTACTCTGGAAAAATGTCATGGAGTGGGTACATACTGAAATTATACAGCGTCCCAGACAAAAATTTTACCAGGTGTATTGTTAAATTTCTGTTAATATTAAAACATAATTTTGTTTTAATATTTAATAATTTAATTAATAGTAAACAATAATTGTGGTGGCATTGAGGTGCAGGGGGCTACTGGCAGGGAGGTCAGATAGCCCATTTATTTTTAGCGAGGCAAGCTTTTTATACTTGTGCGCTACACCCGCCCACCACGAACTTGCTCTACCAATCCTAGTCTGCCAGGTTCAGGCGCCCAGGGTTTTCCGACCACTCAGGTACAGAGGTCTATATCCAGTCATTGTCTGCCATGCCAGTCTCTCACTTCCTTAAAGTTATTTACTCAGTGTGAGCTCCTTCTTATCAGTCCTGCTGAGCCTGTTGTTTCCCACACTTCTGATCACTCACTGCCCTCTGGTGATTTTCCCATTAAACAACCTTATTCCCACAAATAATAAAAAATATTTAATAAAACATAAAAAAAAAAGAAGAAGACCCTGAAGAAAGCACTATTTTTGTGCCCAGTATTCACCGAAGTCTGTGAACAGCTTTCCTCAAAGCATGGAATCTAGTCCTTGTTAAGGAAGGTGTTTCATTCAATGCAAGACATTAAGTATGTTCATCTCTGGGGAAGAAGTCTTGGGCTGGAAAAAGGTAAAGATCCTCAGCATTTCCATGGTGTGAACAGCTTAGGACAAGTTTTATAGGAAATCACTGCTTCTCATTGCAGGTTCACTTGTTCAGCTCCTGTTGACATTACCAGGGAGTTTACTCTAGACTTCTCCTGGCTTAAGGAGAAGCAGAATTTGACCCCATCAGTGTAATCATAAATATGTCCCTGAGCCCAAAACTGCACCTCCAGATCGCTGCTCTAGGCCATAGGTCTCAAGTGCACAATGATCTTTTCCCCTCAAGAAGGTTTTGCTGAATTTGCAGAGTGTGCTGATGGCGTAATCCTCATCAGATGTGACTGACCTGAACAGGTCAGGTCCAGGCTGGGAGACAGAGGCAGGTTCCAGATTGAGACCAGCAAGAGCTCCCTATATCCAAAATCAGAAGTTTAAATCTAGGTGATTATCCCAATATAGGGGCCATTACACCTCTCTTTCTACGCCCCCTCAGCCATTTCTGTCCAGACCTGTATGCATGTCGCTACAGAAAGCAGAAACTGGGGTCCCAGGGCTCTCTGTGAGCACAATGAGCACAGCTTCACAAAACAGAGAGCACCCAAGTGTCAACATGACCTTTTAAACATCTCTTCCTTGCCCACTCTTGTCCTTGCTTGGGAGAACAAACTCCTCCTAAGATCCCACGCTGTTCTTCTACTCTCAGGGCCCATTTACGATGCCAGCCCATATGGCAGCCCAGGCTGCAGCGCTATCAGTAATGTGCCGATGCCATGACAGCACGTGCTGCATGAGAGCACAGGCTCTGGGCTACTAATCAGGGCACGGGAAGGAACTTAACTTCTCTCCAAAGATCGCTCATTTCTCCTTCCTTCTTTCTCCCTCAATAGGGTTTAATGGAGCTGGGGAATCTTGCAAGTCAATGTGTTCTCTCAGTGAGTATTTACCAGGGTCTTCAGATCTGAGCCGCGAGACTGGGTCCTGTCGCCTGTGTCAGATGTTCTGCAGGGAGGTAAGGAGCAAGACAGTGGAGAGTCATCTGCACAGCAGAGACACAAGTTCCTCTAGGCACCTTTTTGAGACAGAGCAGGTGTCTGACATTGCTCCTTCCTGACTTCTGGCTGGTCCATACACCAGCGAAAGCTGCTCTCTTCCTTCACCATCTGAGGAAAGTGTTGCATTGACTCTGCAGAACTGGAGTCTAGTGGAAACCAAAGAAAGCCTGTCTACCATGTTCACTGATGGGCATTTTTACATATATATAATAACTAAAATGTAAGTCCACTGTACTCGTATGTGTCTGTCGAGCAAAATTACCACAAAAGGCTTAGGGGAGAGAGTTCACCAAGACAGGCAGCTGCAGCAGGAAACTGCTGTGGAGGTCCCCACTGCCAAAACTGATGCAAGGTTGCTACCTCTTGGGTAAGCGCTCGAATCAGAAAGAAGTCAGGCTCTTGGCAGGAGAACTCCAGCCTGCCCTTCGGAGCAGAAAGGACAGGGACATTACAGCATCTTGGCACCAAACACTTCCCGCACCTTGGAACAGACCTTGGGATAACCCATATGGTGAGGCAGCAGAGATCTAAACCCAGCTTTTGGCTAACATTGAAATACTTCTTGAGACATGAAGAGCCTCCACTCCTTAGCCAGAGAAGCCAAAGGGAGGCATTACATCCTGGTTGGGAAGGTCACAGTTTTTCAGCACTGTGTTTCCTTGTCCTGCATGCTGCTACATGCTGGATATATGGCTCTGTTCTGTACTGCTACCATCTAATCTGATCACATTGACTCTGATTACATTTAAGCAGCTGATAAATAGCATATCTGCAAGCCACTTGCCTGCTACAGCCAAAGTGGCTCTTTCCGTAAGGAGTTAATTAAATCCAAGAATATATGGCCTTTTTTGCTGTCATGGAACTTGGCTTTTGGAGGCAGCTGGAGGCATCAGTCTGAATGGAAGCAATCTGAGGAACCTGCAAAGGCCTTTTTATTTAGGAAGACAGTTACTGCTGTGGTCCCAATAGTGAAGCTCAGATGTGAAGCCTATTTCAGAACTCATACAGAATTTTTTGACAAAATGGATGGGGCTGGAATATCTTGACTCCTTGACAATATTTTGATATTGTTTCAAAAAGATACTAGGTTTCAAGTAATTTTTTTTTTCTGCATGAGTTTCATTGATCTAGCATTGGAGGCACGACCCGCAAAGGGACAGAGCCATACAGATGTTAATGGTGACTTATCCCGTCTCAGTCAAGTGAGCTGAGACTGTTACAGTGTTCTGCGCTGCCTTGCTTGACGATGGAAGATGGTACACGAAGTGAGAATTGCTGACTGGAATATAACAGCCAGAGGCACATAGTGATGCCAGAGCGCGCACAAGCCAGGCAGAGCCGAATCCTGCTCCGCAGCCCCCGCTCCGGTCTGGATTTTAGCAGGGTGGCAGAGCACATTAACTCCCCTCCAGCTGACTCCCCCTCGGCCTGCACAGAGGTCTGGTGTAGTAACAGTGGGAGAATTAAAGTTGTTCTTGCTCTTCTCCGTTTCTACCTTACTAAAGAAATACAGCAGGTGACCATCTTGTTCTCTGAAGATCAAACGCTCCAAGTACGGGGTTGCTGGGAGGTGTTAAACACCAGCCAGTAGGTCCCATTACATAAAAGGGGATCTGTGGTTATGTCACCGCACTACGGTTCAGCAAATCTAACCTGTGTTTCCTCCTCTGCCATCAGATCTTTACATGACCTCAGGCACATCACTTTCCCCTGTGTATTACTACCTAGACTCTCAGGTCTTGGTAGCAACAACAGCTTCTTGCCCTTCATCACATCCGCAGGTCCTGGCACCACTGAGCCCTACAGCCATCTGAACCTATGGGCACTGATGTAAAATAGACCCACAGTGCCTGCCCTTCAAGTGCTCTTATAAATGTGGGGAGCACTACACAAATTCTCACTGCTATTCACTACCTCCACCTGCTGCTACATATTTCACTGTGATGATGATAAGGTAAAATATCTCACAGTGAACGGTCTTTCTCCTTTCCCCTCCTTGGCAAACGCATGCTGCACCTGCTAATTAATGAGCGAACTTCATCCATGTCGACTAGGGCTGGCACTGAATCGGACTTTGAATGCCTTTTCAGTGCCATAGACTCATTAATAATTACTTCTATGACTCACTCCACTCCATGCTGCTGGAGCACCATTAAGAGAACTGACAGAATAAATAACAGAAACATTAAACCTAATGATGTTGCAAGAGTTAGCCCTGCTAAAGTGCTCCTGATGTCACGAAGGCAGAGCCCTTCCCTTAAGCAGTTGTCCCTTCCAGGGAATATTTTGTTCTTGGCCTGGTATAGCAGAGGAAAGTTGTTCCTCTTGGATGTCCATCTCTGGTCAAGCGCCACATCACCTTGCACCTCCTCACCCACCACCTTCATGGCTTTCCTTCACAAAGGCATAGGGTCCAAGGGATGATCAGCCTCATGCCGATGGATGGATGGTAACTTCCATCCCTGGATGGTCTCTAACTTGATCATTTTAAACCCAAACCCCCTGAACTTTTCCAAATGGTTCTATTTGCCTCCCGAAAGCAAAGTTTTTCCTTGGTGCCTCAAGGATTCCCCATAGTATGGAACATTATCTCCCCACAACAAGTGCTTAATTCTTGGGAAAGGCTAGGCCAGAAAGGAGAAGCAGAAGTCAACTTTAACAGAGCTGTGAGTTAGACCAACAATGAATTCATCCTGAATTTCTGTCAATTGTCTCTTGTTTTTCTATCAATTTATAATTGACAGAACTGGATTTAGTACTTCCCAAACTAGTATATCTAAGGATGACCAAGAATTTTAGATGAACGGAATGTGACAAAGAGCCCAGTGTATTTAATATTAGTTTGATTCAAACAGGGAAATTTCCCTGCTTTTATTTCCCAATAGCAAAACTGTTTCTCTGAAATATACATTTCCTTTACTTTTTAAAGAAAAAAAAAATCAATTTTTTTTTTTTTTTTTAAGACTATTTCTCTTCTTTGCTTTCATTGCCACAAAATCCCTAATCTCGTTATTCTTGAGTGTTGGAAAATAGCAATTGTTCAAACCATGAAATCAAAGACAAGAGCAACACTTCCAGGGAGGTGACTTAAGTCAGAAGAATTAATACTCCCAGCAGACAGCTCTGCTTTAGAACAAATGCGATTTTAAGAACTGAAGCAACATTTTTAATTAGGCTCTCCGAGAATATATGTAGCCCGGAGCTTCTGGGAAACTCCGTGTTGTGCCAGAGAAATACATCAAATCAGTAAATTAAGAGCAAACAGGACTATACAGCAAGTTCATTGCTGAGTTTCCTGCAAAGGAAACTCACCTCTGAGCATCCTAATGGGACCACTGAGCTCTAGAGCCCTGAAGAAGCAATTCTCCAGCTGCTTACCGAGCGTCTGAACCTGGTCTGTCCCAAAGGTGTCTTGTGACCTTTAACTGATAAAAGAGATTATTTTTTTTCCTCACTCTTTCAAATGGAGCAGGCACACACACACAGAGGCAGGTAGGTCTCCACACAGGCCAGCATCAAGGTATGGAAACCCTTGCCCTGGGGTGGTCAGATGCTGAACGTTTATGTAAGTTTGTGTAGAGACTGGACATACTCATGGGAGAGACCACGTTGAAGAGCTATTTACATATAAAGTCTCAGCAGATCCCTGAATGGCTAAGGCAATATTTGGGGAAGGATCACTGCATTCTTGCTCTCTTCCTGCCCGCTTCCTACAGCTGCTGTCGAAGACAGAGCACTGGGCTCAATGACCTGCGAGCCTGATCCAGTGCAGCATGAAGCACGAGCCAGGCCCCCGGGGACCAGCTGCAGGGCATCCTTCCCCCACGCAAAATCTGTCTGCCTGCGCCCGGTGCCCGCTAATGGCTCAGAGCACTGGGCTGTCGCAACGGGAGAGGGAGGATCAGCTTTAATGGCAGCGTCACGCTCGCCTGGCTCAGCTGGAGACAAGAATCTGACCATAGATCTCACAGATCTCTCCTACGGCAGCAGCAACAGAGGAGGATTTGTCTCCAGAAGCTGCATCTTTTCTGCCTCTGTGTCAGCAGAGGAAATCGTTCTCTCCCCAAATTTAAAGCAAACTTCATCAAATATCCTTCTGGCACCACGCCAGTGAACAACACACAAAATTTTGTTCTCTGTAGCAAAGATGTCAGCAGGAAAAATCCACCATAGTTTTGGAAGCAGAAAGATCTGGCTTTTCAGATCTGATGAAAGCAGGAGGCCTGGTAAGGGACCATAAGGCCCAAAGATGCCTGTGAAATTTGGTCCTCATGTGCAGGCAAAACCCAGCAAGATCCTATTTTAGGAGTGCCTGGAGAATTGAATAACAAAGCAATTCTCAAACGTCTAGATCGGAAATTTAATCTGGAACTTGGGATTTTTTTTTTTTCCTGGCAAAAGCACCATGAGAAAGTGTCCTCTCAGGACAGGCCAATTTCAAGAAATCAGTGTTTACGTATGAAAATTTGCTCCTTGGAAAAACTCCTGGGGAATCTTTGTGTGCAAGCATGCCTTGAAAATCAAATCTATCCTCCCAGCCCTGACACCCTCCATGCCCTGAGAACTCAAAACCATGTCAGCCTTTGCCGAGCTCAGAGTGAAAGACTGACAGTGATTACACGTAGCAGGAGATCTGCTGATGGAAATGACAAAATCTCCTTTCCACAGACTTTTTAAATTAAACTGAACAAAGCCTTGAAAATGACACTGTAAGGAGCAATCCTCACTGACTAGCCCTGATGGTCTAGACGCCTTCTGAAACCCTGTGGTTCCCTTTGAGCTTCGACGTCCGTGTGCCAGGAGCTTCCCACCTCCTGCAAGAGCATGCTACCAGAGCGGCCACAGGAAGGGCACCTGGGACCACAGGCCTCCAAAGCAACCACCACAGCACAGACCCAGATGGTCTCAGGGTGATCTAAATTAGCCCCCAAATTAAAAACAGCTAGTTCCCAATTTCCTTAGGAAGTGTGTGAGGGAAGGTGGTATTGGATGGTCCCAGTGAAGATGCTCCCGTACATCAAAACTCAAAGGATGGAATGGTCAGCCAGCCCAGCCTAACAAAAGAGGGGCTCTGAAAAATCTGCACCGTATCTGAAATGATCGGCGATACACACTTCTGGGAGGCAACAAAGATCTCAATCAAAACTCATTCCTGGCACAAGATAAAAAGGAATAAATTAATCGTGACTAAATTTGGGTTGGGAACTGGAAAAAACTAAGTACGTTCCCAGTAACTTGTTTTATTCCCCGAGATGACTACAGAAGCTCATGATCTAAGTTAGTGCTGGGGCAGGTGTCCCAGGGAGGACTGATATGGGGAGGAAGTTCAGGAGAGCAGCAGCAGACGGTCAGCAGACACTCGTCTTTTCTTTTCTCTCATCTGCTTTTTTCTCTATGGCCCCACTGTTGAAAAAGAAAATCCCTTCCAGGAAGTTCTTTCCAACTGGCCCAAAAAGTCCTTTCTGAAGGGAGCAGGTTTTTATTTTTACACACATTGTCAGTGGAGCCTTCTTAGCCATTTCATTTCCCAGGTCTTTTAACCAGCCTACCTGGAACCAAGAGATTTCCCTTCCTCTCAAACCACTTGGCTACACATGGGAACGAAGCCCTTTGACAAGATGAATTTGCAAGTCTCTCACATCCTCTTTCTTGTCATCATACGATCCCTCCTTGACTCACTTAGTCCAACCATGCTGGGCTAAATCTAGAAGAAGCCCAGAAAGGTGATGGTATCTCTCCAAGATACAGACACACAGATACTGCTACCAGCCCAACTCCACACTGTACATTTAAAATCATCTATATACAGGACTGGAAAGGATCAGCTAAAATAATCCAGCCCAGCCCCACCATGGGCCACAGACCTACCCCTCCCACATCGCTAAAACTGGAGGCACACAATTCATCTATGCTTATAATACATATGTATCTCCATACAAACAATATATATCCATATTTACCAAATATATATCCATATAAACAGCTTTGACCACTGAGCACACAGTACCCAGCCTGTTTGTACATACAGCTCGTTACATACAAGGGATTAATACACACATTGAAAAAAGAAAAAAGTCCCCAATTGAGCTATTCACATGCTAGCTAAAGCAGTGAGGAGTCTGCAGTGAGCCTAGGGTTTAGGCAACCAAGGTGTTGAGGGACAACAGCTTTCAAGAGGTAAAACATGAATTCTGACAAATGCTTTTCGTAGTTGTCAACATGGAGACTATGCAGCACAGGGCAAATTTAAAACATCCAGCAATGGGATACACTCAATCTCAGTTAGGGATAAGGGAGAAGGCAGTAGGTAGAATGAAAGAGCAGGCTGATCAAGTGCTTACTAAGTGCCATTTTTAATGGGTCTGCCTTTTCCAAACTTTACATTGCACACGCATAAATAGTAATTAAAATAAACAACTCTCACACCAGAAATTCTGACTTGAAGCACAATAACCTCTCCTTGTCTCCCGTTACACAAGGAGGAGGCACAAGATTCACAACAGCATTAGCCACGGCTGACCACGCAGGCAGACAGACAGACACGGACATCGCGAGAGACGGAAAAGCAGGGCGCTCGTGCCTCCAAAGAGAGCAGATGTTCCAGGCCCACCTCCCATGTGGATAGGCAGGAGGGGCCACAGCTTGGCATACAGGCCTGCCAGCCAGGCCCTCCTCATCTCACTGGTCCTACGTCTCTGCTCGTCCGGGTGCTTTTCCTGCTGTTTTTTTGTCTCTTGCATCCCAAGGGCATCAACTCCTAGAGCAAAACTGGACTTATGGCAATCCAGGTGTGCAGCGCAGGATTTGCCAGGTCCCAAGGCTGCAGCAGGGTTCCCTGTATGGGACCATCTGTGATGCCACGACACAACTGAACCACATTAAATTCTTAGCTGCCCCTCAAAGTCCTGCTTCCGCTCCCATTCCTGCCAAGCGGAGGTTGCTTTTAGCTTATACAGGTTCTACAACTGTATTATCCATCTCCAGTAGCGTTTCATGGCGCAGCTGGGGTAAGGAGTGAATCCTGTACGTGCTCCAGACAGGTCAGGCTTGGCTTTCAGGCCTCCAGTGAACAGAGGAGAGTGTTGTGTGGTTACCACTTCATTTGGTTGTTTGGATTTGTTGGCTGCAAGTGCTCAAAGTGCTGCAGTGCTGTAACAATATTCACATGGACACTGCCTGCAAAGGACTTATGGATTGGTAAGCCAGCAACCTGGGACTCAAACCCAAATCAGCAAGGTATTTTGGTTAATTGCTATGGTAATCACCAGCAGGCACCTGGGAGCCTTTTGCTCAGCCCAGCAGCTCCCATGCCATTACTTAATCCAGCACACCAGCCATGCCTCAGCCACAGCTTGGCCCTAGAGAGGTCTGCTGGGGGCCCAAGGAAGCCTTGAGCACATCACAGCCTTTTCCTCTCCTCCAGCATCTCCCTTCAGCCCTTCTTTGTCTCTCTGCACCCATATCTCTGCTGGCTAAAGTCTTGGGGCTATGCTGGCATCCGCTCAGCAAAGCACTATAGTGGGCGGAATAGGAGGCTGGCTGACCTGGACAGCATTGCCTTCCTCTCACTATAAGGGACATGAAGTAACCTAGGAAAAAGGTAACTGAAGGAAAAGTGACAATGGCCCCTGAAATCCCGAGTGGCTTAGGGAGGGACGGGCTGCTCACTGCCCTTTCTCATATAGAAACTTGGAGCATTGAAGAGGCAGGCTGTAAATAAAACAGAGAGAGGAATCTTTAGGGTGTCTCAAGCTGTAAAATTCCATGCTACAGGATCATATAGGAACTATAGGGTCAAAGACTTGTTAGCACATCACCTTCTTCCTAGCTAGTGGCTGTCTGGGGAAAAGCCTTCATAAGGGTAATTTTTCTGATTGGTACCCTGCTTCCAGCTCCTGGTGGTTCTGAGAAGAGGTGACATCTTTACATTAAATAGCTCTTAACAAATTCCTCCATGCTTTGCAAGCCCATAAAAATGTTTAGCAGCTAGTTTCCTGCAGCAAGAAGTTCATACCTGGTTGCCCATGTGCAATGGATCTCACAGCCATCTCAGGGAAGAAAATACAGACAACATCTTCCAGCACAACTGCATTAAACCCTAAGCAGTTATTTGTACCCTCCAGGCCAGCCTTCCACAGAAAGATGCAAAGGAGGCTGCATCTAGTTCTTCCCAAGCCCTCAGGACTTCTGATCTCCGGCCACCTCAGGAGCCTTCCCTGAGGATTCAAGTCTGATCTTCCAACATACACAGTGCACTGAGCAGCCCTGCTACAACCCACCTGACCAAGAAAAGAGGAAGATACCTGTGCCAAATGCAGCCTGGTGATTCATTGTCTCTGTGATGAGTGGCACGATCGCCCAAATGAAGGTGAGATGGGGCAAGGACTTTTAGAAAGGAGGGGAAATTGTTTACCCTGCTTTTTCAATAGCAAACACATATATTTTATCCCTGCTGCCAAAAAGCCCAACACTAAAATGCCGAAATCTTCTGACTGAGTGGCAAGAAGCTGTAATTTATAGCATTCCTGCTTCTATGAAGTTGGGGAATTGCTTCACTTCTGAAACAAAAGAGCTGTTATTTGTCATCCTTGCACAGCCTCTTTTCAAGTCATCACATTTTTACCTTATGCTTAACAAAATCCATTCCCCTCATTAAATCCAGTCCCCTGAAAAGCCAGTCTTTTCCCAAGAACCGCGCGTCATCCTGCTGCGGTAACATCATTAACAATTTTCTTTATAAAACCATGAGATGGCCATGTTCCTCTCAGCAATAATCTGGAATTGCCTTGTGATTGCATCCACCTTCCTCAAATTGACTTGGAGAAGCCCGTGTGCTGGCTCTTCCCAAGTGTCATCCTTGTGCCTCTGAACAACAGCTTCCAGCTCATCCCCTGCAGCATCTGTGAGGTCTGGGTTTAGGATGTGGCCAGGTCCCTGGGCAAGTTGAGTTGTATCGCCTCTCCTCCCGTTGTGTACTTGGCCACGGGCCCGTTGCCTTCCATAGTGAAGAGCTTGCAAGTCTTCGCATTCTCATGGACCGGTGTGGACTTCTTTGAGGAGATGGGGGAATTTGTGGGGCTCAGCTGAACAGCCGTGGTGTCCTGCACTGTGTGCTCACTAGTTTCAATTTCAAAGGCTGTGTTCCCAGGTTTGATGAGCCCGATGTTGGAACCTGGCTTGGATTTCCTGGCCCCATGAGCTGGGGGCCTCCGGCTGCAAATGCAGCAGGCACCAAAGAATGTGAAGGCCACCACCAGCAAGATGGGTCCAATGATGATGGGGGGGTTGTTCATGGGGAGGAAGGTCCCAAAGGCAAATGCTCCCACTAAAGTGATGTTGATGCCTGCTAGCATGATGCAAAGCCCACATGCACAGCAGAGAGCAGGGGAGGGGAGGCCCTGAGGTCGCGTCTTTTTCTGACTGGGCTTCTGGGGCAAAGATGCACTGCTCTTTTCACTGAACATCTTGAGCTGGGTCTCGGAGGCCACCTCAGTCCTCAATGGGTGAGTGCTGTATTGAGAAAGCTAGCGCTGGTCTCTCGCTGCCTAGAAATTCCTGGAAAGAAACCAGAGCACACAACTATTAAACAGAGCAAAGGCATCTTTCCACAGGCTCTCAGGGTCACCAGGAATTCCAGATCTGATATTAAACAAATCCACATCCAAACCTGCTTTTAAGTTCTCCCCATCATTGGTGCCACACAGTCAGCCACAGACAGAAAATCTCAGTCCCCTTCATCGTCCAGATGGATGAAGCCCAACTGAATTTGAGCATGCAATGGCCAGATCCTAGGCTGACCATTGCCTGGAGTCTAAGCTACAGTCCAGCACTATCCAAAGTAACATCAGGTCCCAGCACTGCTCTGAAGATCATTAAGCTGTCAAAGTAAGCTTAAAATACTGCTGGACAGATAAGGTAAGAAAATGCACCAGAAAGTGGGAATCTTTGCTCCATGTTTCAGTTGTCTGGTAAATGAAGTCAGTCACTGAGACTGCCTTTCTAGCCAGCAGAGAAAAAAAAAAGGCCTTCCGTTCCTCAGATCATGATTCAGACCATACCAGAAAGATCCCAAAACAGGTGTACTAAATACTTTAAATTAGTGCACAGAGAACTTGGATGACTTAAGCAGTCAACAGTTAAATGTTCGCCAAGATGAACTCCATCCGCAAAAAATGAATGACTTGCCATCGGTCGAGAACTGAACTGGAAGAATCCGTAGGTGCTCTACCTCATGCTTCCTCACCTGGTGCGATCACAGCACAGAGGGAGGCAGAGAAGCCTGTTTGACTCAAAGTGCAAAACCGAACTTCTGCAAGGTCCATGCACAGGCAACACTGTCTCTTGCATGTGGGTCTCAGATTATTGAAATGGAACATAAAGCTGTGAGTCTGTGGGAATCAACCCCTTCCTACGATCTGCTCTGGGAACACATATCCATGGATGACAATGGCAAATTGCCCATGGAATAAGTTGCTGGATGTGACAGGACTTGGCTTTGTGTGTGCAGTATTTCATTGGGAAGTCACATTGCCAGAAGCCAAATTGCCAGCTGTTTGGTGGTGATGCCTCTGATTTTAAAAGCAGAAAAGCATTGCTCTTCCCAGGCCGACTGCAAGCAGTCACAGTCTCTCATACTCCCCTGCTCAGCTTAACTTCTTCTCTGCTGTCAAATCATTTTTATAAAAATGATTTGACAGTGGGAAAGGTTACAGTGGGAAAACTGATACAACACAGCTTTCTAGTGTAAGAGCCAAGAACCACTGCTGTGCTATTAACACCCTGTAGCCACTTAATCAAAGACAAAATCCAGCACCCACAAAGTGCCAGGGGATCAGCCGGGCATGTTCAACATGTTTCCCAGGGTATAAAATTTTCCCATGTGCACCCAGTGGCAGCAAAGCTCTCTGCTGCTCAATCCAGTATCTCCTCTCCTTTGCTTGGGCTTTTGTTTAGACCCAAGTGCAAAACAGCTGTGAACTTTCAGGGAAGTTCATATTTAGTGAGACATCAGATGGAGCAGACGGGAAGGACTGAAGCCTTCCTGGTCTGCAGCTGTCTGATCAGGAGGGATCCTCTCTGCAGACAAGGATTCTTTGGGAGAACCGAGCGTGTGAGAGAGAACAGACCTTTTCTCCACTAGCAAAAATAGCACACGTGAGTTTGTCCGACTGCACTTCTTTCATTCTGCATGGATCAGTAGCAAGACCCCTCTGGATTAGAGACCTGCATGCGTGCACACCTACACAGTCTCCTCACCCTAGATAGCAACAAATCTTCAGGGCCTGAATCTTTAGGGTACTGAGACTGCAAATACCTCGGTGGAGCCTTGCCCCTCAACACGCCCTGCACAGCGCGTGCTTGGCAGGGAACCGTGCGACTTCTGCTGCTTAAATCCTTATCGCAAATCCACACAGTTTGCTCAAGCCTCAGCTATAAGCTCAGCTTATAGTCTGCAAGAATCCCCTCCTGTGGGAGGGGAACAACGGGCTTACAGCTCCTTCACTCTAAAGGGACTCTACGGGAACAAATGGACAAGCAGGCGGGCTCTGCTCCCAGGAAATTCGGAGACCCAAGGTCATGCTCCCACAGAGATTTTTCAAGACAAACTTCAACTTGATGCCTGTCACATATGTCAATAATCAACTGTAGCTACTCCAAAGAGGCCACGTTGACTTCTGGCTGCCCTCAAAGCTGCAGCAGTAACACCCATCAGACCCACATCTCATTTTTCTGCCTAGCAAAGTGTGTTTGAGGTTACAGTCCCCCGAGCATATGAGGTTACACCAGGGCCAAGCCCTCCCCAGGCTGTAACGGGAACAGGGGGACAGAAGGGCTTGTTTGGGCAGCAGCAGGATCCGAGCAGCCAGTCTTGTGGACAGCTCGTCCCAACAGACAAAAGGGAACCACTGATCCACTCTGAATAAATGATGTGAGAAAAATGATGCAGCCAGGCTCTAGGCGGGCAGTGCCACCATCTTCCTTGGCATTTATGGAGGATCAGATCCACTGCATGGAAACAAGATTTTCCCCATCCAAATGATGTGCCTAAACCAGCCCTGGTGTCCCCACACATGTTTGGAGCAATTATACCCTTTCTACAACCTTACCATGCGGGCTCCGGCCATGCTATGCCCAAGACAAAGCTTAATTCTGATCCCTTCTGCTTGGGGCACCAGACCCTTCATGGATGGAGGGCACTATTGTAGCTATTACTGAGTTTGGAAAATCTAGGGTCAACTTGCACAACATAAGAACCTTTCCTGTACATGTGAGACCACCTTGAAAGACAGCACCTGTATCACAGGGCTAAGAAATGACCTGCCCAAGAAACACAGTGTGACTACAAGTAAAGCTATAAGGCAGTGGCTTGGGCTGGGAACATTTAGAAAGTAGATAGAGCACTGTTTGATCCCATCTTGATTTCCATGTAAAGCAGAAGGCATTATACACAGAGGAGACTTCAAAATGCTGGGAAACTAAAGAAAGCTGAGATGAAAAAGCCAGGAAAGCAATGGAGAAAGCAAAAAGAACCCCAAAGCCAAATGATGCTCTTTGAGCATCCTTTAAGTGATAAGATCCTGGAACATTAAGCCCATCCTTATTCCAGCTGCCACATGCAACAGAAGAATCTTTATTCACCTGAAGTCTATCAACAACTAGAGCACAGGAAGATGCTGGGGGGAAGAGGAGCCTTCCCTGCCTGATCCCCCTCACAGTCACAAGAAATCAATGTAGATCAGCTCCCACTACTTACCTGCCTGAGGATACCTGACCACTTAACCCTCCTGCTTGCACTTCAGATAAGTTAGCCTGTTCAAACATGACCAACTTTCTTTTCTGACATATTAACCTGTCCAAAATAACCAACTTTATTTCCCTTAATAGAGGAAAAATTCTCCTCCTTGGATGCTCTATGTGAAATGGGTCTTTTATTACTGGTCTAGGATGGGGAAAGGAAGAGTCTAGGATTCTACTCCAAACAACATCTCAGCTTGAAATGCATTAGTGTCAACTACCGCTACAGAAGAAAAAAAAAAAAAAAAGAAAAAAGAAAAAAGTGCACATTCAAGACAGAGTGATGCAGAGCCAGAGGCTATAATGATTCTTTCAGGGGAATAGTCTCAGGGGCACAGACGGTTTTCCATTCATGGCTCTGCAAGTTTCCAGAGCTCAGAGGGCACACTGACATATTAAGGCAGTATTTTAGGAGCATCGCTGAAAGCCACAGCAGCAGCATTGTGCATGGCTACACACACTCCTCTCTTGCTTGCAGTGAGGGGTTTCAAGCTGCCATCCTTCCACACCATCCTGCCTCAGCTGAACAGCCAAAATATTTGACAGACCCCACGTGAGTTGCCTTTCTGCAGACATGATGGCACAGGAAAATAATGACAGTGATCAGCAAACAGAAATTGCAGTCAGGCAGCTACAACCACCCCCCGCATACAGACACACATGCAGGCACTTTTTAGGTATCAGACTTAAGACTTTTCCCT
The DNA here is from genome assembly GCA_013398735.1 of Nothocercus julius. Classification (NCBI taxonomy): domain Eukaryota; kingdom Metazoa; phylum Chordata; class Aves; order Tinamiformes; family Tinamidae; genus Nothocercus; species Nothocercus julius. Next base: position 5,299,266 of record VZSV01000043.1, on the reverse strand, counting down.
AGGCAAAGTGCTGAGAAACTCTTTGGACGGGCAGGAGAGAGCATCCATGCCTGGGAGGGGAAGACACTTACGTGAGCAGCAGCACAGAGCCAGGCAAAGGAGAGAGGAGGTGCCCGGCGTCCTGGGGAGCTCCCCTTCACCCTTCATCTAGCCATGACCAAACCACGGCCAGCCCCGCGGCACCAGGACTGGGAAGCCCGGCTGGAAGGCGAGGGATCTCACGTGCCTCCTTCCCTGTCTTCAGCAAGCTCCGGAAACTTTGTGCAGATGCCAGGCAAGCCCCCGGCAGCGCCGTGGAGAGCTCAGCAGGCTGTGTGCGGGCTTGGCCACGTCCTCCCCCTCCGAGGATGCTGCTCTCCTTTGGCAGAAGGAGACTCACTCACAGCATCCCTGCCCCGTTGCATCCTCTCTTCCTGCCTTCTCCTCTTCCAGCCCCAGGTCCCCAGCAAGGTGCAGCTCGCCTGCTGCCTCCCTCAGGGTCCCGCGGGCTCCCACGCTCTCCCTGTACCTTCTTTTTATTCTTCCTTCTCTACTTCAAGGCTGCAACTCCCGCCCCTTTGGATGACAGAGATGCCCGAGGCAGAACAGCCCCTTTTCTCTTGGAGAGAAAAATCCTGGAGTCTCTCTCCACTAGAGGCAGCCCCGAGCTTTCCTGCAGCATCTCCCTATCCCTGCCTTTTGGTGCTGAGAACAAAGCGCCAGCCAAGGGAAGGCAGGAAGGAGGAAAAACACCACCAAATATCAAGAAATAACATCCAGGCGTTCAGTTTGCTGCATGTAGGCAGGGATCTCAAACACTTTTAGCAGGACTTGAAAAGGTTTGAAATGCATGTTACAAGTGAGAAAAAAATAACTAGTGACAGAATTCCTTTGCAATCCAGAAAGATGCAAGAGCAACTCCTTGCCAGATAGTAGGCAATGAGATGTGCTGAGACACCTCTAGGAGACAGAAACACTCAGAGTGTGGGAGTCAGCAAATTCAGATAAACATCCTCAGACGTAAAAGTGATGTTTTAGCATGGCAAACAAGCCTCAGGTATAGCTGAAGATACTAACAGCAGTGCTATAAAAACGCGCCCTGATGATAGTCCTGCTGTAACATCAGAGCCAAGACTGTGGCTCTGATATTAAGAAGTTAGCTACCGAATATCTGCATTGTTGGTGACCACAGGGAACAAGGCAGGTTATGCACCGAATGGCGCAGGGTTTATCCTTTCCCAGCTTAAACAGTGCCCTCATCTACTCTCCAAGCCTGCACTACTGTAACTATCCAAGATGCTGCTAGTGATGACTGAGCTCAGCAGCACTTCTTCAGCTTGTTGCAGAAGAATCCTCTCAGAATCAGGACAGAGCTGATCTAACATGAATCATGCTCCCCATTTATAAGTGATCGATTTCATGCTCTCTACAGAGACCAAAGAAATAAAAAGTAACATAGATATGGAGAAAAGCAGAAGTCAAAGAAGAACAAACCACTGAAGAGGAATGAACACTTACTTCTCTTCTCCCTTCTCTTTCAGTATAAGGCAGAATCTTCTGCATCACACTGCATTTCACCTTGCAGGGCACCTACTAAAATGTAAGCAAAAATAAGCTTTGCAGAAAGCTGGGTTCAGCCCCAGCTTAGGAGGAACATATTCTCTTCCATTTGGGTAGTACTAGCAGCCCACCATGTGGCTGGGGCAAGAAGTTCAGAGGATATCACAGAAATGGTGCTGATAAGACACACTGACTGCCTGGGTTTATAGAAAGAGACAGCAAAGAAATCTCATTTCAGACCCTTCCAGAGATGCAGAATCTTCTCTGGGGATTCCCTCAGTAACATCAAGTTCAAAATAGCTCAGAGTACTCATCCCTGCTAGAAAAATGATGGAAGAGTGCACTATCGCTTAGGCTTTCTGCATAGAAAGTCTCCCTGTGGCACATCTCAGACAAACAGTTCCCAGTGTGGCAGAACTGGTCTTTAGTGTTTGCTGATGGGTGCTGGGTGGAAACTGGAGTACTTGAACTCATTCTTGGTGAAAGTGCATGGAGCTTCATGGAAACAGCCCTATAAGCCTTATTTAAAAAACAGAGGTTATTGGATGAAGAGAGACCTACAGAGTTATTGATTTGAGTCCCTTGGCATAACCACCTTCATAAAGTGCTCAGGCTCCAAAGGGGGCCAATTAACACCAAATGACCTATGGGCCGTTACTTAATAGCATAAGGCAGTGATGAGACAAGCTGTGTCCACTTTAGGGTTTTTCTTGGCTGTTGCATGACTCTCCATCACGCTTCCTTCTTAATGGTCCATTAAAAACAATAAAAAGGGAAAAATCTTTACTAAGACATTACATATTTAGGGGCTCCATGGAAGCAAAAGTTCTGAGTTTTGCACATGTGACCCTGACAAATTGGCAGGATGCATTCATATGTTTAAAAAAATACTAATTCAAGAACAAAAATTAAAGGTGGCTAGATTTCCCACGGGTATAAGTCAAAGCAGAATCACTGCTTTGCTGGACAAGTCCAGTTCTTATCCTACCTTTACTTGGGTAAATATAAAATATCAGTTTGCTACTAGGAATGGAGCTTCAACAGCAGAACAAAGATCATATGCCCACAGCTTTGCAAACAGATGGAAAGGATTCTCCAGAGGACAAAAAGAAAGTGGGAGAGACAAGAAAAACCCTCTCAGAAATTTCAAAGTGTTATGGTTGGGGCCAGCATGAGAGCAAAACTACACGGAGAGCAGTCCCATGAGAGCAGCAGCATGCAGACAGCCCAATTTCTGAGTGCATGAAGACCATGCAGCAGTCTGCAATGCGGACCACTGAACCACACTCATCGCACAAGCAAGCATGTGTGGGAGACAGAAAGCCCGGAAATTTACGGTCCAGTAAGATCATTAAAGGTCAGCACAGAAATGTACCCCTTAAGATTTCCGTGAGGTTTCTAGAGAAAATACCTCTCTGTATTTACATTTTAATTGCCTCTAAGGGAAGGAAATGCCAGGAATCTGCTATTGCTCTGAGACCATTCTAAATACCAGTGCACTTGTCTAAAAGTTTGTACTATAGCAAGATCCAACTCTATCTCATGGCTTAGGGCTCAGCTCAGTCTCAGGCAATCAAGAAGCGGACAAGACCAATTCCTGCAGTAATGTTTACCTGTCTATAAAATCGTGTATAGTATGACAGAGGTGAAAAGGAAATTATTACCTGTCATTCCAAGAGTAGCTGCGAGATCACTGTGCAGATCACCCACAAAGACAACACATCCTGTACAGTGTGTAAAGCTACAGGACTCTGCCATGGAGTCCGACACTATGAATGGATTCAATCCCAGAAGACAGCCACCACCGCACCTGCCACACAACACGCCAGATACAATCCTGAAGAAGCTGAAATCATAAGCTAGGACATTGCTGAGTGGGCTAGGATTTAGATTGGGAGAGGTGTAAGGAGTTGTCTTTAAGTCACATTGCTTAGAATTTGGGCCTGGAAAAGATCCCATCTAAGCTAGACAGTACCATCATCTCCACTTCCAGACTTCCATCTTTAGTCTGATTATAGG
>VZSV01000043.1:5281977-5295623 GCA_013398735.1 Nothocercus julius | reverse complement strand
TTTTTTTTTAATAAAAAAATATAGAGAACACTTTTCCCCTCCACCCAAGCAACATGAGGCTTCCAGATTTTCAGACAAGTTTCTTCTCCTTCCAAAGGAACCTTCATAAAATTACTGAGAGATTAAGTTAATAAACCATATCCTTGTAACCTCGACTTGTTGAGGAAACATCTGTGCTAATGACTGTCCAGTTACACAAACAGTACAGTAATTTTTTATGAAGCTTCCTCAAACAGGAGGAAATTAATGGGTCAATTATCAGCAAGGTACACGTATTTTTTAATTACCTTGCAGGGAGCTTGTCTCTCCTGTGTTTAATTCTCAAAGATTCCCACTGGCAAACTAATTAAAAAGCAGCTTCATTCGAAGACCAAGCCTAAAGTTATGTGGCTTTTCTCTCCTAGGATACAAACACGTAGTTGCAGTTGTTAGTGTGTGTTCTCCGCTGACAAACTGCAGTCCTCTCCAGAGTGGACCAAAGCACACGTGATCTGGAAGACAGAAAAGGTACTGCATGCATATGAGCAGCTGCAAGTCATCATTTTAAGTGTCATTCATCAGAGAGCTTGGTATTGCATCTTCTTCTCTAAAAGATGTGCTGGTGGACATTTTAATTGAAGACTTGTTGCACCTTATGAACTGAAATCAGAGTATATATTATGACACAGTAATATTTTTCTTCTCCCTGCTTTTTCAGGCAGAAAACAAACACATTTGATCTGCATTTGAGTTGCTAGAGTAATTAACCACCTCAATGGGGTAGAGTCACAGTAGTGAAATCCTGATCCAGAAAAGCACTAAAGTATGTGCTTACTTCTAGGTCTCTACCCTGGCCTATTGACTTTAGTCAATTGCTCACAAGCTTAAAGATACATATGTAGTTTCTAGGGTCCATGTCTTTACTGGAGAAAGCAGAAGTAATGTCACAAAAGCCAGTGATGTATATGTACTTATGGATGTTAGCTTTCTATATCATAACTTAACCATTTGCTACAATATGCCTATTCAACCCGTTCCAAACCACGGAGACCCAAATATGTTCCAAACAGATCTGACATGGCTTTGTGAGTCCACAAGGACAGACTTGATTTACATATTATATCTTCCCACACGCTGATCCACTGACAAGTAGCTTTCATAGGTTTTAGAACAGTGGTATTGCTTTCAAGAGCATGATCCACAGGAGGAAAAAAATCCCACGACAATTAGGTGAGATCTGTGGCAATCCATACACAATTAATTAAACAGGCTTTGGCATAAAAGCTTCAGCAGAGAGTGGCAGTGTGGTAATAAACCCTTGCAGAGTTTTACTTCGTAGCACTAGAACAAAGTACCAAATAAACAGAACAAAATACAACCTGCATCCAGTGCCCTGAAGACCAAATCATGAGATAACCAAAGCAGCAGTTCAGACTGAGGACAAGCCAGGGAACACAGACTGCCCGGACCATCATTTTGAGAAACTTAGTGCTACAGCAAACTTCTGGAAACAACCTAATACTGACAAGGCCAATTTGCAACAATTTTCTGAGCTGAGCAAGAGAGACACTGTCCCCTAAATACCACAATGTGTTTAGATTTAGGGTGAATGCATTGCTGTCTTTCCCCAAAAGCTTGGGCTTCTGCTTAACATTCATTTGCAATTCTGTCTAGCTGTTAATTGCCTATCTGGCCCTGCAGTCCCTGCCCAAACTGCATAATCTGCTGAAGAAACTCATTTCATACAGCTGTCCTTGGATTCTCTGCACTCTTGCATTTTCACCTGGGATTATAAAGAAGCTAAATCCTCAGGATCTGGGAAAGATGTTCCCAAGGAATCACCCACCACATGGCATAAGCCCTCGCCTGCCATCCACCGGGCTGCAGTGACCGGCTCGGGGCACGAGCCCGTCTCCTTCCAGGTATGGAATAAGCCGTGCTGGCAGAACCACAGCGATTCCAGCGCAGGCTGTGAGCGCTCGCGGAACCAGCTCTGCAGATTGAGCTAATGAGGGGGCACCTCACCGAGAACCTCGAGGACGGGTTTCAGATAATGTGCTTTCCTTTGCGCTCAAGACGGGCCTGGAGGATTCATGCAGACTGTTAAAAGCAGTCCAGTCACAACTGCTGATTTAATAAATGCAGTAATTCAATGACCATCCCTGTCTGTTAGTCTTTAAATAATAAAGCCTGTCCCTATCTTACCCTTCCTTTCTGTTCCTTCAGCAAGGTTTTTAGCCATCATCTTGCTGCTATCTTTTTCCCCCCCATATTTTCCCCAATTATTGGGGGTACATCTTGCAAGTACCCTCTGTCTTGCAGCATTCCCCCTACAAAGGGACTGCGCTGATCCAGCCCCGCTGCACCCCAGCGCTGCCAAAGAAACCAGCTGCAGAGTGACCACCACGTTCCTGCTCACCTAGCTGCATTTGTCACGTTTAACCCAATCAGTAAAGATCAGGGGTAACTCCCATCCCCATGTCACCTGGAAGATTTTTTTTTGCTGGCTCCTCTATGTTTTTCAGTGGGCGCAGTTTGATGCAGGGTGGGTTGGAAAAGCACTCAAGGTTTTCTGCTCACATATAACACCCACTCATCTCGGCAGGAAATGCTCTGTGCCTCACAAAGAGCAAGAAGCAAAACTAGTGAATATATATGTTTCTCCCGCAGTTCTGTATACAACTGCAGCTCGCTCCTGCTTCAACAGCACAGGGATTCCAGCCTCTGGAGAGATAGATTATATCAATGATTTATTTAAAGTAATTTATACCCTTAACCATTCAAGTGGATTTGCAAGGCCTGAGATTTGCAGACCACATTGGAATAATGCCTCGAAATCTATGAGTATTTCAGGTGTAACTATCGCCTGTAATACAGCAACATCCTGGCCACTGTAAGGAAGCAGAATTTGTACCTCAGCTTAGCCAGAATGCTCTTCTGTGTTTCAGCCCAGTTTGCTTTTCTCTCTCCAGGGTCATCTCCAGCTCTGGGGATGGACACAGCATGCAGAGGTGGCTTTCTCATCTAACTTAGCCCTATGGTTCCTCGGTGGCCATGCTAAGGTCACAGGAACACAGAAAAAGAAGATCCTTTTTGCATATCATCTCAGCCAAAGCCTTGTGCTGTCCCAGCATAGAGCTCTTCAACCTGCGATAGTTCATACCACAAGTTATTGATGGTTGAGGTGCCAGATCAAGTGAAAAAGCCATAGGCTGGAAAGGCTCTCTGGAGCACAGCAGTTCCCCAGCACATCTCTGTGTTAGCAAACGGGGAGGCAAATGGGAACCAGAGCCTGCCTGCAAATATGGCCAGCGTCAGCTCTCAATGGAAGCCAAGGAAAAGCACCAAAATTAGCAGCTCCCTGAATATAATGAGGGCCCCCCTGGCATTGCCTGGGGACACCCTGCAGTTTGCAGGCTCAAGCCCTCCCAGGGGTTTCATGCAACAAGTAAGAGTGACTCTCAGCTGCATCTTCCTGACCAGGAGACTGAGCTCAGCTGCTGGGTGTCATCCCCAGCCCAGCAAGGAGGCCACGGTGCAGGACCTGGGACTCCTGACCAGACAAGCAGCGGGAGCAGACACATAGGAAATGAGGAGCTTTCCTACCTCTCACGCCCACGTGTGCCTTAGCTGTGACACAACCTCTCTGCACCGTGCTCACCCCTGCTGCAAAACATGATTAATTATCTTTGGAATATCTCAGCCTCGCTGGCTCATCTCTGCAGCCACAAACTCTCCTGCTCTGAGTCTTCAGTCACTTAAATGAGCAGAGAAATAGAAACAGCAGCAGAGGGCTGAGATGACAACAGGCCAAGTTTATAAGCAAAAGAGTTGACACTAATAGGCTCAAGGGAAAGAATTGTCCACATGAGGAGGGAGTGACAGGAAAGAACAGGACTTGGCTAAAGGAAAAATAAAAAGATATAAACAAAAATATAAAGACTCAGTGCAATAAAACTTCCCCAAACATGCACAACTGGTTAGTTGCATCACAAGTGGCATGTCTGTTAGGTAGTTTTAATTAAATCCTGAGAGTAACCCAGAAGAATTCATAGGAAATACATATATGGGGGAATTTATGAGTTCACCACAAGGTTTTGTTCTCTCAGTACTGAGGCCAGTTCCGGAAGGCAGATGAATCTATGCTGGGCTAGAAGCTCTCATTGCTCTCCAAAACAGGCCGGGAGTAAAACATGGGCCAAAGGAACATCTTTTCGAGTGGCAGGAATCTCTGTAGGCCTCAGGACTATGCCAGGAAGGGACCAGAGCCTTAGATTTGGTTTCTGGCCCCTCCAAAGCAGAGGGATTCACCCCATTAATACCCCATTAATGTCAGCATTCAGCCCCAGGTGTCCAGAGGTGTCCAGAGGAGACCATTCTGCAGCAAGGTGGAGGGAAGGAGAGGAATTCCACATAAAGGGTGGAAAAAAGAGTTGGCGGCGGCTTACGGAGCCACTTACGAATTACAAACCCTGATCTCTCAGAGACTAAGTGCCAGCAACCACCTCTCTTACGCTTATCATCATCCCTTTTTTGTTTGCTTTTAATTTGCTCAACCGATAATTTGTTGAACAGACTGTGCAGTAGGTACCATCTCAGAGCTGGCTGTTATGCAGGTGCTGCTGCTTTCAGACTAAAACACAGAGAAACAGATCAGCACTAAGACAGCGAGAAGGCCAGAAAAGTTACTGACTTCACTGAGAAAATACTAAACATAAATTGTGTGCTGTTTCTGATCTGTACTACTCTGAGCTCTTTGAAAGCAACACCATTAAAAATCATGATGTAATCAGAATATTAAGCAGACCAAAGACAAAACAGCACAGGAATAAAGAATGGACAAAAATCACACCAGGCCCTACTCAGGAACCCAGAAAGACTGACCCACATAGGAGAAACCAAATTTTCTGTGAGTCTTGTCTGCCAGGGAGCAGTCTTTCTACTTACTGCTTGCAGTACAACAGTTGATACCCAAGTTGCTTGACTGGAGATAAGAGAGTAGCAGAACAAGGCAGAGCTAATCAGAAATTTTCCAAACCCTTATTTCACCAAGAAAACCATACAAAATTTCATCCAAAGCATCTCTGGTTCCATCAGTCTATGCTGAATTTCTTGAAAGGTTTTGACACATAAATTCCTTCTAGATTATCAAGAACTAGCTCCAGGTCCCATTGCCTGGTGACAGATGGATTAAGGCACGCTGAGCTCCCAGTTTTGCAGCAGAGAACTTGGGAGCTTTGAGATGGCTCCAAAGACCACACAGAGCTTGGGACCCATGCACTAAGCCAGGACAGAACCACAAACCACAGAATGGCTGAGTTTGGAAGGGACCTCTAGAGATCATCTAGTCCGACCCAAAGCCCCAGATCCCCAAAGCCCTCTGAAGTTACTAAAGAAAACTGGAGTCTGCACAAAACACATCAAGGTCACAAAACACATCAAAACACAACAGCTATCAGGCTGAGGAAACGTCTGTTTCACAGTAAAATGGAAAAAAAAAAAATCTAAACCAAATTCTTCTGTCCTGCAGAAAAAAATGGATTTTTCAGTCTGCTTTAGACACTCAAAGACAGCTACAAACCCTGTACATAAACAACAAGGTATGTGGTTGCTTAGATATTTTGTAACAGGAAGAAACTGGCAACACTTAGACCACTAAAAACTTGAGTTATTTTGGAAAAAGAACCCACAATAAGGTTACTAGACTCAGATGTCAGCTAAAGCCTTGTTTGCCCTGCAGAGCCTCTCTTTCTCAGGCTTCTACAGACACACAGCAAATGTTACGGGTTAGACACCTCAGTGCACTGCACTTGAGCACCACGAGTGAAGCGTATGAGGCCAACTTCAGGCCAGTTTGCAAAATCACCCTGAGCTCTTGTTTTCCTGTAAATTCTTTTTTTTTTTCCTGCAAAATTCAATTGGGTAGGCAGCACCATCACCAGGCAAGCTGCATTTTAGACCCTTCTCAAAACACTCTCTGTAGCTCTTGCTGCTGCTTTTCAGAGTGGTGTCCTGCAGGCCCAAGGAAGACTTCTTGGTGTTGTTGGTGAAGATCTGGCTCTAGAAAGCAGCATAAAATGCAGATGGACATTCAGCACCCACTCTGCTGGACCATTTGTTCTCTGATTCAGGAAGCAGAAACTCTCCACATGATTACAGCTGACACATCCCAGGCAGAAAGTTCCAACTTTGCAAGTGATTATTGGGGCTGAAGTTTAGCTGCGCTTTCTCCTTACAAGTCTTATGAGGACAGTGTGACCGAGTGGTTTTCACCCACACTATCTCCTCCTGTTCTCATCCATCGAAAGAAGCTAACATTCATTTGCTGAGGCAAGACAACTTCCACTCAGGTTTTGCCACCAACCAAATATTACAAGGGAATAAGAAAGAGAAATGGAGTCTGGGATCATACCAGAAGTGACTAGGAAAATTCTGAAGTTCATCTTCTGTGGTTAAGCTGCTGATTACAGGCCAAACAAAAAAAGACAATAAAGATGGTTGTTGCTGCAGTTTAGAGCCAACACAGACAACTTGTACTGGGAAGCACAAGGCGTTGGCTGGAGAGGCCTCTATAACTGTTAAATTACACTTGCTTGGAAAGTATCAGGCTGCAGACCTCAAGTCTTTGGGCCACTGAACAGCAGCAAAACAAGGGGAAAGGCGTTTGCCACTCAGACCACGGAAGATCAGAGATAGGGAGTGTGGCTGCACTCAAATACGTGCAGGCCCTTCCAGGCAATGCTGCTGAAGGATATGTGGTAAAGGACTACAGCAGTGAGGCTTAGTACGTATCCACCTGGAATAAGAGAAGTATCTTGCTACCTGCGCCCTCAGATCTGAACAGCACAGCCACGGGCTGCATCTCACAGGAGGTTTTGCAACCTACTGAGCATAGGGCACCATATCAACGGGCACGACCAAGGTTCCAGCAAGGTCCACCCAACTGACGGGCTCATCTGGACAGGACTGAGCCCATGCCAAAGATGCTGACAAATCCTTCCTTCACTGTTTTACTGAAGAGATCTGAGATGAAATGGCTTGGATAGGATCCCACCAAAAGACTGAGGATTAAACCGACACTTGCTTTGCTCATCCAGGTCACACCAATAAAACCTTTGTCCTCATTTTCTCTCTAATGTTTTGCTGCACACATTGACTGAGCACAGACCTATCTGAATCTACAGCTTGTAAAGACATACAGCATTTTTTTGTATACATCAGTTTATAAATGTACATGGAGTGATACTATTTATATACCACACTCACCTTAAGACAGCAGGACAGATTTTTCCAAGTCCTTTGTGGTCCCAGAAATCTATGATTTCCACTCTGTTTCCTTAGGACATCACGTGGACTGGAACTGGACCGGCTTTCTTTGTCTAATGAAGAAAAAAAAAAATGCTGCATTGATACCAAGGCCAGGTGCTGAGCAACAACAGGCAAACAAAAACATCATTGATCTGCACACAGCACAAGTGTCTTCTGACCCGCAGCAACTTTTGCTAATTTTACAGAATGACGTTTTACTGAAGTGACATTTTATTTCAGGTCCCCATACAATTGTTCCCTACCTGTTTCACCCCTCTTACACCAAGTTTCACAGTGCTCGAGGTAGAAGGGGATGTGACTCTAATAGCTTTGAAGCTTTCCAACCAATTTGCAAGGGAGGAGGTTCATACAAGTTTTTCAGAAAGCAGGCTACTAAGCAGAGAGGGAAAAATGATCTTTCTGAAGCCAGGGCAACACTTGACTACTGCCAAGTGAATCCTGACAGACAGGTAAGAAGGTCCAGGCCTGGACAGACAAGTGTTGCTTTAAAAATGCTCAGGGCCAACAGAATCATAGCAATTGCATAAATATCTGCCACCAGCTCCCACAGATACTTCTGCATTTCCTACAGTCTTATTCTACAGGAACTGCTTTCATTGTAAGCCATAAAGCAGGAGACACGATGCTTTCTGTAGTCCCCATAGGAAGGGGACTTGCGTTAACAGCCCATTCCTCTGCTGATGCCACAAGCAGCTGCCCTCTGCTAGCCACAGCAAGAGCACTGCAGAATAAACCACCTTGTCCCTTCAGAGCTGGTGGGTTATTTTAGCTACTGGTGGTATTGCCCTAGAGATAGGGAACAAGGCAAGAACACAGAGCAGAGCAAGAGCTTTATGAAAGTACCAAAAAGCAGTGAGGCAGGAAACCTGCAGCAATAATTCCCAGGAATTGCGTTTGGGTTTGAGCAAAGCCTGAAATAGCGGAGACTGGAAAGAGGAAAAACTGCTCAGCAAACAGTTTGGAAATTCTCCACAGTCTAGGACTCCTTCTGGAATGGATGGAGTAGCACATCCTTAGTGCTGACATGGCTTTGCTACGATCAGGCTGACAGCAAGAGTCCCATCCTGAAGAGATGGGCTCTATCCTAAGACCTTTCGGCCCACCTAAAGCAAAGAAAGAGAGGAATAATAACTATTTCATCTCTTTTCTGGAAGTAAACTGAGGCATAAAGCAGCTTAGGAGTCTACAGATAGAAAAGGTGCATTTACCGTGTCAAGACTTCTCAGGAACTAGGCTAAAGAGGAGGAATGTTGCTTTCAGGGGCTGCATTTTTAAGAGATGATAGGTACTGCATCTGTAAATAATGTTTTAAGGGACTTTCTTGCAGTTGCATCCTAACCTACCAAAAGAACCTTGGACACTTCAAGAATCACAGCACATACAATCATTCATTGTGCAGAGCTGGCCACTCTCAGGCCTTCATCTTCTGTTCTGGAATAAAACAATGAGAGGAGAAAAAAAAAGTATTCCGCTCTAAGTGCTCAAGCAAACAGCAGCACAATTTTAATTAATATGATTAGTACTCATAATATGTTTCTGTTCTTACAGCTGTGACAACACTGATGCCTTGAATTATAATGCTGCCTCTCCAGTGTGAACTGGAACATTTTGTCCTCTTCTGCCATAAAAAGTTTTCCCTGAAGAGTTTTCCATGAGGAACTCTGACATGTGCTTTGGTGTTTCATGAAAGCTTGCGGCTCCTCATCCTACCTTTGGGAACAGTCTGGCTACATCCACCCTGATCTGGCAGAGAAAAATCCAGTCCCATTCACACTGTTGGGAAGCCCTAAGTTTGTTTCAGCTCCTAAAAGAGACAAGCAGATGATGTCATATAAGCCCCTGGCATGGAAGGCAAGAAGCCATGAGCTATGATTCGAGCTGAAAAGACTGAAGTTTGTCAAGAGACAGGTTCAGGAATGGTCAGACAGATCATCAGAGAGGTCTCCGTCACAGACGGAGGAGCCGGAGTGATTTCTATGATCAAGTTAGAAACAGAGAAAGGAGAAAAGCTGTACACAGCAGCCCCTGAACATCGAGGATTTCCCAGGTCAGAAATAGAGGGGATAACAGCCTCTAGCTATACCATAGCTGGAGTTTGTTGGGACAAACAGAACTGAACACTTTCCTTGTTCTGCCCCTATGGCCTAGCGCATTCCATGGCAAAACTTGTCAGGCTGAGGTGCCTCTTAAGAGACAGGCACATAAGCAGGGCATCCTCCTGTTCCTGAATGCATGAGATGGTCAATTCCAGTTACCTCAGGGTCAGATGCTCGTAAGGATAAGAAGGCTCTGATTGTCCCTATTCAAACAGTCCACATGACGGGACTCCTTATAGGCACAGATTTTACAACACTGCTTCATCCCTAGCCCTGGAATAACCTGTCAAATTTGGCTATCCTATACCCACAGTGTGAAAACACTGGTGTCTGAAGCACCCTCCTGTACACATGGATTGGGAAGCTCACGGCATTGACTCTTCCTTCAGTTCTCTTTAGAGCAGCAGAGTCTCTATATTTGGGCAGCATCACAGGCAGTGGAAAGCTCTCGGCCATTTCAAATTTTCAACAACCAAAGGTGATGTGTTCTGGTTTCAACTCCTATGCATCTCGGGAAGGATTCTGTCACACATCTGAAAATCAGGCACCCGATCCAATCATGCAACTAAATAGTGATTCAAGGGAAACCTGTGATCCCCATCACTACCACCTCTTTTCTGAGATGGCATTTATCTTACTTTCCCCTTCTCTTCTGCAAAATACTTTGTCAAGATCATAGGGTCAGGCTGTGGCTGAACTAGACACCTGATGCAGTTGAACTGAGCAGGGTTTTCTAGAGGTAGGTTTTGTAATACTCTTGTTTAGGAGAAGAAAACAAAAAGTAGCTGAATAAATAAGAATTGCAATGGAAAGCACTGGAGGGATGGACATCGTTTAATCTTTTTTTCTTACCTCTTCATTACTGGCAGACTCATAACTTTGTCCTTTGTCCTCTAAGATGCAATTTAGAGATTAGTAATAGCCCTGGAACAAATTATGAAAAGGGATCATGAATAAAGACAATACGGATATGTTTCTGAGGGCAAGGATCAAAAAGGCCCATTATCCTTATAATATACACATTCACACACTAGCAGTCATTAACTGCGCTCAACTGCATTATCTCTTCATGTGCTTTTCCCCTGCAGACCTGGTAATTCAACTCATCCTTATATCTTGAAAGATCCAGTAGCTCTGGGATATAACTAGTGAGATTTCAACACCACAAGATATTATTTTGACTACATTGTCTCAAGGATGTTTGTTTTTCTCCAATATGAAGCAGAAATATTTAAGACTTTGGTGTATAGTCATGAAAGCTAACGGAGCTAATGAACCAAGACAACCTGGAAAATGTGAATTACCACTCACCTAAACATGCATTTGTATGTTTATTCACAAAACTTGGTGTAATGCGATAATTCTCCCTCTCATAAGGGATTACTAGCATTACAACTCCAGTCCACACATGCACCAATGTCCTCCAAGACCCTGGGCATTTCTTTCCCTCTGAGCACCGTTACCTGTCTCCCCTGGGAGACAGGTCTTCAGAGACCCTCAGCAGTGTGAATTACTGAAAAGTAAAGAAATGCTGAATATTGACTAAATGACCCACTGTCTGCCAAGAAAGGGGAACATGCCCTTCATCACATGCCCCTCTGAGCAGGGGGACTGAATTCAAATGCCAGAAGCCACAAAAGACATGAAACCATCCTCCTTCACCATCTCTGGCCACTCCACTTGTGCTCAAGGATGCACACACCCTGTGGCTGGACAGACCTGCCTTCAAACCTCTTCTTTGCCTTCAGCCATCACACTCAAACTCAACCGCAAGAAAAGCCACTAATTCAATTCTCTCCTTATCCCAAAAGCACCTCGTTCACTCAGTATCCTCCTTTTTTTCATTGTTTACCTACTCTTATTATTGCTTTAAGAAAGAAACATATATGAAGATGAGACTGTTTCTACCAAGGAATAATGACAGCAGTTCCAAAGCTCTTGTAAATGCAAGTAATCAAAGAAAATAACCTTGCTCAATGGAAACAGGGAGATATCACTTGGTGTCATCAGGGGATCTCCTGGGAAGAGCTGAACCCTAAGTGTCCCAAAAATTAAGAGTGTAAATTGGTATGTACTCCTTCGCTTCGCAGAATCCATGCGTCATATGAGGCAGGGGTAGCTGTTACCATGACAACTAATCTACTCCTTATTTTAATTTTTGCTCCAGTCAGATCACATCAGAGAGGAAATAGCCATGCTCAGAATTAGAGTATATGTGAACACACATGCAATAAATACACATAACTGTGTACAATACTCCTGCAACTAAACATATAAAAAGTTGCTTTTATATAGGGAACACACTTAGAGGGATAGAATCAGCATGGATTCAGTTACATGCTGAGCAAGAAGCTGAGACATTCCAGCCCCCTGCTTAGGAGATGATGAGATTCCTAACTCTTCCCTTCAGCTGCTACCAAACCAGGCCCTTACCTTAAGTGCTGAGCCTCTTGTTAGCGCAGGAGACAACAAACCAGGACTACAGAATAACAGAGGTTGCTCCCTAAAGGTGAAGTTCTGCTTCAAAGCAGTGATTTAGGCAGATGTGATAGGTGTTTAGAGAGAGATGCATTTTTGTGCCTGGAACAAAAGCAAGCAGAGGAAGCAGTGTACTAAGTGATATGTTTTTAGGTATTTTTAGTAATGTAATGCAGCTGTTGGAGCAAAACAAAGGAAAAAACATCAAGAAGCAATGCAAATCAGTGCAGCTTCAACTAAATACAATGGGATCATAGCAGCATATCTGAGTGGGCTCCTGGTCATCTCCTTTACTGGCAGTCTAGAATAAATCCATCCCTCTGATCACACTGCCCAACAGCAGGTCTAGATCTAGACCGGTGCTGAGCACACCCCATTCCAGTGGATATTAATCACATGCCACCAAGCCAGATCTTCCTTCATCCATGTGCTCCTGGCAGCTGCTGGGAACCTCTCCATCACCTCCAACTGTAAAAACAACAGCTGTAATTAATAAGGCACAGACACTCTCAATCACTCATCTTGGCAGCCATCTGGCTTCATCTCACAAACATCCTTGCTGTGCAAAGCAAAGGGGCATTTTAGCTTCCACCACTGAGAGCTTAGAGAAGGACTAAGAAACCAGCAAGACTGAGAGAAAAATGAAGATTGATTATAAACAAGCAAGAGGCAGAGTAGGGTGATCAGGGATACTTCTGTGCAAGCAAAAGCGCCGCTGCATTTTGGAAGCAACAGTTGCAAGCTGGCATCCTCTGAGGACCCATTTTGAGCAACGCTCCTCGAGATCTCACGGACATTTGCTTTGTCTGCTCTGCTTGCCCTTCCTCTCCCCACCAACTTTTTTTTTTTTTTTAAGCCATGATCAATTTTGCTCATCTCAATTTCCTTTCCCCAGTCTTTGAGCGTGAATATAACAAATCAGATCTTTAACTGCTCTAATTTGGGGAAGTTCCCTGGATGTCCATACAGCAAGGTTGATTTAATTCAGCTTTGCATCTTCAAAGGATGCTTTAATAGCAATTACAGGCCAGATAAGTGGGATTTTAATTTCCAGTTAAACAGGCTTAGCTCAGCTCAGAACTGCCAAGTTTTGCCCAGATCTGCCATTCAGCTCAGCATTCTGCATTTTAAGTGAATGCTGGCAATGCAATAGGAAAGAAATTACAGAAGACACTTGCTAGGATCAAGGGAATTTCTTGCAACCACATTTCTATAGTACCTAGCAAAAGAAGGACCTTTCCCATGTGTGAGAAAAGTCTTTATTCCATTAAGAGTGTCATCCCACATTCACCTCTGAAAATTTGGCACTGAGACCCAAAACAGGCATCTCCCCTGCACTGCAGAAAAGCACACCACAGTTCAGGTAGCGATGCTGAATTTAAATACAGCACTTGGTGTCATTTTATTTCAGCTGCAGAACTTAACTGGGCAGGGATTCAAGACGACGTTCTGGTCTCAGGCAAGCTGCTAGTTTGCAGAGGGAATTGCCTGAGACACATTGTCTTCCTGAGTCTGAATCTAATCCACAAAATGCAAGTTAGAAACTTCTGGCTGAAAAGTGCTATTAAAATTTCCTCATTCTTTGACTGCTCTCATCACAACCACATCATCTAGCTTCAAAAACTAAGTCTAGGCATTGAGTGCTTTTCCTATAACTAAACTGCTGCTACTTAAACAGAGAATTGTTTAGCTAATAACCAATAGCAAACATGTTAAGAACTAGATGTTATTGGATTTTCAGCCACTCTCTAAAGGGATTCATTT
>VZSV01000043.1:5251865-5274324 GCA_013398735.1 Nothocercus julius | reverse complement strand
CTGCGTCATTGCTCTGCGCTTGGCGAGGCGGGATTTGGATGGAGGAGAAAGCTTCATGGAGCACACAGCGTGGGCAATGTTCTCCTGCTCTGCGTTGAGCTCGTTCTCATGCTGAGACAACTGGCGGTTGAGGGCTATCGCCTCGGCAGCAAAAAGCGTCAGGTCCTTGGCGCTGCTGTTCCTTTAGGGGACAAGAAGCAGTTACCACACATACAGAAGTCTCTTCATCTAAGCAAACCTTGTACCATTTTTTTTATTTATATATCTATATATATTTATTTATATAAGGACACATATTTTCGATATATCTACAGAGATATGCAGATAGATAGGCAGTTAGTTTTATTACTTCTTTGGAAACACTGACACAGCAGGCAAAAGGTTCGCTTAATATTTGCTCCGCTTCAATGTAACAACCAGTGAGACACAAAGGTCTTCTGGGATTTCAGAAACAACCAAGTGTTCTACCCTTTTTGCCAAGCACTCCCCACCTAAAGCTGGGCAAGCCACCTGGGAGGCCATGCTGCAGGTTGCACATGTTGAAGATGCAAAAGTGGGGAGCAACACTGCCCTACTTCAAAAAAACTGCAATCCCAGTATAATTGCACATCTGACTTAGGGAAATGAATTGCTGAGGGAAGAACCTCCAATCACCACTGACAGCAATAGAGAGACACGTGACTCAGGCTGTTTGGCACACAGAATCTGCCATCAGATCACTTTAAATGAAGCTTGCCCTAGTATCATTTAAATTGATACTAGGATCACCACCAGCTTCAAAGGGATTCTGATGTGCGTCTGTGCACATGATGATTATTCACCCATTAGAATGCAACCTCTGGACTTGTCTTTATGCCTTTTTTACCCTCCTGGGCAGCCAGTGGCCAAAACCATCATTATGCCCAGTTTAAAATTAGCGCTACACCACAGGAATCCTCTCCAATGCCTTTCCCATAAGCAAGCAAGATTAGACCACAAAGGAAGAAAAAAAATAAAATCACGACACTTTAGCATTTCTAATGTTCCTAACAAAACTAATGCATCCATTTTTATGAAGTTCCTCTCCCAGGTATTTTATCGCCTGATTTATGTTTCACCTCTCCCCCATTCCTTTGGTAACAGTTCACTGCCAAGTTTACAGACACTAAAAGACTACCTTTGAAGAACTTGCGGTGTAGGTAACCCCCTTTCAGGAGCCTGCTGAAAGAGACAGTTAAGCAAGTTAGTTGAGGACCAAGCAAGTTTTTTCAAGAGAAAGTTATAAAACAAATTCCCCCCCCAACACACACACAAAACAGGTGACTCCCCCAGACGTTCATAACTAGTGGACACTGCGTACGCTACTGCACCTTGGGTTTACAAATCACTCTTGACAGTTCTTAACTCTTCCTTCCTCTCCACCAGAGAGAGAACCACAGCACTGCAGCAGCTTGCAAATACAAGATTAAACCTGGAAAATCTCTCCAGAGAGTCTATCTATACTTGCGTGAACTAGGAACTAAAACAGATCACATTGCTGTTCTTTTAATGCTGCAACTACAAGCATTTTATATGACTGTATTAACAAACAGCATTATAATTGGTGTGTTGCAGTGCTTGGTATCCACAAGAAAGCTGTTTAAATACACAAACCAGTAATGCAATAACAAAATACTAAGAGCTGACAGATTCTTCCAAAAGTTAACCACACAGTTTCATTAAAAATGAAGCTACTGGATATCATTTATCAACTTAAGAGCATTGAAATATGCAATATATCTACCAAATGTTTAGAGAGAGGGAGCAGCTTGTTTTATGACTCAGAAGAAGAATAAATGTCAAAAAAAAATAAAGTGGAACACATACTCCTTGAACCCATGAATGTTGCAAAACCTGAGCAGCACTAAGTCGTTCTTTGGCATCACGAACCAGCAGCTTTGAGATGAGATCTTTGGCATCAGAGGATATATGTGACCAGTCCTTGTCAGGAAACTCATATTTGCCTTCCTGAATGCTCTCAAAGAGCTTGTTCTAGAGAAAGAAAAAAATATTTTAAGTAGCAACTGGAACACAACCAGAAGACTTCTCCATGTCAGACAGCTCTGAACCTTTTCAGAGAGAATCCTTCTCATCCCATTTTAACCATCTAATGTGACAGCTAAAATCAGCCAGTCTCCTCACGGAGCCAGTGGAGCGTGACAGGCAGCTCCACAGCTCTGTTCAGTGCATTGTAAGACAGATACGATAAATCTTCTGCTAACATCCCCCCCTCTCTCCAGCAACTATGAAGACAACACGTCCAGTTTTTAGGAACGAAAAATTCAGGCCCTGCATAGGGACTCAGTGCTGAGCTTTTAACTGAGGAGCTGTGATAATTATCATAAACCAGAACAAGAATCACAGAACAGGGATCAGGAGGAAAACTCCAAGATCTCACATTTAGAGGAGAAAGATAGTTGTCAAAACTTAGATTAAAAAAAGGGGTATCATCACTGTTGCTTCTCACTAACAGCTTGTTTTCCCAGATAACTAGTTGGGTTGGACACACAGCTATTCACAGCTTTAGAGCAAGCCTTGCACACTCCAAGTTCACAGGGTGAAGTACAGCTCCCAAGTATGCTCAGATGGTGCACTCACCTGGCAAACTCTGCAGACTTCTCCTCTGTCCCAGCCACAGTCCGTGCCACAGTTGCCCACAAAAGGGGGGTAACCACTGAGCATGATGTACAGAATCACTCCCAGGCTCCAAAGATCGCAGCGCTTATCGTAGAACGTGGCCTCCTCCGTGAACACTTCAACCACTTCAGGTGCCATATACTCTGCAGACCCGCACTAGGAGACCAAATTGAAGCAAGTTTTCAAAAGAAGGGCTAAATCAAGGCTCAAGATTTTTGTCATTTTGCTCTCTAACAGTAGGCTATCTAGCCTGAAGAACACAACTGGGCATCAGGGACTACTGAAGTTTAATACTGGCTTTGACGGCAGTCCTTACTTTGTTAAGCCAAATCACAACTGCCACTACCCTCTGTAGTTAAATCGGGCCTGTCAAGAGCTTTGCAACATTTGGTGAACCTACTGCACAAGAAAATATTAGCAGCTACACATTTCAGGAAAGAGGACTGCAGAGGTCTTAGAGAAGAGGAAAGAGTTCCTGCTGTTCTTCAGCAGGACAGTAAGCTGCTCCATACAAACCTATGATCCTACAGACAGGGTCAAAATACTTTTTTCTTTAAAAACAAAACAAAACAAAAAACCCTTTATCCACTAGCTATCTTTTTTTTTTCAGAAAGTAAATAAATATACCAACAGAAGTGATTTTTAGAAAAAAATTCTGCAAAATTGTCAGACTTTTCTTTCACAGTAATGCTAGAAGCACAGCATTATAGTTTCACAAATCAATACGGATTATAAAGCCAAATATTGCATTTCCCTATAGTCCTCAGGTCTTAGCTATAAAATCCAAATAGGGGGAAATGGACACAAAACTGACATTCAAACTTAGTTTATAAACAGGAGAAGAAAAAAAAAAAGAAACAAAAAAAAACCACACACACACACAAAGCCTCCTTATCTGACAGGGTAAGAGACAAACAGGAACAGTGTTTTACTCTCTGGTCAACAGGAGAATTAACATGGTGAATTCTTGTGTCTTTGTACTTTTGTTCTACAACAGAAAAACAAAGACAGCACACCTGCTTAAAGTCATCTATCCACTACTGAGTGTGATTACAAATAAGCCCTTCGAAAGCTGACTTCTGGAGAGGTGAAAAAATATTTTACAGTAGAAGAGGAAAAGCAAAAAGTCTCTTACTGGCGTGGTTAATTCTGGAGTAGTTATTGGAGTACATGCACTGTTCAACTTCACCCCACTACCAAGATCGAAGTCACATATTTTTACTGGTGATATCTGAAAATAAGAACAAAATATTAAGAGGTCCAGACAACACGGATTATTGATATATATATATATATATATATATATATATATATATCTGCACACATACATACACACACCCCCCAAAGCATCATATGGAAAACCAAGATAGAACATAAGTTATTCTATGAGCAATAGGACTAGTGAAATATCATCTCCTACAGCTTTGTTCCACTCTTTGCTTATCCCTCTACTAAAACTGCTCCCACGCCCTGAGTATCTGACCTTTCTGCATTAATTATTCATTAGCTGGACAAGTGTCAGCACACACCAGGGCAAACCAGGAACCACATATGAGGTGGTTGGCTGTAAACGTCTCTACCTGGGAACTGCATCAGAACAGATGAGATCCTAAGGTGTAATCATCTTACCTTCTCTATGAAAGTTGGCTTTTTATCCCTAGCCAGATGCTCATGTTCTTACAGCTCACAGAATTTAGTCTCACCTAGGCTTCAGTTCTGTTAAATTTAGCTGAAGGTGGCCAGTGGGTTCGCAAGGTTTTGAGAAGAGATCTGAGAGCATGTGAGGACTGTCTTTGGAAACCAGGCTAAAGGATACACTTCAGAAGGTTAAGAGAGCAGAGCAGGAGCACCTTTTCTGGAGATTCACACAAGATGTTTTCAGGCTTCAGGTCTCTGTGAGCAATACCTAAACAAGAGGAAAAAACGCTCATCAGAGAATATTTGCTCCTGTTATATTTCACATTACTTCCCTTAAAAAGTGGAGTAAGGGGTTAACAGCCAGAATGATGAGAAAGAACCAACACCAAACGGCTCTTTCATTCAGTCTCTGCCAGAATAAGCAACCCGGACGCAGAAATCCAAAGTGCCTGTCTACGCAATTCACATGCAAAGATGATTCTACACCCTCAGAGCAGTTCTTCAAATGCCTTAACATGCAGTTTCTGGAAACCCTCCATTTAATAAGAAAAAACTTAGTACCAAGACAGAAAATGAGAAGCAAAAATATCAAACCAAATGAGCAACTTGGCTGCAATTTAACTGCACTCTAGCCTTGCTTTTAATTTGTTCCAAGCACATTTGCTACTGCTGCATATTATGAGAAAGAAGATACCTCAATCTGTAGATAAGAGAGTTTTCTAAGTTCTTTTTATCAGCACAAACAACAAGACCTGACTTAAAACACAGAACTGATCACTCCACTGACCTAAAGGAATTATAACTTTCATGATGATGCAGGTTTCATGCATAAACAACATAGAGGGGAAACATGATTAAGGGATCCATCAGGATGGTATGTGACAACACTTGCAGCAAGCTTGATAAACCACCCAACATCTGTCCCTGACTTGTAATGTGAAACAAGAGCTTTCTTCATTTTGTTTTAAACATTATATCTTGAATTCAAATTCCCAATTATGTAACACTATATTTCATCTTACGGTCACACAGTGCTGAGAAAACTCCCTTTATTGCTAATAACCCACTGGAGGAGCTTTTAAAGTGCACATATCCCAAGCGGGTATAAGGCAATATTACCATCTAGCTGAGTTTTAAACTACCACTGGCAAAAAGAATTAGCTGTCCTCATTCAAATTTTTATTTTTGAAAGTATCTAGCTATAGCACCATCACTGTTAAATTGCTCAATAAAGCTGCTTTAATTTCCTGTTTACTTTAGTGTTTTGTATGCAACTTACTAATTATTTTAATGTCACACAGAAGAACCATAAAGAGAACAAGAAATTGAAGGGGATGTTGCTGCAGCCGATTCTGCAGCCATGTCCCCAGTGTAATAATTCACAGCAAATAACAAGAAAGATGCTGAATTGCTGCTCTGAAGCCATTTAAATAAATCACTCCCCTTTTGTTTGGGTAAAGGGGATTTAAAACTAAAGTTTGAGAGATCACTAGAAAAACGTATTAGCTGAACAGATGTTAAGGTTGCTTGAAACATATTAAGCAACTTACTACAGCCCAGCACACTGAATATGTATTTCCCCACAGCTTCCTCTTCTTTATTCTCCCCATAACTCAATGTCAAAGTCTTCTAAACACAGGTATCCACAATAGAGTCTCTGCAGGTTTGAAGCTTGTAGGTCATCAACAGCCAGCCTATTAAGGTTATTAAATCTTAATCCAAATTAACTTTTGAAATCACAGTCGCAGCAAATGACAAGATTATTCAACTTTGCCACTTTATTTATTCCTTATGCAGTATGATTTTTTTTTTTTCTTTAAAAAAACCAGGCTCAATCTATCAAGGTACAAATACTATTAACTCCCACTCCACAGGGACACAAGCAATCCTGTGACTTAAAAGTCTACAATTAAACGTTTTATTTATGTGCGGCCCATGTGTGTGAACAATATTGACAGCAAACCTGAATCAGAAAAACCTGGCTATTCAAAATAATCAGAAAATGACGTCTGCAGAGAATAAGCTCATCATGATAAAAATAATCAACATATCCTCCAACTATGCCACGTTCTATTCAAAATAGTCACTGATACAAAAGCTCACATTAGCTAAAGCTGCTTTATCTATGCAGAATGAGAACTTAAGGTTTTAAAAGTATCAATCCCATACTGCAGAATGGCCAAAACACAAATGAAAATGTTTTGAAATAGAACAAGGGTGCTTCCAGGTAGGAAAATAAGGAGGAATATACTGCAAAGTAAAAGGACTTGCTACAAATAGAATTAGTCTTAAACTTGAGAAAATCCCTAATGAAATGTGGCCACCTTCATGCAAGGACTAGAGTTCACTTGTAGGTATCCAACTCAACACTGGGTCCCTGAGTTTGTAGAGCAGAAGCTCTTGCAAACAGAGAGGTCTTGAAACTAGCAGAAATTCTGGGTAAATACAGAAGATAACCTCTGCAGATCTGAAAGAAGAGGAAATTAAAAGGGGAGGGGAGAGGAAAAAAAAAAAAATAAGCAGCTCCCATTTGAGTAACTTTTACATGGTAGCTTTGGTAACAAGAACAAGCAAACAGATTCAACCCCAGTGTTATTTCTCTCTGGCTGCCAGTTAAACTTCTATTTTTATAAAGGCTATATTTACCATTATTAACACAGCTGATTAATGCTATCATACTATTCTCCAAAAAGCATTACAGAAAAAGAAAAAAAGGATCAGTCATCTGGTTTCACTAGAAATAGAAATGCTAGCAAAATTAAAGTTGACTTCTGACTATTTACAAATAAAATATGCTTCATATCCTAAACACACAGTGTCACCTAGAGATGGAAGACACCTTCTCTTACCTTTTGTATGAAGAAAATCCAGAGCAGAGGCAATATCTCTCACCACTTTGCTTGCTTCTCGTTCATTAAATTGCTTCCGCTTTTGTATCTGGGCCAAGATTGAACCTGTTATAGTAGATCAACAAAAAAAGCTTAACATAAGCCTTAATATAAATATTAAATAGAAATATATAAATATAGCATTTAATATAAATGCTGCCTGAGCTGAGGAAATGCTCTGTCCATGCAGAGCTTCACAATCCATGTTCTTAAATAAAAATAGCTTTCAGAAAATAATGAAGGACTAATACCAAGTATCGTTAAATCATATAAAAAAAAAAGAGAAACAATTTTAAGTCTTTCACAGCATGCAACTTCTGGTGACTAAACGGTGAAATGATAAAAAGGTAAAAATGAGCAGCCTTGATAGACAATTTTCAAACAAATCATAGTGTTCTAGCTTAAATAAAGCATGTAAGGCAATCATTTAATACTGCCCTTGCATCTGACTACTGACATGCCTGTATTCCAAACAATACAGCAGACTTCCTAGCACTACTAGTAAAATCCACGCATCATCTAAGGATGGACATAGCACTTCAACAGCAGCCTCCTCTAGAGCACAGAATGCTGTGTCTGATGTGCAGCTGAATGAACCATATCTCATTTTGAACAATGTGTCAACTGAAAATCTGCACCGAAAGTCAATATGCATATATTTTGCTTCAATACCATCAAATAAATAAAGCTTTAGCTTTAAATGCCTACTAGAGTTCCCACTAGCATCAAGAGGAGGCTCAGGAAGAATTTTCCTGGGATCTGACAAGAGACATTCAGCTACAGACATACTGAAGGACTGATGCCTTACAGGCAGAGCACCCACTAACATACCTTTAAAGGAAGGATGAAGGGAGGTTTGATTCCTTATCTTCTCTAGGTTAACTCTATCACTCTTCTCAAAACATTTTTAAAAAAATATATGTGTGGTTTTCTGTAGGATATATATAGTGGGATGTGTGTGCATCTGTGTATACACATCCCACATATGTATATACATCCCACAGAAATTCACCCCCATTAAATAACATTACTCCTGTTCTCTGTATTCTTACTCAGAGAATCACATTTATTAAAGCAATCACTCAGAAGTCCAAGAAGCAACTTCCATTTGCTATTAGCCCCCAAAACAGTAAGCGTTTATGCCTCTGGGATTTCATATTAATTCTTGAGTTCTAGATGCTGAAGGAAACCTCCCATCCCACAACTGTGTAGGTCATGTCCTTACACCATCCATGCTGTTGTCACTGTTCCAGAGCAACAATAGAAATAGGGAAAACAAAAGATCCTCACCAAGAGAAACAGTCATAAAGAAGAAAGATGGATAATTAGACTGTTCACAGATGCTTTGTGTTACAGTTTCAGATAGCCAGAAGACAGCCACTTTGGACCAGTTTATCAGTTTTCAAATATACAAGTTTTCATTGCTGATAACACTTCCTAACTTGCTACAGACTTTCTACAGGCACAGAGCTCAAAGGGTTTTCCTGGTAGAGCTGTTATTTAGACTTTTAGAAAATAACATTTCTTGAATGTTTCCATCCCTATGGAAAATCTCCCAGACTTTACAGAAAACAAGACCGAGCCACCTCGAGTACTCATTTCACTCAGCAGGCTACACCAAGCTTCGGAAGGTTTATTCTCAGATTTCTGAATACAGCTGATGTCCTAAACTCTCTCAGATAAGAATTTTATCAGTATCAACGAAAACACTCTCTACATACTTTATATTCAATCCCTGTAGCGGAATCCTACAGAGGGAAGAACAGGGCACTCCTGCCACAGTTTTTACTACCTCTTTAGTATTCATCAGAAAGCAAGCATCTCCCAACACGTATCTGGAAGGGGGGAGGGAAGAAAAAAAAAAAAAAAAAAGGAGGAGACTCCTAAATCATGCAAGCTCACTAAAACAACTACATTTTAACACTTCCAGTAATTAAATGCTGAAATGCTGTCAGGCAAAGTTATTGAATGGCTTCTGCAAGTCATGCTGAACATACCACAGCTAAGACTCCTTCAGTTTCCACAGCTACAGGAAGGCAAGTCTGCAAATGGGGAGTCTAAGTGATGACCCTAGATTCTAGCTAACAATCCATCTTTGAGCCTGGTGTTATTAAAGCAAGGCTTGCATTCAAGATGAATGTTCTCGCTTGTGCCAGCCACACTGCGTATATTCACACCAGAACCTGCAGTGCATCAGAAGGCGGCCCAACCTCTAGTTCCCATTATTTCTTTGAGAATCACTCAAACCCACAAACACCACACTTCAAATGTTGACAATTTCAGAGAGAAAGTCAGCCTCAGTCCTTCAATTCAAGACAAAAACTGTACAAACAGTATTTAAGGGGAAAAAGGCAGTCATTATTATCCACACAGGTATAGTGACAACCATACTGCTACACTCAGAAGTTAATTACCAGGAAAAAACACGGAGAGGAGAGAATGAAAAAAAATGCAAATGCATCCTTATCTACCACTATTAGGCCACTATTCAATTCTTGGCCCTTCTAGGACTATTATACAGTGCAAGCAGGCTAACTTATCAGAGAAGTCTGCGCATTACACACGCGATAGTGTTAGAGGAAGTCACAGTGAAACAATGCAGTAATTGTAAAAGAAGGTAAACAGGAGATTTTAATCACTCAAGAAAACCAGTGTCCTTCTCTGCCTAAGAAGTTCTCCTTTGTTTCACCTATACTGTGTTTCTCACACATATGGTTTGCTACTGAAAAACCTTACTAGACAGTGAAAGAATATGCTATTCTGAGGACAGAAGCATATACCTTGAGAACTACTTTTGTTTGCAGGGTGGGTCACATTTAACTCATGGTTTGTCACAACAGAAATTAGCAAATGCTGCAATTATACTCAAAGCAGACAAATGTGAGAAAGCCCACAGTGTGCATGACACAGCCGTTTCATTCTCCACATGAATGCTAAACGCTGAGGTCCAGTGACCACACACATTCACTGGAGTGGCCTTCAAACAGCCACAAACAACAGGTTGGCAGTTGGGGCAATCCGAAGCAGGAGGAAGATGTCTTCATGCAACAGCTGCCCTAGGAGCTTCAAGAAATCTAGTTCAACTGTACTTTGAGGGAAGATGCTGCCACAATATCTAGATGCTGGACTAAGAGCTTGCAGAATACTTGCCGTATTTTCTCTCCTTTCCTCTAAGGTGCTACTAACAAACTAATGTAATTCAAATCTTTCATTTTAGGTGAGTTGACATTTTCATTGCTTTGGTATAAGAGGTTACAAATGCATGACCAGACATATTAATATACTATTTTCATGATAATTCACAAAAATAACCATATTTCAAACTTCATAAACTACTACTTTGGTTCTTCACTATAAAAGTATCTAAACTGTTCATTTTCTACTTTAATACAGTGACACAAAGCAGGACTGAGATAACTCAATGAACAAAGTGACAGCTACTGCACAGTACCTCCTCGCAGCTTCTCAAAGACAAGGTAGTATCTTGCGTCATCTTCAAAAAATTCTATTAACTCCAAAATGTTCCTTTTAAAAAAAACAAGGAGTGGGGGTAAGGGAAACAACACACAGTGTAAGTAGAGCAATGGAGAGTTTCAGCATGGATAATTAGAAAGCACCAGAAATAATCAAAAAAAATGCTAAGAAGTTGCTTTGGTTGCCTATGGCACTAAAAATAAATATTTCCAATTTATATTGAAATTTAATTAGTAGAAACATGTCCAACACCAAAAGCCCCTGCAGATAGGACTGCAAAAGGGTTCTGCTACTATTCAATTGATAGGAAGATGACTGATAATACATTGTATTTAGTAATTTCCAAGCATATTTGTGCTGAAGAAAAAAAAAAATTTAAATTGGCATTCTTTCTCCTTGGAAGTTACAAGGCTAAGTGTCTTGTGAGCAGACAGACATCTGTCAACAGAACCTTAGGACCAGCACATTAGTTTCCATTTTCAGACTAAACTCTGTTTAGACAGTCTTCAGTGTTTGCAGTGAAACAAAGAGCACATAGGTCATCACAATAATGCCAAACAGAAGTCAGACCCTTCTATCCTTACAATAAACAGAAAAGCTAAATTCTGCATGTGGCCACAAGAGCTTGAGGTTTTAATCAGTTACATTCTGGATGACCATATACTCTTAACCACAGACAGAACAAAGATATCTGCTTCTCTGGTATACAACTTAAGCTCACGAGTTGGGTAAATAAGCTTAGTTTTAAATTGTCCTTAACTATTACACTAAAAATTTATAACAAATGCTCAATATGAGACACACAGCTGTACAAGACAGAGCTGAAGGTTATTCCCCTTTTCAGTCACAAGTGGTAGCTTTAAAGTTGCTTCACGCTATGGCTGTGTGAATTCAGCACACTCATCCAAAGAGACCTAATTTTGGATGATGCAAGAGCTCCAGTGCAAAAGCAGGAAGCCTTACACAAAGATGAGGGCAGATCACACAGGAAGGAAAGGAGGAGCAAGACTGTCCCTTTCAGCAGTAATGGGTAATGTGGTCAGTTTTTGCTGATGGTGAAATCACCGAGGAGAATCTCAAAACGTTAACTCCTTATTTGGTTGAAATCTGTACATAACTGAGGAGACTGGGGCTACACTGACCTGGCTAAGATTTATGTCGCTTTTAATTTAGAAGCATTTCCTTAAATTTCACAATTACAAGAGGAAAATCTTGTTCTGAAGAGGCTGCAAGTCTAAATTTCAACTGGTGCTAAGACGACTCCTGCAAAGGTCCTAAATCTAGTTAGAAAGAAGCTTCAAAACACAAGATAGTTAAATAAATATGAAAATCTACACTTACTTGTTACCCTGACACTGGTAGAGGGTTTCTATTTCACGAAATACCCGACTCCGACTGTGCCCAGCATTTTTTTCAATGATCTGTGGAAAGAGAGTTCATGTTGAAAATTTATTGCAGGAACTGTGTACATGGCTCTGTGTACATATGATCTAGAGCCTGAATCTCATACATGCCTGTTATAAAGAAAAACTCTGCCTTTGTTGGATTAAATTCTCATCTGCCAATTATTTTTGTGTCAGCAGAGCTTTGGAAGGCATTCAAAGGACAACAGAAGTCAGGAAAGGAAGAGAAGAAAGGAACCATGCCAACATGTTACCACAGTTGACACACAAAAAACTTCTTTGGTTGCTCTTTGGCATTTTAACTGTGAGATGCAGAAAAGGAAAACCTTTTGAGTTCTTACAAAAAATAAATTTGAACATAACAAACATCTAATAGTCAAGATGGAAGAGATTAGTCCCTGTAATCATTTAAGAAAATAGCACCAAATCCACTGCAAAAAGAGAGTTTGATTCACAGTGCAAACCTCATGGAAATCCAATACTAGAACATATCCTATTAAAAATGACACATAGGAGATCGTGCCCTTCTGCGCTGCCATCAAAGTCATCTTCTGTCATGCACTCCTCAGACTCAAAGAGGGCAAGAACAACAGACATCCCTAGGGGCTGCCTTTAAATGACATCTCTGCAAATACTATGTATATTCAGTATTAATTTCCTATTTTTAGTTAGATGTTTCCCATAAACAGTGCACAACCATCTAAATACTAAAGAGGACTTGGTCCTGAACACACCTAACAAAGCAGCTATTTGTTCATTCTAGATTTTCAAATTCAAACATTTTACAAAGAATTTACAAAAATTCAGCATTCACAGGATCAAAGTTTAAGGAGCTTAATACTTTGTCCCTGCATTCTTTGCAACAGAACCAAGCATAAAGCTTCCTAGTACTATTACTTCAGTTTGCAGCTAATTTGGAACTCAGAATAACCACAAACCTGTAAAAGGACCCTACCACTCAATACAGTGGTATTGCTGAAGATTCATCTCTACTAAAAAAAATAGCAGAGAGCTTTCCATGAACTGGTGGCAGTAACTGGGGCTCTCTGAGCAGCTTTCTCAAAAGCTTGTATTAGTTGGTAGGTCACTGCAGATAACGGCTCTTCCTTTTCTTTCCTAAGAGAGCATAAAAACTGCTATGACTACATTCCAGTCAGGACAGGAGAGGAAAGCAAGCCCTGAGATCTACCCACCACACTGCCACTTGTGAATTCCGTCTGCGGCAGATTACCTAGCCCATTCTGGTGGCACAATACTTGAGGTGACAGATCTATTAATGCTTATAACGCAGGCTCATTTCAAACAGCAAGAATTTTCTAAAAGTTTTTGCTATTACCGAGTCTATTACAGCTTTTCAGATCTTCATTGACATATGACAGAAGACATGTTACAGACAGAAGCGACGTTGTTATTTTATACTTACTTTTACTGCATATTCTTTCCCAGTTTGGAGGCTCACAGCACCCTGAACTTTGGCATATGCTCCCTCACCAAGAAGCTCAGCAGTCAGCTTGTACAGGTCTGCCAAACAAATCCAGCACAAAGGACATATTAGCCAAAGTATTTCATCATATAACATCAAGACAAGCTATTTATCTGATAAGCAACCCTCATATGACAGCAACTGAAAAAAATCCCTTGGCAATGAAGATGGGAAATAGATTTATGCACTATTAGAGTGAAAGCAGAAGCTTTAATTATATCTCATTTTTCACCTTTTCCCCTCCTCAAGTTCTAAGCAATTTAAAGTAGATTTCATCCCAGCAGCAAAAACACAATTTGTTCATACAGCTGTTCATACAGCTATTTTATAGCTCAGTGATTACTAGAATTTCATCTCATCACCTTCCATGTCTTCATTTAAAATCCAGCTCTGATTCTCACATGGAAAACATTTCATTTCTCCTTGATCAGAAAACACCTACCATACAATATCACTTGCAACGAGTGTTTTAAGTATAATTGAGATGTTAAGGTGTAACCTTAGCCACCATCTCAATACGCAATCTACCCTACAATGTTACTTCCCCACAAATAGGTTTTACAGTGGAACTAAACTCAACATTACAGAAAAAGACAAACAAGGCTAAAACTCAGGAGATGAAAAATACAAAACTATTAAATTATGATGTTGGCCAAAAAGTAACATTTAACTAGGGAAACTGCAGAAAGAAATCAGAGCAATATAATTAAGAGACCGAAAATTGCCACCAACCTTCAAATTTTCCAGGGACATGATCTGTGGCTCTGGTTCTTTTTTTCTTTTTCTTTTTCCCATTTTCTGCTATGGGGACAGGCTGACTGCTGACCATCTCTGTGTGGCAGAACATAAAGGTGTCTCGTAATGCACAAATCAATTGCTTTACTTAGGAGAAAATGATCAGAGGCTCATGCATTTATGTTGCTGAACTATCCCAGAGATTTTCTTCTGCTCTTCACTAAAGGTGCCATCTCTCTCCCTAGAATCAGAGGAGGCCTAAAAAGACAATTTGAGTGCTAATAAACAAAAAAGGTGTGTGAGGAGGGGGAAGGAGGTTTGATAAACAAGTGTAAAAATGTAAAAATGGAAGAAAAAAGTGTGTGGTTATCATGACGCTTCCTCACAGAGCACACTAAGCCAAAGCACAGGAATAACACTGACAACAGTCACCATGAGCTACTATCAACACAAAACATGAGCAAAAGTCAGGATTTTCAGCCTTAGCAAGGATGCTATGTGTAAAGCTATGTAGCTGTTCCAGAAATATTCTCAAGTCACTCTTAGGAAAATGTGCTTCCAAAACAAAAGGAAATTGGGGAACTGAAATTCCTCAGCACAGTAAGACCAAGTAAACAAGAGTTAACAGATCAGAGGAGCAATCTAGGTCATTTTATACCTCTAACACACCAGCCTAACATCCCTCACAGAACCATGACACCCCCTTCTAAACTGCAGATCAGTGGATAGATTATGCTTCACAGTAAGTACTACTTGGGGCTTTTACATATTTTCTCTGCATTATATATCTGCAGATGTTAAAGGACCTTAGTCAGAGACAACAACTCAGCAAGCTAAGCTGACAGATAATAGCTGACACATAAAAGCTGACAATAAAAGACAGGCACTTATTCTTAGGGGAAGTCTAACTAAAAGCAGCATATACACAGCTCTGCCATAGGCTACTCCATGCAGATGGCATATTTCTGAAAAGGTTAAATGATTCCACACTACTCACACAAACACTTATTTCTAAGTCTAGTTGCATCCTGCCAAGTTGGCCCTAACAGTTAAAAATTGTGGTTCAAAGCTTTGACGGTTGTAGCAAAGCACTACAAAGATATTTTACAGCAGTGAAATTTCCAAATAAACTCACATTTAAAGAACTAGTACTACAGGAAAAAAAAAAAAAAAAAGTAAATTCCTTGGGATAGTGAAGTTATGAAAAAAGTTATGGTTAAAAAAAAAAATCTCTAGCAATTCTATTTTAACAAAGGACCTTTTAAAGTTGCTGGGGGGGCTGTTGGTTTGCTGGTTTTTAAATTTTTTTTTTTTTTTTAATTTAATTTTTTTCACTGTTCCAAGTGTTCTTAAAACACAGGAGAAGCTGAGACAAAATATTACACAGAAATCTACCAACACACATAAAGGAGAGGTAAAAGT
Source organism: Nothocercus julius (assembly GCA_013398735.1). NCBI lineage: Eukaryota > Metazoa > Chordata > Aves > Tinamiformes > Tinamidae > Nothocercus > Nothocercus julius. The sequence continues at coordinate 5,258,626 of VZSV01000043.1, read as the reverse complement.
ATTTTTCTTGTCAATATCTGTCAGTAACAGCTACTCTGAGCATTTCTTGGAACTCAGAAGCTGTCTCAATTTGAGACAAGCGCTATTTTGAAAACTACTTCACTTTCACAACAGCTCGCTGAAACATTTAAAAATGCATCTCATAGCTCAAATCATCTACTCCAGATTGCAGTAAATCATCATTTTCAAATCTTAAGGAGAATGTTTTAAGACATCATCATGACAGAAGACACATGTGACTTCTAAAATACACTGAGAAATATACGGGCATATATTTCACCAACTTCTGAAACAACAGCTTCTTTTTAACTCAAACTTACACTCATACAGTTTTGAATTTGGACACAACAGGAAGGCCGGACTTCGACAGCAAGTTCTAAAATGCCATGAGTTCAATCTAATCTACATTAGAAGTTATTCAGAGTTGGGAACCAAAACAGACACAGAGCTATTTAGAGGTAGTTACTCTGCTTGAAGAGGTTCTCAATATCCAGAAGGTCTTAACCAAGTCACTTTAATGACCTGAGCTTCTTCAAGTCATACCTAGACAGGTTCTATGGCATTTTAAATATTACAGATTCAGGGCTTGTAACAGAGGATAAAAGTAACACAAAAAGATGGGAGATGAATCCTGCACCTTAGCACAGATGACATATCTCTTTGCAATTCTCCTGCACTCTACCAGCTGACATATTTACAATCTGGTGTTTCATAGTTCACTACATTATTTCAATTCCCTTTAGTCTGAGTCAATTCCTAAATTACAGAGAACTGCTTCCTTGAAACCAGGAAGTTCACTATTCATGTATACAGAAACCAAATTACTGAAAAGCTAATCTTTCCAACCTCTACTCTAGATCAAATTTGCTACTGGCATGAAATACTTGCTGTATTAACTTTTTCTTATCCTTCTGGTCTGCCATTTCATGTTATTGTGTTGTTCACTTCTCTAACAAAAAAAGCTTTTCTTTTAAAGGTATCACAATTTCATTCTCATTATTCACTTTGTTATAATGAACCAGTACCAAGCTTAACTAACAATGGGACTTAGAACAAAATACCTTTAGTCCAGCCAAATACTTTACAAGTTCTACCTCCTTGACCAGTTTTCTTCAAGTTTCCAAAGAAATTAGTGCATTTTATGACCATATAAACTGAGACAGCTTCTTTTGACACTCTAAAACAGTGACCCTCAACCATCTGTGCCATACTGAGGTGCCTTGCACGCTGCAGGACCTCCTTTGGTGGCAGAAGCACTGTGAGCACTTAGGAAACTCACTTTGCCAGAGGGGAAGCTTAGAGTCAGGACCAACTGCTCCAGAAAAAAATGGCCCTTGGACACATCAGGTCCAAGACAGATATTCACCTCTGTCGTTTAAAAGTCATTATACGACACAGGTGAACAAATGTTGACTCCTGCTTCCACCAAACCAGCTTGTCTCTCCACTCTGCAGTCAGAGAGGTAGGAGTACAGCACTATGCTGTATTGTGAGCATTATTTGCAGCAGATAGTGAAACCCTTTGATAAAGAGCAGTTCTTAAATCCCTCTCAACCACAAGAGTCAGATTGTTTTTCTACAGGACTGTTTGCCTAGCAGTCTAACAAAAGCTGAAGAAAAACAACAGTTCAAGTTCTGGTCCATCCTTCTCTTATAGTGAGGACTATTGCCAACGGGATAACGTAAGCCAGTAAAGTCCCAAAGTCCACAGTGCAAGCCAAAAAGAGCCAAGTTTGTTTCAACTACAGTCTTTTTGGAGTTCCTGCATATTATTGTCATTTTAATTCAGTGCTGAAGCTGTACAGAATATGCACATTATTCAGAGCCTTGTGTGGGAAGGTGACAATTGCAGACAGAAGCCTCTTCTTACTGCTATTGGGGACTCTACATCTATTTTCAGAAGGGTGAACAGCAGCACTTAAAGACAACTCACAAATACTGAAAAATGAACAAGAACCATCACCACAAGTCTCACTACATTCCAGTCTTAAAGGAGAGAGAGAAAAAAAAAAAACAAAAAAAACAAAAAAACCACTCTTTTATCTTGCTTCCTAACCCTCTACACACAAATACAAAAATATGCCAAAGTCAACTATCCAAAAGCAAATCCCTTTTCATTTGAATGTGCTCTCCAAAAGCAAAACGACATATTTTAAAAAAATACATAAGCACATATATATCTGGGAAGCAGCTAGAGAACACAGTTCAGATGCCTTTTCTATTAAGAAGCAGATACCTTGTTTCTGTGTTTGAATTCAGTGGAAGACGGCAGCTTACGCAGAGATTTTGAGTAATAGCATGTCCTTCGAAGTCAGATCTTGCCTTAGCAGGGTTCTTTCCTAACTGAAAAGTAACAACAACAAAAAAAATTCATTTACATTCAGAAATCATATGAATGTTGTTATACACATTAAGGTAGTGCTAACAAAGTTTCAAAAGGCTGGAAGAACCTGTAGTACTGGGCTCCATGTGAACACACAGGAAGAGCACGGCCCTGCATTAAAGATTTTGTAACCCAGAAATACAGAAAGCAGAAGATAACAAGTTTCCTGGAGCTCTATTCACTTACACAGAAGAGCAGACCCACCTCCTTACATTCTTGCAAAAACAAGAGAGGGATCTCTGATATTTCTTAGTTCTAATTGCTGTAACACTGTTATATCCTAACGAGTTTAAGAATTACTCTTCACGGACAAGAAGTCTCTTATTCCTACCTTAGATTGGTTCACTACCAAGATGACAAGCACTACAACTACAGATAAAAAAAAACTTATCTTGCAACTGGTCTTGATGACAGCTGAACAAGCTCAGATAGATCTGCAGCATGAATAAACACTTTTCACAGATGGAAATTTTCTACTGAGAACAGGTACTACCTGAATTCACTCCTAGCAAGTGACAATTAACAGAGATCAGATAAGACCAGCTGCTATAAGAAGAAAAGGAGAATCATGACCCTCAAATAAAACCTTCATGAATTCACAGAGAACAGCCACAAGCCTCAATTTGACAGGGGAAACAAACTCTCAGCTGACGTGTCAGCATGAGACATTTCGGACCACCAAGGTGGTAAACAAATGCAACTACAGAAACATTACTGTCCCACTACAAAAGCAAAGATTTTTTTATTTAGACTCAATAAAAGACCACTGAGATCTTTGGTGAGGCTTCCCTGAGGTTTGAAAACACTATTTTTGGCTAACTGAACAAAAAACGTTCTGAAGAGCATCTAACTTCTCTCCCTTGATTTAGACTTATTTTCAAAGCCAGGGTTTATATATCCAACCAATTACTGACAGAGACAATAAAACCAGCATGAGTAATTCCCTAAATTCCACAAGGATGACGTACCTATGGCACTCAAACTTCAAATGGGAATGCATTTCCTCAAAACTCTAAGTTAAGCCACTTCAAAAGTTTCAGACATCCAGGGCTTTAGAAAAAAATGCCTCTAATGGAAACAGGCTTCTGTCTCAGCTTCCTCCCAGCTCAGGTGCTCATTAGGTGCTCACATGATCCTTGGACCCTCCCTTCTTCAGGCAGCACCTTGAACTATGCAGCTGAAACAGGAATCAGACAGCAGGTGCCAATCCTGCTGAGACCCGATAGTAACAGGAAGCTCATAAAAAGTAACTTTTGTAGAAGTGACTGCACAATGACTAATTGTGGTTCCAACATTGCAGGTCAAGATAGACAACAGTCTGAAGAGGAAGAACACACCAATTCTTTAGGGCAGCCCAAAATCCAGAGGCTGATTATTTTAGCACTGATGTTCTGTAGGGCATTAAAATTCGAAATAAAATTCTTTAAGTGAGCATTCCTACAGGTCATTCATTTTCTACAGTAGTTTGCCATAATTCATTCTTATTTGTAAAAGCTGACTTCTTACCCTCTCTACAACAAAGTTTCTAGTATTATTTCTCAATCTGCAGAAATCGTATTTCTCAATCTGCATGGAGGAGGAGGAACTTGAACATTCAGACATCTTTCCAGTAAGATGAAAGAGCATTAACATTTTAAATGAATATCCAAAAGTCCATAGGAAGCCTGGGTGACCTGAATTCATGAAAGAGTAAGTTTGAGAAAAATTCTCATTTCTGCCTTCTTTTCAAAGGCATTACTGAAACACCCGTTCATTATAGTAGCTGACACTATCCTTCCAAAATTCTTTACTCTTCAGAATACAAAGGTTACAGCAACCACTTCCTTCCATCTGTACTTCTTTTTCTGATTCCCTTCTGTCATACTTTTAGAAGACCAGAGTCACCACATCTTTTCCTGCATATCCAGGGTGCAGATTCTAACACTTTGCACTCTCAGTCAGCCACTTCCCTTGTAAATCAAGCACAGGGGGTTTTGAGGGCTCTGAGTCAGACCCTCCCGCAATGGGTGGATCTCACTTTGCAGTACAACAGAGTTACTTCAAATAGATCCCCACCCCAATTTATTACTTCACTGTGAATACTACTGGGGAAACAGGGAGAACATTAATACAGTGAAGAGCATTGAGCATTCCCTTCATTTCCCCTTTCCTGTTGAGAGAAAATAGGGTATGTTTGCACACATGCTTTAGACAGCAGTTCTGCTGAGATCAATGTCAACAGGCATATATGCATTTCTTTACATGAATCAGTTGACATTCAGAGTAACAGCAAGAGAAGTGTTACCTCCCCACTAGAAAGATACAAAAGCAAACAAGTGAGCTGACCCTGCTATGAGTTAACAGCAAGGATAACAAGCAGGACTGGAGGTGGCTTAAAAATAGCCTGTAATTTTTTCAATTTCTTAGTCTAGGATTAAGTGGTAATGCTGCTGAAGCAGCCACATGACATAATAGGATGTTATATTTCACCAGGCTAGCAAACTAACATAAATGGGAAGCCCTGCCTGGGATGATAAGGCACACACCCTGGGTAGAATGATGAAAACCATCCTCCTTCCTTGCAAATACTTCAAAACAGCTAAGCAAGACATTTAACGCTACTGACCAGATGATTCATATTCAAGAACTTCTATCACACTGCATTAGGAAATCAATTACAAAATTATTTTAAACTCCAGATTTTATCTATCTCAAAAGAAAAAACATCCATGTAAATAGTACTTTGACTCAACTCCTTGGAGTTTCTCTAACTCCTAGAGCAGTTTTAAATTCATAAGGCATACAAGGCAAGTAAGTTCTGTGGGCCACTTACAAAACCATCAGCGGCTTACCCTCTTCCACACCTGATGGCATCAGAAACTCTCAGAGGACTCTCTCTGCATCACCAATCAGCTTCTCTAGCCCCAGCTGGCTCTCTCACTACTTTTCAAGTGCAAGCCAAAGACAAAAACTTCTTAGGAGATACCTTCATTTAACACAGCTACAAGATAAGTGTTTCCTGCTGCTACTTGACTCCTTCCCCCCTGCCCCTCCCCAAATGATCAGATAATTACATTTCCCACTAGGAACGCTAGAAAGAGACTACACAGCCTACTCCCATATTAAACAACCTTGTTTCAAGAGGTGAATCCAAATAAGCAGTTTTAAAAGTCTTAAACAAGACTGATTTTTATTCCTTTTTTTGCCCCTCCTCTGTACTCCCAACTCTAATTTTAATATCCTTATCTGCTGAATTGTCAGATTTGCTGTCATATAAAATTTGCATCTATGTTTTGACACTTTGTTACCCAGAAAGGTATTGAAACATTAAGTGCAGATTCCTCACAGTACTAAACAGATTTCTGAAAGCACCAAGAAGTTCCTGTACAACATTTATATCAGGATAAAAGTGTCATGACTGGCAACACTCAGCTTTGAGCGACTGTTAAGTGTCCAAGGCACCCAAATCTACTTTACCTGGAAGCTTGCTGATAACAGGAATACCTTAGACCTGTAGTGGGTGATCCTCAGCTCCACGAGCGCATTTTTTCCTTACTTCCATCCAGCACCTAGACGGCATAAAGAACTGTGTTCTGAAAGAAGCCAAACCATAGTTTTTCAAAGTTACCAGAAAAATATGCCAGTCCTTTTGAACTAGCTGTATGGCATAAGTTTGTGAAGGGAGAAAAGCAAAAAGAAGAAAAGACTACATTTATGACCATATCCTATAAAACTACGAAGGAAAAAAAAATAGGTTTGGGGGGATTATTTTTAAACAAATCCCCCTGGCACATCAGGGCGCGGGACGGTTCTCGGCTACCGCAGAGGCGGCAGCGGAGCCGTCGCCAGGGCACAGACACTGCCCCGTGCTTTACTACTCTGCCCTCCGAAACGCTTAGGAAGGTGACCCCGGGCGGACCGACAGACCCCAAGGGCTAAAACACACATTAAAACCATCCAGGCTTTCAGTGTTTCTGGAGGGGCGCGTAATCACCGTTATTTTATGAGAAACAAGAACTGCGAGCAGAACTGGAACATGGAAAGACCTCTTGCGAACGGTCAAACGACACGTTCCTTTACTTTCCTTAGTTCAGTCTTCTTCTGCTCCATAAACCTCGATAAAAACCATCAACTATAAATATCTATAGGCTATCTATTAAATATATATGTACATTATCTACATAACACAGCGGTTTAAGCCTCCTGGGAACAGCCACCTCCGTAAGGTCAGAAACTCCCCTCTCCTCGGGGGCCCCAGCCCACGGAGCCGCTTTACCGCTTTCCACCCGCCACCGCCGGGCACCGGGCGGTCTCCGGGGGGAGCGGCGGCGGCACCGGGAGCCCCCCCTCGCCCCCCTCACCTCCATGGCGCGCGCGGCTCCGCGGCGGGGGAGGGGGGG
>VZSV01000043.1:5224740-5251681 GCA_013398735.1 Nothocercus julius | reverse complement strand
AGAGGGCGCGCAAGCCGCGCGCATGCGCGCTAGGCCAAGCCCCCCGCCGCTGCAGCCCACCGAGCGGGGCGAGCGCGCAGGCGCAGAGCGTGCGGTTGCGGGGGGAGAGAGTGCGGTGCTGGGGGCGCCGCGCGCAGGCGCAGTGCGGGCGCGCGGCGTGGGCGGCCGGTCGCAGTCACCGTCCTCCTGAGGCCTCCGGAGAAGGGACCCCCAGAGAGGTCGGGGCGCTGCTCCCGAGCTGCGCTGAAACCCTCTTAGAATCGTAATGGTTGGAAAAGACCTTCAAGATCATCAAGTCCAACTGTAAACCCATCACTACCATGCCTGCTAAACCATGTCCCTAACTCTTCTTCTTGGGAGACCTGCCCCATCAGCATGGGGCAGGAGGACACAGGGACTGTGGGGGAACTACATGCCTGAGGGGACCCTCGGGCTGAGCCATGAGGCCTGGTGGCTGTCAAGGCCACGAGCAAGGCAGGCGCCGTCTTGCAGGGCTGCAGCTCTCCCTCCATGTCCTGCAGCCTGCCCCTGTTTGACCAGGGCAGGCACGGGCTCTTGGCGGCTGCGGCCTGGCTAAGGCCGAGCGCGGTCTTGTGCAGCGAGGCAGCCAAGACACCCGTCTGTGAGACCCTCGTGTTAGACCCGTGACAACCCCTGGCCTGAGCTAGGTGCCACATGGTGCCACGGACCTCCATCCCCGAGGCATCCCCAGGAACAGGGAGTTCCTCCCGGGGCGGTGGAAAACTACTCGTCGGGAGACTAACCCTCGGCCCATCTTTGCCACCAACGGCAAGAAGGTTGCTTTCCCTCTTTGCACAGCTCTGCCTTCCTCCCTTGTTGTCTCCCTTGACACGTCCTCCAGGATTGCTGCCCGACAGCCCCGCTACAGCTTTAGTGTGGGCGCGAGCTGGATTGGCACCGCTTGTGTGCGCAGTCAGGCTACCCTGAGAGCTGCTTGTGGAGCAAGGCGGTAGTTAATCCAGCAAAATTCTGGATAGACTGATAAAGCAGTACCTCCTCAGAAAGCACCATAGTGAGATCAAAAAATGAACAAAAAATGCAGCTATTGCACCTGTCTGCATGAAATACTTGCTCTTGCAGTGTGTTAGGGCACAAGGGGGATGACAGAGAAGACTTTATAGAAACCTCTGTATTGAGAAATCTGTTTTTGTCTCAGCTTTCCCACCAAATTGAAACCATACTGTCTGTGCCATGCCAGCACCATAATATTGGAAGTTCATTTCCTTGTCTGTTTTCTGTGTTTCCTCTGGTCCCTGCAAGCATTTCTGTACAAGCCATTGATTTTACACAGGCTTAGCCTGAGGATCCACCTGTGTGCTTGCACATCTCAGCAATGTGCCAGGTAGCAAAGGGAGACTCTTCTGTCTCTTTGCCTTCAGAGCACTGTGGCTGAAGCGGATGCTGTTTGTGTTGTCTCCTGGTATTCAGTAAGCCAGATATACTTTCAAGCAGATCAGACTAATAACATAAGAAAAAAAGTAAAGTAGGACAAACCAAGAGGATTAATATAAATCTGTTTTCATTCTTGGTGTCAACCTGGATGTCCAGACATAATTGCCACTGTTTTGCTCGTCTTTGTTGTCTACTTAGTGTCTTGCCACTGCAGAACTCCACGCTGCTCCATGGGGGGCTTCACTGAATATGCTGCTCTGCAAGTGGCCTCGGTTATTGCTCTGAACCTTGGTCAAACACCTCTTGTGAGATATGCAGGAGAAAGGACATGATATTTATATCATGGCAAATACCTGTCCAGTTGCGGGGAAAGGAGGTGACCTCTGCTCTCCAGTACCTCCATCAGAGTTCAGCTCAGCCATGCCAGAATGTCACTGTCTCCATCCCACACATGTGTCAAAATCTCAAAAGGACTTTGAGAAATCAGTGCCAGACACTTAACTTGTTTCTGCTGCAGACTGCAAACAAAACAGCTTATCTGTATTCCAACCTCACCTGCTTAAACCTCCTTTAGTTATGATAAGTCCATATCTTTCTGTTAGGATGCATTTTCTCATTTTTCCATACTTGTGACTAATTTACCTGGCAGCCTTATTACCCACACCTATATCCTCACCTCCTCAGAACTGCTGTCCCTTTTTGTCTGCCAGTGGAAGATAAATCTTCGTGTTTGAGATCACTGTAGCTACGGAGGAGGAACAGCACACGGAGGGGCAAAGACAAAACTGCTACACAAATGTTTTGGGGCCTTTTTAAATGAGTGCTATTGAATGGGGATTCTATTTTTTTACAACTTTATCTCTTTATATTTGTTATGTATACTTCTGTAAAAAGTATTTAACTATACAAACAATCAGGTTGTCTTCTCAGGAGAGACACAAAGCTCTAGCTTTGCACAAAAGCGGCCTCAGAGATGCACATACACAGAGGGAAAAAAAAAAAAAAAGCCAAAACCCCCAAACAAATCACGCTAATAACAAGGCTCTTGCTTTGAGTCTAGCAGATGAGCTGCTGCTTTCTGTTTTACAGAGGGAAGCTGCGATCTGCTTCTCAGGTGTTAGAATGGCTCAGGCAGAGAGAGTTATCTGTGCTGGATATTTCCCACCGTGAGGCTGAGCAGTGGATTCATTTGCAGACAAGTATCCCTGGAACAAAGGAGTTTTTTTCTTACCAACTCAGATTGACATTTCAAAAGGTCAGACTCAGTTTGGTTGACATTTCAATCCACCATTCTTAGTAGTAAACTAAATAAAAGATGTAAACTTGGTAAATTTAGAGTCAGTGTAAAGAAGTGTAGATTAGAATCAAGTCCAACAAAACTCCTGCAAGATACTACTCCCTACCTTATTTGTAATGTATCTTCTCCATAAGGATTTGAAACATCAGTAGATGTATTAGCATTCCTGCTAGCACGCATGTATGTGTGGGTATACATTTGGCTACAGATCTCAGATAGCTAATGTGAATCTTGGAAGCAGAACCTGAGTAAGCCTGGAAAAACTTGAATTCCAAGCAGTCTAATTAGCAAGACTTTTGCAGAAACCATATAGGAGGCTTGGACCATTTTATTTTGCACTTGCTTAGAGCTGGGAGCTTGCTCCCAATCTGTTAATTTATTTCAGCTAAGAGATGGCAACTTCCACGTAGCAAAAGCCTATGTATAGTGGTGGGTGACTGGGTAGCAAAGAGGTGCAGCCTCTCCTGCTCCCAGAGCATCAGAAACCATCACCAAGCTGGCATGCAGGGAAAACAACCTGCTTTTGTTACACTGGCCCAAGATTTTTGACTGTGCTGCCACATATTGGGCCAATAGATCCCTGTCAATAGCAGCATTTTTCACACAAACTCTGTGAGTCAGCCCTGCTAGTTTTTGCTGTTGTTAAAGCTGCTCAGAAGGAACACCAGATTCAGCTGGATTAGCGAACTGCAGTTTTAACTTGTGAGCGTCCAAAAGATTGTAATTTTTTCAGCCTGGACATGTAGCTTGTTATCCACAAATCTGAAAACCAAAAACTCTGCAAATGTGGGCTGAGGTAGGGGATGCGCTACCTGCTGCTGCTGCCTGCTCTGCCAAGGGGCCGAGAAAACACCCCACGGTTTAGAGAGCTGCTAGTTCCCCACGGGAGCTGGAAGGAAACAGCCCAGAAGCAGAACCATGCCTCAGACAGCTGAAGCATGCAGGTCCTCCAACGGGATGGGAGGCACTGAGCATCAGGGTCCCAGGATGAAGGAGCACTGTGCTCTTTCCTCCAAGCTGGGATGGAGGAGCATTTTGTCCTCCATGCAGCATTTGCTAGGGAAAATGCTGCATCTGCCTTCGGAGGTGCACAGTGCTCTGGTTTCTGATGAGGTGGAGTCCATGTGGATATTTCTGCACAGCAAAGTCATCAAATGAATCTGCATATGGTGGCCTGTACAGGTTATGGACTTCCCCTCACTGTTTGTCTCTCTCCTCAGTTTTCTGTCTTTGCTGGCTGGCCACCTATTTCCACAACATTTTTAGATGCTTTTTATCTCTGATGGATTCAAGTGTTTTGTCTGAACATGTGTCCTGTGCAGCTCTCCTAGAAGAGCAGAGCAGAGTCGGGGAGAGACATTCAGATACATGCAGGGCAGTTCAAATGCTCAGTGTCTAGAGCTGCATCAGCTAAGAGGAGATTAGCTCAAGCATTTGTAGCCTATTTTCAAATTGAATTTATGTGACTTTTAATGTATTGCTTCTTGATACACCTTGTGTTGAAGGACTCTTATACAACAGTGTCATTTTTCTGTGAAAGCAGGCATCCATTCTCAAAGCTGGATCTATGTACTTAAATCCTTTATCTTTCCATCCTTTTTATTACCTGCAAGATAACCCCAGCTGCACAACACACTTAACCAGAGACCAAGGCTTAAGTTTCAATCTAGCTTTTTGTAAAGCAGGAAAACAGGATTTGGGTTTTCATTTGAAAAGAGTAGGCATGGCATTTCTAGGAAATGCTTATGCTACTGTATCAGGACTAAGTCCTGTGAAGAGGAAAGAAGCAAGAAACTTCTGAAATGGTATAATTGGGGTATTAAACACAGTAAATTAAGTAGTTTTTCCATATGCCTTTCCCTTTTATTTTTTTAATGGGTTTCCAAGTACATACCTGTTTTTGCCCATGCAACACACAGTAGAGAAAATAAGGAGCTATCTATACTGGCTCTTAGACAAATAAAAAATAATTATAAAGCTAGTTTTGATTTAGCAGTGTTAAAATTAGATCACAGTACTTTGGCCTGTGTTTTATTACTAAAGTGATTTTAAGTCTTGACTAGAATTATCCCTCTATTATCTGCTCACAGCCAAGCACCTAAATCTGTGTTTAAGCACCTGCAGCCTAGTCAGTCTTTCAAGACACAGAGCAGGCACCATTCCCTCTGCTGCTCAGGAAGGCTGTAAAGGCTCAGTTTCTCTAAAAATTGTACTCTCATTTAGACGATTAAACCCAGACACATACTTTTCCAATTACATTTGCTATGTTCAAGCTTCTTCGTCATTTTTCTGTCACGAATATCCCTTCCACACCAAAAAAAAAAAAAAATAGAGAAAAAACCTTGCCGTGTCTTGCCAGAAACCCTGCAACACTCATGGGTGGTACCCCTAAGAAGTACTCAAACCTTCACACGGTGCCTGCCCACTAATGCCGGGACTGGATAACATCCTGTCTGCTGGAGGCAACTTAATCTAAGCTGCTGGAAACCACCAGCAAAGTGTTTGGCTCTACTGTTCAAGGTGATCATTGGAAACCATTTCTGCATGCCCCTAAATTTCCCTCTCTGCCCCAAACAGCTGTTCTCTCCACCTATATGTGGGCACCTAAAGGAACACCCTGATATTTTAGTTTGGCGCTGAAACACTGTGTAGGTCTCAGCTCTTTCTTCCAGGGCACATTAAGCATGAAGAATCCTGGCATTATTAGAAAATTGCATGAGTAAGACACAAGGGAGAGAGACTCCGACTACACTGCTGCTCCTGGCCTCCAGCCCAGGTGACTGCAGGGAGCTGTCCCAAGGCAGACAGTCTTACATAGGCTCACCTGACAGCCTTGTGAACAGATGGCAAAATACTTACCTCCCTCTGTCCTTACGACAGAGTGATGACCCAGAGACGATGGCCCAAAGCAATTTGCAGCTGGCCATCACCCTGTACCTCAGAGCATCGGGGTATGGTGCCTCACTGGAGCCTCGTGGATTTTCCTCCACTGAGACTTTAAGCTGCAAGAAATTCGCAGGCAGACCATGCTCTGATTTTATTTCCCACCCAGCCAATCCTACACGGAGACACTCTCTTAAATAAGATGCTTCATTTGCTATTGATAAATTTTATGTCCTTGCAGACATTCAGTAGTTCCCCACGCACTGCTGGCATTTCAGCTCTGACTCAGGGTCTCTTTCAGCAGGGAGTTGAATGCCTCACTCTTGCTTCGAGGTTTTTTGACGCTTATGAGTCATTTGTCCTTCTCTGACCTGCATGAGGGAATCTAAACGATCAGGCTGCGCTAGCAAAGGCATCAGCCTCCTGAAGGGAAAAGCCATGAGCAGGAGACACCGCTGCCTCTGGTTGTGAATATTGCTCCTAGAATCAGCATATTCCCCCAGCCCCAGAAAAGGCACTCCAGGAACGGAGACTCCTTGATATCTAGGGTAATTAACCCATTTCATCCCTTCCTAACACCCGGTGACTTCATGTTCACCTCTCATCACAGACAACATTTTATCCCTTGGTAACCACAGCTCTGCCTTAGCTTCTTTTCTTCCTTCCCACACATTTTCTTAAAAACTCTCACCAAGGGAGGGGTGTGTATGACCAGATCACATCATGGTTATTGTGACCAGGACAATCCACCCAGGACCTTCCAGCTTCTTGCCCTAGCAAGGACAGGTTTAATCCCAGGATACACCACACAGACCAATAGCGCCCGTATCACCCCTTCCCTGGTCCCGCATCACTGGTGTAGCGGCCAGCACTTCCCTTTCTATGGGCCCGTTGTGGGGTAGGTCAGGCTTGACCTCTGCCCAGAGTGTCTCCTGTCCACCAGGAGAATCCAGAGACTTTGCAAAGAGACATCGGGGTCCCAGGACCCCTCAGCCAGCCAAGCCAATGAGCCATTCAAGGAGCTGGGGCTAACAAGAGCTGCACACACATTTAACCTATTTCAGGGCACTGCCTGCTCTCAAAATGTGCAAGGATCTTTGTTGAAGGTCTAGGGATGTTGGGTCCTCATGGGCGCTCTTCTGCCTCCCGAAAGAAGTTGTTTCACTTAGATACACTTTGTGCTTTCTGCTTAATAAACCTCTGTGCTGTACTCAGGCATAAAACAGCCCAGGCTGGGAGGCACTGAGATAGATTAGCAACAGGGGAATAGCTCAATGTCTTGGAGAGAGACAGAAAGACCTTTCTGGCAATGGATGGTCCTACAGGGATCCATTGGTGCTTCATTTCTTGTCCTATGAAAGTGGTAGCAATTCAGCCAAGAGGCTCAGATAAGCACAGCTCCCTTGCTCCTCACCAGTGAGATGGGGAGCCTCAGTGGGGACTAAAGACCTCGAGTGAAAGGTTGCGTGTGGTGAAGACCCTCGAGGGAAGCAAGCCCATGGATAGAGCAGCTAATGCCAGGGAAAGGGGAACCTTGAACACGGAGATACAAGATCTGTCTTCCACATTGCATAAGCATTGCATTGACAAGATTCTGGGGGAAAGAGGGTAAAATTACTCAGTCCTTGCATGCAGCCACCCTCTGTTTGGACAGTGCTTGCAAATGTGATTTTTTTCCTTATTCAAACATAAATCTTGAACAATGCAGATGACTTACATGCTACAAGATGTTTTCATTTGTGTAACAGAATTTGCTGCACAGTATTTAATGACTAACAAAGAATCCAGCCAGTGGGGAGCCTGTGAACCTGCTTGGCTTTGATTATCTCCCACATGGGCTCTCTGGTCCATAATAAGCTGGTAGAGCTCATCTGCAGAACGCAGTGCAGACATTCATTCCATATACCACTTCCAGAATTAATGAGGATGCAGTTGTCATAGCACATTCACTGAGCTTTGTTTCCTTGAGGAAACCAAGTTTAAAAGAAAAGGAAAACAAAAAAAAAAAACACTTTTAAATGCTTTAAAAAATTGCTGCCTGAGACAAGCCTATGGCTTGGTCTTTCAGGAACAATCAGTGCTTTCTGCTCCACAGGAATCTGTGGGAGCTCTGTGGTTCAGAGAAGGTAAACAGGAAACAGTTATTCACTGCTTCTCCCAAGTGAGAGCGTTGAAATCCTCAGGCATATATTTAAAAATAAACAAAATAAACTTCCCTTTTTTAATATGAAATGCACAACTGCCTGGTGGAACTCATTGCCAGAGGATGATGTGGAGGGCAAAAATATAGGCAGGCAGCTGTTTATGAGCATTGTTCACAATGAGTCTTGTTAAACACCAGAAGTTCTGATGCAATGTCTTCTTTAGGAAATAAAAGAAACACTGAAATGTTGACAGGGACCTTTATGGCCTCTTGTCCATACTCTCCCTCCCGGGGTACCAACTGCAGCGCCCTCTTGAGGCATATTCTTTTCCGGGGTCCAGCTGAACATCTCGAGTCACAACTGTGGCTGTTGCCCTGTCTTGCCACTGTCACTGTTGAGAAGAGATTGACTGTGGTCTTTGTACCTCACCTTCGAGTAGCTGCCCAGCTGCTACCAGATCTCCCCTTAGGCCCTGCTGTTGTTTCTCCGCAAGCCCAAAACTTGCTGACTACAAGAAGCTGGGAAGGCTGCTAGGTTTGGAGTCCATCCAGGCCTCCTTTCTCAAGAACACAGAAGGTTCCTGGTAGAGCTGTAGAGACCTCCTGCCTCTGCAATGTACAGCAGTTTGTGGCTGTGGTTCTTCTTTATATGAGGATGCTCCAACACAGATCCCAGAAAACAAACATGTTTGGAAAAAGTAGTGAGCCTTACTGCAAATATGCCGTCATATGGGATGGTAGTGAAAAGTTGGGAAGGGGGAACACTGACCAGCCACGTTAGCCTTGGCTAGCTCCTTTCTGAGACGCAAGCTGGGGGGAAACACCAAGAGCTGAAATCCTCTGTACAGGCGGTGGAAAGCAATGGACACAGCCATCTGTAGCTGCATGTTTAGGAAAATAAGCACTTGTGTCCTTGATGAGGACTTCCATCGGCCCTTTTTCAGTAGGCCCTGGGTAGTGTTTGCATCACATCCCCGGGCTCTGCTGGTGGAGGCTGGGCTCAAAGCCAGTTTTCAGCAGCTATCTATAGTCTTCTCTATCATTTTCACTTTTTGCAAAACTGGGAATTGCTGACCTCTCCATGCGGCACATCAGTGCTGCAGCTCCTGGGGAGGATCCGCTGTTCAAGTTATCGCAAATGCCTTTTCATGATGTCTTACTTGCTACAGATGGATCGGGGAAGAATGAAGGACACCAGGCTCATTCATGTTTCTTTAATTAGTAACAGACTAAAACATTTGGACTTTCACACATTATTTTACACAGAAATCATTGGAATGGTGCATTGCTCGTTTTGTCTCCATTTTGCTCCTTTTTATTTCCATGTAAAAATATAAATCTAGTACACGAGATTAAAAAAAATATTTTCACATCAAAATAACTGCTTTGGGCACTAAAAATCCGTTTGTGCACTTTACTGCCAAGATAACATTTACATTTTCTAGCCATACCCCCTCCCTTCTTGAAAAGTGGGCCAACCCCTGTTTATAAATATCGGATGTGTGTAACAAAGAAAACCCTTCCAGAGAAAGGCCAGGAAGCACAAATGTAACAATATTGCGGCTCAGACAACTTGATTTTAACTCTCCAAATAATAATAAAAAAGACCTCACCTCTTATCAAAGGAGGATGTCACAGGAAAAACAGCAATAGTTAATAGGTATTGCAAGTATAAAGGGGAGAAATTTTGAAGTGTGTTACTAATGTCTTTCAAAGGAATAATGACATAGCCCAGGTAGAGTTGGTGTGGTTTCTTTCTCAGGCTAAAGAAATCCCGGGGAACGAGGTTTAAGTAGAGCAGATCTTGCCTTTTTGGAAGGACAAGGTAGATCAGATGTCTCTTGATGTCCCTCTCAGTCTAATTAAATATGATGCATAGTTGTGTAATGAGAAGATAACAGTTTCTACAGCCAACATCTGCTGTTTTTGAGCCAAAAACAACATATCAGGAAATGCTATTTGTGTTTTTGGCAACAGTTTCTTTCCCTCACTTGTTATCCTGATTTCCTAGCCTGGAAAATAGACAGGGCTGATAACACTGGAAGACAGCCTAGTTCACCTCCATCTGTCATGGGGCCATCTAGTGAAGAAATGTTAGGTACATTTTGGAATATCATGAAGTCCCCTCTGCAAAGTGTGAACATTTGGGGGAGTGGGGAAGTAATGGCCCCCTTGATAAAGCAGGGACTGGTCAGGACAGAGGAGACAATCACAGCTCGCAGTTAAAAATGGTGCGTTGAATGTAATTGGGATCAAATGTCACCAGCTTCGCAGAGCTGACCTCAGATGGGACAAACTCAGGCTATGTGGAAATAGTGACAAGCATTACTCAGTAGCCAAGTTCATATTTGCTCGCAGATGATCTTGGCTACCAGGATCAGAGTACCCTGCAAGCAGGTATCTTACTCAGGGATCAATATAGGTGAGGACAAAAGAAGAGGAAAGGTAGTCAAATGGATGGCACCAGATCTAGGGCTAAGGTGTTAGACACCAGGGAGTGTAAAAGTCAGTCAAACTTGTCTTGTTCTCCAATAGTTGGTGGCTTTCTAAGACAGTAGCCAAATGATGGACACCAGGGTCAATAAAAAAAAATTGTCCAGAGATGTTGAACAAGCTCAGGATTCAGCCCTAGCCTGAAGAGGCTCTTCTGCAGGTTTCGTAGTCCGGTGGATGGAAATGACCAGAGCGAGTCTTTTAGAATAAATGTCCCACCACAGAAAGGGTGTCTTGTCCCACTGGAGTCCGAATGAGTCAGCTGTGTTTTTCTGCCCAAATCACTTCAGTGGCAAATCCGTTCGGTCATTTCTTTCTGCATTGAAGGGCAAGAGAGAAGAATGAAACAATTAATACAAAAGCTGGATTTGAATAAAGTAACATACAAGACAGTTTAGTAGAAATCCCAAATCACCGAAAAACTGATGATGGAAACTCAAGAACAGTTCCACGCTTTCCCATGCTAGCTCTTCCAGAACCCCTCTGGTTGTCTCAGCTGCTTTTTCCTAGGATCCTCCTTGATCTCCATAGCACAAGGTCATTTTGGCTGTGTCACAGCTTTGAAAGCAAGTCCAAGGAAAGAGAAGTCAAAAGATCCAGGTCCTGCTCCTGACTCAGCCATGGAGCAGCCAGGCAAGATGGTTCAGCTCTTAAGGCCTCTGTCCGCAGCTGCCAAAGGAAACAGGAGGCTCAGAGCTCCTCCCGGGAGCAGCAGCTCTTCTCTGTGAGGCAACAAGAACCCAACCAAAGGACCTGTGGTTTTGGCAGGGGATCCCATGGCCACGCTGCAATGCAGACGAGTGCTAATAACGGAAGTTCATGGGAAACCTCCTCACTGGTATCTCCAGTCTTTGGTGCTGTTTACTTGGTGTCCCTCTCAAGGCAACTATGGCTGCCTTCTGGTACCCCTAAGATACGAGAAACAGGGCCCTCCAGCCTAGCCAGCATCTCCATCAGCTGCTCAGGCCCACACACTCACAGCTGGAGTCCCCTCCTCTCAGTCACAACTCCTGTTATTTCTCCAAATGCTTCATTTAGAAACCCTAGCCGTGAGGTAGGTGCCAGACACAGGGAGAAAAAAAGACAACATCAAGTTCTGCTTAAGCTAATAGACTGTTTTCTTTAGCCAGGACTGAGTGTTACAATGCCAGCTACATTAGAAAGGTGCCCAGCTCCAAGACAGTGGCAAGGA
Organism: Nothocercus julius; assembly: GCA_013398735.1. Classification (NCBI taxonomy): domain Eukaryota; kingdom Metazoa; phylum Chordata; class Aves; order Tinamiformes; family Tinamidae; genus Nothocercus; species Nothocercus julius. The sequence goes on along the minus strand of VZSV01000043.1, from coordinate 5,240,260 downwards.
GTGTTTGCTCTCCGCTTAAGAAGCTCCACTACTAGCTTCCAAAGCGGATACATTGCTGTAGTGAGGAAAGCCTTTGATTCTCTCTGGCTCATCAGGTTCACAGCTTGTTAATCTGCACATGCACGCAGACAACCTCCCACCACCCCAAGGAATGTCTGAACATCGTAAAAGTATTCCCAGAATAGATCTGATGTCAGTTGGCCTCCTGCTCTTTAAAAAAGGAAGAATGGGACTCCCAAGAAATGCTGGACTAGAAAAATGGGATGACTCTTGAGAAAACACATGGAGGGCTTTTCAGGACTATAATGAAGGGGGCTAGAAACTGCAGTGTCTGCTCTTCAGTGCTGAGAGCTTTGTTTTTGAATTCCATCAAGGGGGGAATGGCAAAGACAGGGCTTCCGTAGATGACAAATAAAATCACTCAAGTGCAGAATGCTACCATCAAATAAAAAAGCAATGCATCGCCACAAAGCCATTCTGCAAATGGAAAGTGCCTGCAAACATCTCAGAAGGAAAAAGAAGAGGGCATGAGAAGAATGTGAACGTCCCCTCACAACAGCATTCAGCCCACGGCACCACTGCAGCCTGGAGTGGGATGGGTTGGGGTGGTCAGTGGATCCCCAGGCTGCCTCCAGGCTCCTCGAGCCAGCGCTGAACGCCCACGAGGTTCCTCACGCTCTGGAAATCCCCCCAGCTCTGCCTCGGTGTAACCAGCTGGGCCTCTGCCAGCAGCGCTGCCAGTGCTCTGACCTGGGTTCACCATCCTCAGGGAAATGAGTGAACGGCTCCTCTCAGGGCCCTCGTTTCTTGATTTGGTCTTCGCTAAGAGGGTGAATCAATGCTTGCTCTTATTTCTGCCCAAACAAAGGGTCTAGTGAGGCAATCAAGAGCGACTGACACTCTCAAGGCCAGTTCATTTTATCTCACCTAAAAGATGTATCACCTTTCCATAAACCTTGAGGTCTAGCAAGGACTCGATCCTGCCATCTTAGCCACTGTAAAACGGAGGAAGATGCAGCACACTGTCTGTCCTTGCTTATGTGTCAGTTGAGGATCCATCATGACTTAAAAACACTAAGAATCATAGAGGTAACTATGGTGCAGCCCAGTGAGAAGAGGCATGATCAAAGCAAATCTCCTGGACTGGAGAGAGTAATTTGCCAAGGGAAAGTGGGCTGAGGTCGCGTGGAGAATGCTGCAGAGGTTTGATCCTGTTATGTGAGCTCACAGCTCCTGCTGAAGCACAACAAAAACCACACAAATGCCACCCTCCGGATCCCCACATGTGCTCCAGAACACGAGCAGGGTTCTCCTCAAGCCCTGCCAGCTTACTGCCTCCAACAAGAGTTATACAGAAAGACCCAGAGTAACACGGTCCTGCCATCACTCATGCATCGGCAGGGACAACCTTTGAAAGTTTTTCACAAGCTCCAGCAGTTTGTCCCTCCCTCCAAAACCCAGCAGTGCATCCAGGGTCCAGCCGTTCTCTGGCTGCACGCGGCCACTCACATACACAGGTAGAGCAAGTCATTGCCTGGGGGAAGGAGGTCTTCCAGATGCTTGGGTCTGATGTCAGGTTCAGATATCAGGCAATGGGCATACCAACAATATAACTGGTCCTCCCTTCCTTGTAGTTTAGCCCTGCTTGCATCACGCTGGAAACCCTATTCATCTGAGACTCATTCAGAGCCATAAATCATACCACAGTGCATGTGAGTCACTGGTGTTGGAAACCTGTTTAGCAATGTCAGGCTCTGCTTTTGCTATTAGCTGATAATTATTTACATTAGCAAGCATCAGTCAAAGGACGTGACACCATTATGGGCTGTAAATCAATGCTAAAGAAGTTTGTCATGAAGAGTGGTGGTGAGGAAGAGGAACAGAGGACACTGTGCAACTGAGCTGCCATGTTTTAGGGCTGAGGCCACTGTGATAATGTAGGTCATAATCAAACTACATGAAGCAACTAATACAGATGCTGTTGTCTTCAGGTCTCCCTAGTTAAATTATCATCCCCCTTCCTAAATCAGGATTAGAGCAGATAGGCAGAAAACTGACTGAGACAAATGAAAGCAGAAAAGGAATTAAAGCACTCAGCACCGAAGTCCCTATTTTTCTCTCTGTAGCCTTAGATGCTGTTCGTCTTCGCTGGCTCTGTGCTATTGCACGTGCTCTTTTCTGCAGTCCATCCCCCTATCGCAGTATATTAACAACTGGGTTCCCAATTAATTGTTTTCGCTATTGCTACATGACGTCCGTAGGTCAGACCGCACTCAGCCTTGCCTGTGGCATACTTGCTTTCCTTACAAAACCAGCTACATATGTTTTCTAGCTTATTTGCCTGGGCTGTCTGGTCTCGCTCTCCCCCTGTCCTGCTGTAGCTAAAGACTCTTATTGTCTGTTTTGCTAATTGCTTCCCCAGGGAAGATGGGGGAACTTGGAGCTTCAGGGAGGCCTCTCCAATTTAATATCTATCGCTGCTGTGTGAAGCTCTGTGCCTTGTCAGGGTTTGCGTTTCTCCAGCCTCATTAAACTTACCTTAGGATCTGAAGGTGGAACATTAGTCCCCTCCTGGGAAGATTCTGGCGTATGGAAGGGAGGTTTTTGCATTCAAATCTTATCCTTGAAGGCCACATGGACACAGTTGGCTGAAGACATTTTGGTCTGCAAATTTCTTAAGAGCTAGCGAGACAGTGTAGAGGTGGACCACTATGTTATGGTGGTCCTCAAAAAGAGTGCCAGGGAGTGATTCATGGCAACCGCAACAGAGGCAGAGCTTAAGGAGGGTTTTTGAAGACTCATGGGTTGTGAATCCTCTCCCTCAGAGGATTAAGGCTGGTAGTCACATGAGAGAAAACATGGTTGAGCTTTTGAGGTAGGGTTGGTGAAAGAGCCCCCAGGGGGAGGCTGCAGCAGCCAGAGTCCAAACCCAAGTGAATTCACCCGTGTCGTATTCAACTCATGCTGCTCTCAGCCCCTCCACCTCCCCATCCCTGGGACATCCTTACCAAAGGCTCCAGCTCCCGATGGTCAACAAGGCTGAATTCCCTGATGAAGTAGTAAAAGTGCTTGTAGCAGGTGTTGACGTGAGCCTCAGCACCCATGTTGATGATGCTGTCAAAGTGGTGGATGTAGACATGGACAAAGACACGGAAGAGGCGGGTGAGGATCTTAGTGCAAACTTGCTGGAACTGCTTGGGAAAGGGAACACCTGCAAAGCAGAAGCAATTTGGAAGCTGTGTGAGCATTTACAAAACAAAAGCACCTAGAGTTTAAACGTCCCTGCTATGATTAACAAGCAAGTAGGGGTGATGAAGAAGAATTCTCTTGACTAATGTCAAGGGTGACACAAACACCAGGGAAATGTACCATCCAGCTCTGCCAGATACTTCCTTATAACTTAGCAGTCAGTTTTATCCAGGCATGGTTTGAGGATCTGTGGAGTTTCCCTGGGAGGGAACAGTTCTCGTCCAATGGAGGGAGCCAGATCCATCCACACCTGTCCAGCCTGGCAGAGGACCCTTATGCTCTGTCTCCCCACCTTTGCTCTGCAAGCCTACGCAGACACAGCAAAATTCAAGATATCAGGGAAGGGCAGAGGCAGTTTACCATAAGTTATTCCTTCCACCTGAACCTACAGTGAGTCATAACACCAATCTCTGTGCCATGGCCATGCATGGTCCCATTCCCAGCCAGACCAGTCCCCTTTACACAGCCACATGTATTTACTAGGTCCTTGAAAAAAGAAAAAAAAAAAAAAAAAACAAGTCTTCTTCCAGCAGGAAATAAACCTTCCCTGGGATATTCTGAATCAAAAATCTTGGTTTGTACTGTTCTTTCTCCTAATACCCTCAAACATCAGTTCTGATGCACAAAAAGAAACGGGTAGGGTTTCTACCTGTTTCAAATTAATCTCATTAAATTAAATTGGGAGGAAAACTGACTGTCTTAATGATGCTTGGTTTATAATTTTGTTGCACCTGTGTGATGGCACCTTCTGAAGTGTCCTTACAGGGTGCTCAGGAAGGGGACCCACCACAGGGACCGCTGCAGACTCTGTACTTTCAGTCTTATCCCACACAAGGACACAATTTCATTCTCTACACATCTATCCTCATCCAAATACAACCTCTGGCTGTTATCACAATGAAAATTTCACATGTGCCAGTGCAGTCAGTGGGGTAAATCTTCAAAAGACACATGGCTTTGAAACCCCCAAATGTATTTTTTGGAAAGAGAAAAATGAAATGATTCAAATTTATTTTCCTGAAGGTTTTTCTTCTCTCCTGAGCAACTAAATTCAAATTTGCAAATAACAAAATAAAACCCTCCTTTCCCACAGCTGTACCTGCCTCTTTCCTTAGCTTCTTACTATTGTAACACTTAATGTTTTGAAAACCTTTCCAGATAACCTCTGACCAGCCATGGCCAGCTCAGGTGTTTTGTGCTCTGAGAAGCGTGAGCAAATCATCAGCTAAATTAATAAAACCAGAAATTTTATCTTTGAATCTTCCCCACCCATCTTGTGAAGCAATTAAACTCTTTCCCAAATGTTCCTGGCAGTTTTGTTTCCAGCAGTGGTATCACTCCCCTCTCTTCCAGAAGTGGAAAATGCAAAGGACCTGTCCCGTTGCCATCATTCGTGGAGCCTTTGTTTTCAATGCCCCAGATTCAGTGAGTGCCGAGCCGAGTTTCATGGTAGTTATAAGAGAAGATGATCTCTGGTCTAAAAGAGCATCACCCTCAGCCCAGCACAGCCAGGTCCCCGTTCACTTCACGCACTGGATTGGTGTGTTTGCCATGGCAGAACCAGAGCCGGGTCACGCTGCAGATGTGTGGCCCAGCTGGGTCTCGGAGGAGGACACATGTCTGGGTTCAACACCGCAGAAACAGATGCACTTTGGAGACGATTCACAGTCACTGTGGCCACTCACAAGTGGCAACCCCAGGGCTGCTCCCACAGCAGTACAAAACCCAGTAGGAGCCTTGGCGTGACCCATTCTGGTGCCGCTGCCTCCATTGCCAGCTCTAACACCTGCTCTTAGACTTTCTGGAAAAGGTATTTGCATTTGGCAAAGTACAACCAGGACCTCCTCATGCCAGCAATTCATAGATGGCAACAGGAGTCCGTTTCTGCCCTTTGACTGTGGGGCTCTCCTTGTCTCCTGGTCGGATACAGGCAGGGATCAGGGCACAGGTCCTGCGCGTGGGAAGGACCAGCTGCTTTATCGAAGACTTCATTTGAACTTTTTGCACTGGGTGAGAATTTGCTGAGCCAATAAAAGCCCTAAGCACCAAACCAGGGGTGAGAAATACTATTAGGGTGGCTTTTACAGACCAGGTCTTAAGAATCAGCCGAGAAATATTGATTTTAATAAGGACAATCCATCACAGCAAATGACGGCTCGTGAGCAGGCATTGGCAGCGCGCCGCCTGGGGAATACACGCTGTTCTGAGCAGTGTCGCCCTGGGACTCAGAGGCAGCAGTTGCCTGGAGCGCAGCAAGGTGCTGGTGGGCAGACAGCGCCGTGTTTGCGGTCCCCGCTTCGTCACCCGTGCCGCTTGCCTAGGGACTGGCTTCTTTGGTCAAAACAAGCAATGAGGAAGAAGTCAGACCTGACCAGCCAATAGGAGTTTATCTCCAAGCTGCAAGAACTGATGGTGAAGGAAAACAACAAACCTCCACCCTGTTCTGAGATGAGAGAGAAAAGAAATCCAACAGTAAACAGCAGATCAAAAGGATCTGCAACACCCAGGGCTGATAGCATCTGTGGTCCAGGTAGTGCTGTTAGATGAGCCACAAGCAGAACTGACAGAGAGGGAAGAGTGGCTTTCCACTACTTTTGGTCCTAAGGTTAGCCAGGAACCCTCTTGACCTGTAAGTCCAAGTCTTCTTGGACACCCTGGCAGCTGAGAGTCTCTGAGGGGCAGGCACATCAAGCTACAACACGCGTTTTCCTAAAGCTTCTCTTGCACTGGGGCAGGGCCCTTAGCACTAGTCTTGTGGCCAACAGCAACTGTGTGGCTGTGTCTGGGAAGATGCTGAGCTACCATGTACCTAGTCATGCCTGCTAAGATCTCATGAGGGGTGCCAGGACCTAAAAGTATCTTATTAGAGCGCCCCACCACTGTACTTGCACATGAATCCAGCAATAACATCAGCTCCTAGGACATGAAGCTAAGCTGCTCTTCCTCATGTCCATCACAAGGTGTCAGTGTTGCTGTCCCTTCCAGACATGGCCAGGCTGCAGTGTCACCAATGGACTAGGACAGGTCAACCCCATGTCACACCACCGCCACCTGCTATGATCCTTTGAGCACGGGAGCAGTGGCAGCCACATCTGCCCCTTTCTCTCCTCAGAGCCACCTCCAGCAGCACAGGACCATCAGGTCCTCCTTCCACTGCCCATGCTGCTGCCATGTGCAGGCCTCCTGTGCCACTCACACCCCAGGACCTTGAGCACAGGCTGCAGCCGATGGGCTGGACCTTGCAGCCGGCACAGGGGATCACAGAGCAGAAGTCACGGCATAGCTGGACCTGCACCACCTATGAGGGCCCATAGCCCTCAGCCACATGTCAAAAGAGACGCGTAAAAGCTCTAGACACGAGCTGGCCACCCTACATGGAACACTTGTCCATCTGATACAGGCATCTTTCTTTGACTGAAACACATGCAACATGGTATAGCGGAGCTAACGCTGTCCCATGTCCCTTCCTTGAAGGACAGTGACCGGAGCTCGGAGCCGGGCACTCTCTTCGTTGGGTGCTCACCCTGTGCACATGTGGGCCTCAAGCCAGAGCCTGTTGTCTTTTTTAAGAGCAGGGAGACATTTCACATTTGAGAGCTGGGGACCTGCTCAGCCAAGGATGTGTGTGAGGTGATTAAAGCACTTCCCGGCGGGCCTGAAGCGGGGCGGATGTCCGATAAGCAAACTGCTCTCTGGCCCTGCGCTGCTCTCGAGCTCCGAGCTTCTCCTGCCAGGCTGGTGCAGCCAGCAGCAGTTGTGTCTTGCTGCAGGTCTCCAGCAGGGCAGAAAGCAGCACACACCAGCCCCAGCATGCGCTGGTCACACCAACGGGGAGCTGCAGAGACTCCCCATCTCCTCACCCAAAATGGAAATTAAAGGGCTCTCCAATAAAGAGCTATCAGCAAAAAGGTGTTTTGACTAACCCCTGCAGAGCAGCATAAATACGTGACAAAAATGCCATTTGTCTTGGGTCACGGCTGCTAGCACAGTGGATGTCCGGCAGGTAACTCATGTGGCATCCTCTGCAGCCCACAGACCGACACAGTGGAGCACAGGGGGAGAGCACGTCATGCTTGCTTGACACTTAATGCGCCTCCTCACTCAGGTCTGGGTGTTGAATTACAGGTAGCACATCCCGAGCAAACACAGAAGACCCATGGAAAGGATCTCCGCACTGTCCAAGCGCCAGCCCTTCCCTTGCAGATGCTTAAACAGAAAAAACAGAAGTCAGACTTCAATACATTCACCTCAAAGGCATCCTAGCTGCTAGGAGGGATCACCTGGACGGCAAGCGGGGAAGGAACAGGGCTCGTTATCAAATCCCCTCGGCAGCAGCCTCCTCTCACAGCTGGGCTTGCCCGTCCCTGCCAGCTCAGAAGGTCCTAGGTGGCACCAAGAGCGTGTGCACCGTGATGTGACATGGCAGCGATGAGCAGCCCAGGGATACGACGGGATAAGGCAGGTGGGATCAAACGTGGGACAGAGCAGTTTTGGGAGGAGGGGACCAAGGAACACAGACTAGGATGATGCGAGCTCACTCACACGTTGGGAAGAACATTTCTACACGTTATCATCTCTTCTCATCCGCCGGCCGCCACCAGGCGCTCTCTCCACGTGCTGATAACTGATGGGGCAATCAGCAGCTGCAAGCATCGCATGCCCCGCAGCAGACACGCAGGCACGTCTGAGCAGGAGCGGAGCAAGGCAGCCATCCACAGTGCTGCTAAAGGGAGATTATCACCTGTATCCCAAGCCAGGGCAAAAGCTGGGAATAGGGCAGGCGCAATCTTGCTCCCTGCAGCACAGCCAGGGCACTGGTGTGACTTGCAGCTGCGAAATGAATTAGCACCTTCAGTTTATCTTGGGTATTTTGCCTGAAACCCCAAGAGGTGATTTAATGCTCAGAGAAGTCTGTTTTCCACACTCCACACTGATTACTTCAAAACATAAGGAAACCATGTGAGACTATGTGTAAAAGGAAATGAAAATGACAGGTAACAAAGTGCATGTGGTCGTGGTAAGGGAATGCAAATGGTTTTGGATCTTTCCTGCCGTCTCTGTGATCCCTAGACCTCATGCATCAGCCAATTTAATTTTTTTCATGATGAATCCGTACTGTGAAACTATTTTGCTTCTTGGCAATTGCTTTTTTTTTCATCTACAAAAGCAGTAATTCAATGAACTACGCAGTGATTTATTATTGTTATTATTATTTGTAAATTCCATTTTGGCCAGTTTGGTTCAGTGAATCATCTTTTCCTAAAAATAAGTCTTGAGAGCCCCATTTAAGACTATTGTCGTGGCAGCAGCTGCAAACTGGTGTGGCGTTAATTTTGGAAGGAAAGACAGAGGAAAATAATTTAAAAAAAAAAGACAAATTTTGTAAAATATAGCTAGCTGAGAAAACTCCAATAATTGGCTGAATTCTGAACATTTTTCTCCTGTTGTTGTGGAGAGAAAGTACTGAATAACTTTGCAACAAGTTTTCTCTTCTAATACATAATTGTTTGGGGAATAGGCCTGAATGGCAGTGCTTAAGTTTGGAGAAGCTTGCCAAGAGCTGCTCCGAAATCTCCTGAGTCTGAATAGCCCTCAGAGCCGCTGACAGAGCGCGCGAGTTGTTTCCAGCGCTGGATTTGCTCCACACCCCGTGTCCCCGCCGATATAACCAGAGCACTACGAGCGGTCGCTTACGTGACCCGTGCAGCTGTGGGACACCCCGTCCCCCAGCCCTGCTGCCTGCACGGGCTCTTACCCAGGAAACGCTTAACTCACCTCCGCAGGCACCGCAGGCCATGGCAGTGACCAGGGAGCAGCTATTTTCCAGGGAGTAACTTGTTCATATGCCCGCTCATTGAAGAAATCTACAGAGAGAGTTTTACCAGCTGGTAAAACTCTCTCTGTAGATCATTTATTCTTATCCCTGCATGGGAACAATGCTTATTCTCCATTATAATGTTTTGGTTTTTTTTTTTTCAGCATAGGTATATTGGTTGAAAGACTGGAAAAAAAGAGCACTAGCACATGCAAAGTGATATGGGTCATCTGGTAAAGCTGTCACTGCAGAGGATTTGCAGCAGTTGGGTTGGCCTAGCTCGCTCCATGCAGGGAGCTATTTCATTTCAGCTGGCAAAGGGAGAGGTTTCTGCTCCGGGAGGAGGGTCATACAGCAAAGCCTTTAAGTGGGAATTTCCCCGGGGATGGGGTGACACGTATCTGTGCCCTCACCCTTGCTGTAGGCAACGTCCCTTGTACATGGACAGCTCAGGTGCCTCCTCCCACCCCGTCCCACTAAACCTGCGGAGAGGTTTTCCTCTGGGAAAGCCGCGTTAGCGCAGGCGGGCTCTGCCACTTCGCAGGCTGCCTGCTTGCCCCATCCTCACCGCCGCTCCGGATGCCGTCTGCCCGCCTGGCATCGAGCCACGGCTGGCGCAGCCCGGCCCCGCACAGCTTGCCTGAGCCGAGGGGGAAGGTGCTCGGATGTCCCCGTCCCATCCACACCTAATCCGCAGTGCTGGCAGACCCGGCCTGTTCCGCGCTGCCCTCCCTGTGCTGCAGCGCTAACACCTGCTAAGGGACTGGGAGCTTTGGCCATGCAGATCAACACCGATCTGCTCTGCTCTGGGCCGATTTACCCCAGCCAAGGTCTTCTCCAGAAAGCGAGAGGACCCAGACAATTTACAAGCCAGCTCGCCATCTCCTCCCATTTCCACCCGAGCCTCGTATCCAAAGGCAAATGATTTTCCAGCCCTGACCTCTCTCTTTGCCTCTCAGAACCACCGTACTCCAGCCCTGCTGAACCTCATGCTGGTTCAGGAGCTGTCGTTTTTGGATGGACAGGGACACTGAGGTTGGCCTCAGACAGAGTTAGCAAGTTTGGGTAACTCTGTTTCCAAAAAAGAAGAGGCTGTTTTGTCTGTGGTCAAGTGGCCTTAGGCAGGAAGACATAGAAACTGTCCTGGGATGGTTTGGTTACACATGGCATAGAGAGGCCATGAGGTGGATGCAAATGCAGGAGAGGGAGCCCTCCCTCCTGCTGGGGTTTAGGAAGCTTAAAGAGAAAAGGAAGGATGTTCTGCTGTGACAGTCACAGCACAGAGGGAATGGTGCAGTTTGCTCTGGGGCTCTCACCACCACGGCTATGGAAAGCTGCAGGAGCCGTTATCAGAGCTGGGTTCTATTAAAAATCAGTGGCTTCTAGTAGAGAGGTTCACTGTACAGAGTGGGGGATGGATCCATGCCCTGGGCGGGATCCATCCAGCCCGCAGAGCTGCCCCATGCAGCCCAGGAGCCAGCGCATCACCCCTCACGTGCCCGGGGAAGTGCCCGGCGCTCCGCGGGGAGCGATGCCCTTCCTGCCGCAAAGGCCGAGCCCTGGCCTTTCCTGAGCAGCTCTCAGAGCAGAGAGGAGGGCAGCAAAGAGCCAGGCGTGAGAGAACCTGTCTGCAGCAGCCGAGCAGCAGCCGCAAAGCTCCCCTTGACACAGCGGGCAGGGCAGCTCTCCTCTGTAAGCAGAAGTGGGACAAACTTGCTTCATGCTAAATCCCATCTTTACTGCTAATAGTTAAGTGGTTTATTTGAAATTTGTCGTTTCTTAAAAAAAAAAGAAAAGAAAGCAGAGACGTGTACGCACTGTAGCAATGCTGGATATGCCATTAGCCCTGGCGGGGCTGTCTGCAGCCGCCGTCTCCGGCCACGGGTGCAGGAGGAAAACTCTGTTTTCCATCCAGGCCTTGCACAGCAAAAGCGGTTTCCTTTCATCGCCTTGGCGCTTGCAACCTTTCGCTTTCCCTTGCTGGTCTCCTGCTCTCACGTGGTCAAAGAGAGGGAGGTGGAAACACGAAGATGTGTCATTAGGCAAAAAAAAATACTTAAATACTTGTGAAAATCCTTTAAACAGGATTCATCTGCCCTGTGCCTCCTTAGTGCGCTGTACCCCGGTCTCCTGGGTCCTCTCCAAGAGCCTGGTGCTTTAGGGAAGAGGTTGAGCATCTCTGGTCTAGTTCCTCTCCCAGACACCCACATCCTTCCTTGCTCAGAGCTCCCTTAACCTCATCTCATTTTTTGGCACAAAAAAAAAGGGAGCAGCCCCTGTCAGAAACAGGGAGATGTGACATTTTCCTTTGGCCAAACACCTCCATCTTCTGAAATGCCAGAGCTGCCGAGCAATTAACCCAAGCACGTGGCAAGCCAGTCAAAATCAGTTAATTGGGGACGTACTGATGACAAGACGTGACAATTAAATGGGGACCTACTGACTACAAAATGTGACCATCTCCCTCCTCCCACAACAGACATTCACGCTCCTTAACATGAGCTCTCAGGCAGAGCTCCCTTTCACACGTGTATATATAATGTATATATGTGACGCCAGAAGCAGTGAGACACACGAGCAGTGGGACTGAAGCCACTCAGTGCATGACACAGTCCTCGCTCAAAGAGGCTTGAAAGATGGGCCAGGGACAGGTTTAGAGGTGCCCCCACCTCTGACGCGAAACCTGCCCACATCGGGAGGTTTTACACCCCAAAAGGAGAAGTACCAAGGGTGAAGTGAGAACACCGAGGACATCACTGTGCGTAATATTTCAACGCAGGCAGTGTGCAGGCAACATAGTGGAACGCGCACAGGCCAGCCAAGGGCACCAGCAGGCGCCGGTCCCTCTCTCCCACCGTGGCCCAGCGTGGTTTTTGGCAGCCCCACGCTGGGAGCCAATGCCAAGGATCACTTCCAGCATGCCAGAAGACAGAGGCTGTATTGGATGGAGCTGTGATGGAGCTGGGAGATCAATTCGCTTTGGGAAGCCAAAGTGAGGACCAGCATGAGCTGTGGGTTTGATTTTCTCTCCTTCCGCAGGAGAGATGTCTCCTGCGCCACGTCCTGCTGCAGCTTGGCACTTGCAGCAGCCGCCTCGCGCGGCACGGGCGGCGGGGCAGAGCGGAGGGCGCCGCGATGCCGCCGCCCCCGCTGCCTTCCCCCTTCGGCAACGCCAAGGCCCTAGTCCTGGCTCCCCAGAGCAGCTCTCAGGCAGGATCACATCCTAAATCCCACCACAAAGGCATTGCATTGGACCAAAGCATCCTCCTCTCCAACTGGAAAGAAAAGCGCATAAAACTATGTCTGGAGCCCCACTTCTATCAGCACAGAGAGCTTCTCCAAGCAGCCTCCGGAACAGGAAGATCCATTCTCTAGCCCTGCGGTTGTCGTTCCCTTGGCAGCAGTGACCCCCTCCAGCTGTGTGCGCAGAGCCCGGAGATCCCCAGCTGCAGCCAGAATCAACAGGGACTTTGTTGCCTCCTGGCAGAGCTGAGGCTCCCAGAGCTGAGCAGCCCTCACTGGTGCTCCCAGCCAGCCTCCAAGGAACCCTTCCTTCCTCATCCGTTTCCCGGGATGTGCTGAAACCATACGGACCAGAGCATGCGTTGCCTGGAACGCAGGGATCTCACCATCGAGCAGCCAATGTCTCCGAGTGAATCCTAGGGCCAGCTGAGCCCCACAGTGTCCATCACACTGGCTCTGAGGGATGTGGGGAAACTACAAGCAGTGTTGGCCCGTCCTCCAGGGCTGTCCCACAGCTCCCAAAGACAAACGAGCAACACATCCATCGGCACAAGGATCCTGGCGCCAGGCTACGGTGACAGGGAGAAAAAGCAGCCACTGCTGGCAGGTCTCAGCTCATCCTTAGGGTTATGGAGAGAGAGGAAAGACGCCCCACAAAGCGGGTTTGTCCCATGCTACCCACTGCTGGAACCGGTGCAGCCAGATCAGAGCAGACAGCCCACGGCAGAGAGCTGCCGTTGAGTTGGGCTCACCAAGCCCGCACGCGCTGCCTCTTGCACTGCCTCTTGCTCGCACAGAGCCGTGGCAGCCCCGCCGTCATCCCCTGAGCCTCCGTGGTGAAGATGGAGCTCCGAGGGCCAGCGACGTGCCCAGCAGGAGCAGTGGCACGCAGCTAGACACCTCAGCGTGGACAAACGGGACTGTGACAATGAGTGGCACCCAATAATCCCATGTGTGCTGCTTTCTTCACAGGTTTCTAGGACTCTCCCAGCATGTTAATGAAAATCCCAAGCCTAAACCGCACTGATTTCATACAGATCTGTCAGCTCTGCTGCCTGGGAAAACAGAAATGGGGAGGCAGACTTGCAAAGCCATGCATTTCCACTGTAAGCTCCTTAAAGCTTCTTTTACATTCAAGTGGCTTTGCATTTCATCTGAAAAGAAACCACTTCTGTACACGACCCAAAGCTTTGGCAGCCAGTATGAATGCAAATGACCTAGTGAAAGGACAGATCCTGTAGAAGGGGGAAAGTTTATTTATAGAGCCCTTTTGCTTCATGAAGATGCCAGAAAACCACCAGATCAGCCCCTCAGGAAACGGGAGTTATAATAGCTGTCCTTCAAGCAGAACAATTCCCCTGTACCCACCAGCCAACACACTCAGCTCCTATCCTTGAACTCACCTTCCCAAAGTACAAAAAAAACCAGATAAGTAGGAGGGCTAATAATAAGTAGCACCACAGCTGCCAAACTCTGCAAACAGCAGTAGGACGGTTAGTTTGTAGGCTGCTTTTGCCTTTGGCGGTTGATACATTTTCTTAAGGCAAAACTTTATCAATGGTTGTATCATACCTGGGTCTTGGGTTGGCAACTGGAAAGGTTGGATGCTTTGGTCAGGCACATCTGCTGTGGAGATGTCCCAACCAAATAGCAAAATGTGATGTAAAGTCAGGATTTGCCTGAATTAGAAGAGATGGAGAGGAGCTGAGAAGCAGCAAGGATGAAAAAAATGTTAAACCTTGGGAACATGAACCTACCTGGAAAACCAGCAAGAAATGCAGTTGGTGAGGCAGAAGAGTGCTGTGAAGAGGTGTGATAACTATCTCCAAACAGCCTTGCAGCTCAGCTCTCTTTGAAGAAGGGCAGGGGAGATGACCTACCAGCCCTGATTTCTCAGAATCAGAAAAGATTTGAAAAAACTCGAAGCACAGAGAAAGAGAATATTGTTTTCCATTTTCCCTGGGAACAGGATGAGAAATCCCTCGGGCTCAAATTGCAGCAAAGGAGGTGTGCAAGACAGAGACTGAAGAAAACCTGTAATGGGAAAGGCCACAATCCTTGGAACTGCAAAATTCAAGAATACCAACCCTACTGAGAAGCCATTAACTAGCTCTGAGGTCCACCACCAGCTTGGGAACTTGCAGGAGTTACAACCGCAGCCTTCCTGTGAGGAACCCGGGCACACTCACCTATCCTGGTGGGGAAGATGTCTTCATTGTTAATGAGCATCTCAATCCAGTCCATCAGCATACACATATACTGGGGGGCCGACAGCTTGGTCGGCTTCTTGTATTTGTTGTCATCCTGCCACCTGTATTCGTACTTGAGCCCACCCGACATGATCGGGCAGCTCCTCTCTGTGCAGTACTCTGACATGGTCCCGTAGATGAGGTTGATGCGGTTGAAGAAGTCCACCACGTGCACTGCAATCCAGTCATTGATGCTCTCCCCGGGAGGCAGCTGCACCACGGCTTTCAGGTCCAGCCCAGACTTCAGGGAGGCCTGAGCTTTCTTGTACAGCTCGAAACGCTGAGTGCCGGGTTCAAATTTCTTCCGGGGACGAAATGTTTTGTCCTTATTGAAGACTTGTTTGAGACACAAAGCCATCATGGGGTAGGCTGGCCAGGACTGTGGCAGACACTCAGCGCAAAGTGAACTCCAAGGCTGGGATCTTCAGGGGTGGAGATGGCTGGAAGGAGAAAGAAGCAAATTTTGGTCATATATGAAGCCAGCGATGCTTGGGTCTCACTCTCACAGGGATGATTTAGTGCCAGGATGTTGGCTGACCCTGTTGCTCAGGCAACGCGCAAGGACCAGGAGGATCAGGGCTGAATCCCTGGCTCCTCCACAGGTTCACACAGCCCCACCGTGGCATCAGTGCAGATGGGGGATTCTTTGCTTTGCCCCGTGTTTGTCCGAAAGAACAAAACCTGCGTGCGGAGAGCGGAAGCGGCAGCCGGGAGCAGCATGGGACGGGCCAGGATGCCGGTGTCCCTCTGGTAACACAGCACAATGCACAAAGGAGCAGGCAGCAGAGGCAGCGCAGCCGCCTCACCTGCATCGCGCTCTCCGGCTGCATCGCCGAGGGGTGGCTGCCTCCATCTGGCAGTCACCCAGCAAGCTGCTGAGCTCATCCCTTCCTGCCTGTCTGAACTGACCAGCACGGACAAGCTCTGCACTATTTCCTTCTGTTTTTTCCTTTTTTTTTTTTTT